>JARQOC010000005.1:105434568-105484205 GCA_033576535.1 Allobates femoralis | reverse complement strand
TAGGCCTCATCTGGATGGCAACTGTGTATAAATGGAAATCTTTTGCTTGGTCTACCTTGATGTCAATGAATGGAGTATTGATTTTCATTACAGAGAGGGCAGAATGCTTAAGTACATTTAAGGGTGAACCAATAGAAGGCTAAGGGGTTGCAATTGCACTGAAGCCCTTGACTCTAGGAAAGCCCTAAAGTTCCCTGTGGCCCAGATGAGAAGACCAATACTATTAAAAACACATGATACTCAGGGAGCCTGTTAGAGATTCAAGCTATGTCATTGCTGCAGACTATTAAACTATCAGTGAGAAATGATTGCCATATATATATAGAGGCACATCAAAATTAGTATTGGGAGCCTGCATGATCACTTTAGCAATGGTTATGTCCAAAGCCTATTGTCACAATATTGTCTGAACACTGTGATTCTTACTTCTGCTTTTGTCTTCAAGGGGAGCTGAACGCAAACAACGGATGAAATAGTGTAAGCATCATATTTACATACATAGTAACATAGTTTTGAAGGAAGACTTTAAGTCCATCTAGTTCAACCCATAGCCTACCATGTTGATCCAGAGGAAGGCAAAAAAAAACCATGTGGCAACACTAAGCTCCACATTGGGGAAAAAATTCTTTCCTGACTCCAGATACGGCAATCAGTCTAGTTCCCTGGATCAACGCCCTATCAAAGAATCTAGTATATATAACCGGTAATATTATAGTTTTCAAGAAAGGCATCCAGGCCCTTCTTAAATGTTAGTAGTGAGTCACTCATTACAACATCATGTGGCAGAGAGTTCCATAGTCTCACTGCTCTTACAGTAAAGAATCCACGTCTGTGATTATGATTAAACTTTCTTTCCTCCAGACGTAGAGGATGCCCCCTTGTCCCAGTCTCAGGCCTAAGAGTAAAGAGATCATTAGAAAGGTCTCTGTACTGTCCCCTCATATATTTATACATTATTATAAGATCACCCCTAAGACTTCGTTTTTCCAAGCTAAATAACCCCAAGTTTAATAACCTGTCTTGGTATTGCAGACCCCTTAGTCCTCTAATGACTTTGGTCCCTCTTCTCTGGACCCGCTCTACTTCAGCTATGTCTTTCTTATACACCGGAGACCAGAATTGTACACAGTATTCTAAGTGTGGTTAAGGATACCAGGTATTTGTTAAATGTCATACTGTTCCCGTGTTTTGTTGTAGACAACTGGTATTAATTAATAGGGATTAGCGAGTAGTTCAGTGTTCAGGTTGGGATAAAGCTAACCAAATACTTTTTACTATTTGGATATTCGTCCTGAATACTAAACATAATGTAAGTCATTGGGGAACTCCAGAAAAATATCCGAATTCCCCATTGACTTGCATTATGTTCACTATTCAGGACGAAAATCTAAATAGTAAAAAGTATTCGGTTATGGTGGGTTTACACATTGCGATATTGTTCCGATATCATATACAACGGCGCGAGTGCGCGCATTTTGTGCCCGGTTTTCCCAGAATCGCATCGGCAGTTTACACATTGCGATATCGGGATACAACGTCCCTACGATGTGTACGCCCGCCGACCCAGGAATGACCATTTAACATGGGAGTGAATGGGTGACGTTGCAATACACATCGGAGTAGGGCTGTCACACAGGACGATCCGGCTCGAACCGGCATCCGATATCGGGCGGTTGAATAGCACGCTTATTCGACCCCCGATATCAGTTTGCCATCGTTCCTGCATCGCATTGTACGTTCACACCGTACAATGCACAAACGATATCGGATCCAACGCACGAACCACGTGACTTTTGGTCGGAGTTGGACACCGATATCGCAACGTGTAAACCCACCATTACACTTATCCGAATCCAAATACCAAACTTTTTGCTCATCACTATTAATTATCCACCGAGAGCCATGAGCTAGACTTCTTTCTACATAGACCTCCAGTAGTCAGTCTCTGGCTTCCAGTAACAAGTTTTATTTGCCCTGGTTAACTCCCGTTACTCTACTCCTGCTACGTTAGTTTGATTCCATTACTGACCTCAGCATCTTACTGACTACATCCCTTTCCTTTGATTTTGTCCCTGACTTTGACCTAAAGGGTACGCCACAGTTTAATAATGACCCATTTTTTTGCCACCTTGATCAACTAGCGAGCAGCCACTGCATGGACGTTACCAGGGGGAGCAGGATAAGTTTATATTCCTGTACAATGGATAAAGGGTGAAGGCCAGGATTACTCTTGGATCTATCACATAATAGTCTTTTCCACTGACAGTGGTCTATTACACCTTATTTCAGTAAGTACAAAACTTCCTGTGCCAGGGCAAAAATGTTTGGAGACCATTTTTGGGAGCAAAATGGGTGTGTGTGTATAGCCGAAATGTAGCCTATGAGGTCGTACAATCGCAGCAGGGTCATCGCTGCAGGAACAAGCAGAGGAACAAGTGATGTGATGCTGCGGGAGGCATCTGTCAGCAATAAATGCCATGCACGTCAGGAAAATGCAACTGAAAGACAGCACATGTGCAGATTGAGACCTTGGCGAGCCAAAATCTCAGTCTGCACAAGAGCCTCTTCTGGCACCATTTTCCTGAAGTCTATCTTGTTGGAGGTCTGTATTTGCACATGCACCGCCTTCCAGTGTCATTTTTCTGAAGTCCATCATATCCATTGTTAGGGGATAAATGGCGCCTGCCTCCCACAGCATCACTTCACTGGTGCCACCAGAACACTCCTAGGCCAGGGCCCACAGCATCGCCACATTAATGCCGCAACCACCAGAACAACCCCTCCCATCTCAGGGTCCACAGCATTGCCCCAATAGTGCCGCCGTGACACCCCCTCCTTCCAACCCAAAGTCTGCAGCGTTGCCCCATTTCTGCCCTCTGTGACTTCACTCAGTATGATAGATTAGGACTATAAAATGAACTATAAAGCAGTCTAGAACATGAAAAATTATTTCTTTCCTCCTCTATATTTGGGGTGCGTCTTATGGTCCAGTCCGTCTTATAGTCTGAAAAAAACGGTAAATAAGTCAATGCCAATGTGTAAAGTATGAAGTTGTCATGTGATATTCAGATGTTGGTAAGAAAATGCTGAATTTAACAATCATTAGATCACAATAGGTGGACAAACCGGTATATGAATGTATTTGATTCATTTTGAATTTAACAATGGCAGATGATCTGAATAATGCTTTAGTTCATACTTTATGATTTTCAATTAATGGGGCTTTTAGAAAGATTTACCTCATCTAGCATATGAGACATTTTTGTGGCAATCAACCAAAAGTTGCAATTTAGAGATAAAATAAGACATGAGCCTGAGCCAGGTAACATCTCACAGATGACAATTTGCATGTTTTAGAGCCTTGAAACATTTGCCTGTGTGTGTTCTACCTAATCTTTAAATGAGATCTTGGCATATGCTTAAAAAAATAATTACATTTATTTTATCTCAGCTGGAAGGCGCAAAGGAGCCGATCCGGGAATTACACATATCAAACCTTACACTGACATGATATCTGCATTTTTATGCAAATCAAATTAAACATGTCCATGCTTCCTGTAGTTGAATGCAATCAGCTTCTAAGTGTTTTTCGATGGTCAGGGAGATAAACTGAATCTCAAGTATGAAAAACGTAACATAGTATGACATAATCTATAAGGTTAAGGTACTGTAGTTTATTAGTGGGTTCTGGTTCATCAATAGTTCAGTAACTAAGGATTTCAAGAAAATTTTAGTTATCTTCCAGAATTATTATTTTTTATTTTCTTCTATAATCTAAGGGTGCTTTCACATCTGCGTTTTTCGTAATTCGCGGCAGATGCGGTGAAAAAACCGCATCTGCCGCGTTTACCGCATAACCGTTCCACTTGCGGCGCGGTTGCGGTTTTTTCTATGCAATGTATAGGGGGACTTGCGGCAGATGCGGCAAGTGCGGTTTTGCACTTGCGGCAGGTGCGGCCGCGAAAAAAACCGCAGCAAGCTGCGTTTTTTTTCGCGGCCGCACCTGCCGCAAGTGCAAAACCGCACTTGCCGCATCTGCCGCAAGTCCCCCTATACATTGCATAGAAAAAACCGCAACCGCGCCGCAAGTGGAACGGTTATGCGGTAAACGCGGCAGATGCGGTTTTTTCACCGCATCTGCCGCGAATTACGAAAAACGCAGATGTGAAAGCACCCTAACCCAGAAAGCTATTTTTTTGTATAATATATGTAAAATAGTTACATATAAAATTTATGAATTCAATATTTAAAGGAAAGTTATCCCAAATTTTCTTGCAGTCAGTTGTCAGGTGCAGACAGTTCATAATCTTAGGGCCCTTTCACATCAGCGTTTTTTTAAATTTGCGGCAGATGCGGTGAAAAAACCGCATCTGCCGCAATTACCGCGGCGCAGTTGCGGTAAACGCAATGCAAAGTATAGGCGTACTTGCGGCAGGTGCGGCTGACCGCGTTTTTTTTTCGCTGCCGCACCTGCCGCAAGTGCAAAACCGCACTTGCCGCACCTGCCGCAAGTACGCCTATACTTTGCATTGCGTTTACCGCAACCGCGCCGCAAGTGGAGCCGGTATGCGGTAATTGCGGCAGATGCGTTTTTTTGACCGCATCTGCCGCAAATTTCAAAAAACGCTGATGTGAAAGGGCCCTTAGGCTGTTTTCACACTGCGTTTCTCTGTGATCCGTGGCTGTCCGTTGTAAAATGGACAGCCACGGATCAGATTTGGCCCCCATGTTAGTCTATGGGCACGGATCGGATCGGATTTGCCCTTATTGCCATCCGATTTTTGTCGGATCTGATTCTGTCCGATTTTCAGGGGTGTCCAAAATCGCAGACTGCTGTGATTTTTGGCACAGCGGATCAAATCGGACCAAATTGGATCTGACCTGATCCGCACCAAATAACATGCGTTCCTCGGACCCGATTTTAGTGTACTGAGCATGCTCCATACACTAAAATCGCTCTGTGCCATCAAATTTCACTTCTGCAATGTATATACATACATTGCAGAAGTGACATCTAGTGAAAGAAAGGGTTAAAAATAAAAAAAAAACTTTATTCTCACCTGTCCTGCGATCCACCGATGCCTCCAGTGCTTGATGCTTCTAGGACCTGGCGTGATCTCACAGTCACATGACCGGTTACCGCGACAACCAGTCATGTGACTGTGACATCACGCCAGATCCTGTGGATCAGAAGATGATAGCTGGAAGCGCCGGGGGACTCGTGGATAGGTGAGAATAAAGATTTTTTTAAGGTCTGGAAAAGAGGGAAAAAGAGGGGAGAAAGAGGGGAAAAGAGGGGGACAAAGAGGGGACAAAGAGGGAGACAAAGAGGGGAGAAAGAGGGGACAAAGAGGGGAGGGGAGAAAGGTGACAAGAGGGAGAAAGAAGCGAGGTGACAGGAGGGAGAGAGGAGGGGGAGCGAGGTGACAGGAGGGAGCAGTGAGAGGAGAAGAGAGGGTCCAAACTGATCCTGCAAAATATCGGAATCGGATGCCTATTTGGCATCCAATTGCAGGCATCAGTTTGGATCCGTTACTGTCTGAGCGGTCCTGCAAAACGTTGGATCCCCTCAGACAGCATAAAAACGCTGTTTGAAAGCAGCCTTAGCTAAACTTGCACCATTTTAGAAAAAAGGTTAAAAAGTACACCGTTTGATAATGATGTTAGCAGAAAAAAACTTACAACACTGGGTCTACACCTGAAAAAGAAAATTTGTCGACCTAAGTAATTTTGCTATTTGTACCCAAATAAAGGTGCGGATTCCCGATATGAAGTAAGAAAATATGTAATATGTGACATTTTTTCACAAATGGGAAATATTTGATTAAAGGTTTTAAAGTCGAATATCAGATTGTGACAAGAAATTCTTAAGACGCAACAGCGCATTATATACTGTATTTGTTTCATGCTAAAAGTGAGTATCGTTTAACCAAGAAAACAATAGTTGTGTAAATTTTAATTGTTAAAGAGAAAAATTAAGTAGAAGTTTTCTCCCTTTGAATGATCTGGAATAGTTATGATCAGTGTTGTCATGCTGGAAACACCAAAGCTGACACTTGTGCTCTGACCCTTAGTCCACTGTCTCAAGTTTTCAAATATGCATGATAAGCCTTACACACAAAGTCACATATATTTATTATTTTTTTTGGGTGAAACGCTACAGAATATATCAGGATCACTTCTGCACTGTCCACAAACTATTCAAGTGTTGCATGACATATTCAACAAAAAACATTTTAACCGAGTTAAATTTGCTGCGACTTGTAAGCCTCTTGAATGACTGAATGCTGCTGATGGATTTCACGCTGCTTTTAGAGCCATACAATTTCGACATTGGCAGTCTTTAATTGCTTATTAAGCAGCCTATTAATTATACCGATTACTTATTCAACATATCTAAATAATATCATTAATCAATGACTTAGAATAATATCAAAAAGTTAATTCTTTTCAGTAATTCAATACAAAAAGTGAAACACATATTTTGTAGAGTCATTACAAGCAGAGTGTTCTATTTCAAGCGTTTATTTCTGTAGATGTTAATGATTATGGCTTACACCCAATCAAAACCAAAAGGTCATTATCTCAGAAAATTTAAATAGGGAGGATGAAGGGTCTGAGAGATAAGATATTACATAAATAGGCATCAGAGGCTTCACCTTGTGTGGTTGTGAGAGTCACAACCACTATAAAAGTCTATCGTGGCTGCTGTAGTCCCCAGGGTGGTGCATGTACAGTAGGGAGGATGAAGGGTTATAAACCACGCTTCCATATTCCTCGAAACATCCAAGGGTGAATATAACATTGATTTATTAGTCAGTGCATTTCAGGCAAATCAATATCATATTACCTTGTATCAAGGTGTTTCTGGGAGCCCAGAAACACGTTGATTAATAAATCAATATGATATTCACCCTTTGATGTCTTGTGGAGTATGGCAGTGCAGTTTTTAACCCTTCATCCTCCCTACTTTAATTTTCTGATATTCTAATTCATTGAGATGCACCTGTATATGAGGTCTGGAAGATGCAATAAAATATACTCTCAAAATTGGCAATAGGGTAAATTTCTAAACCCATTTTGAATATTGGTTTACAGATATACTGAGATAACATGTTTAAAAAAAAAAGTATATAGGACTCTGAAAAAATCTATATATGTATATATATAAAAAAGAAAAAATAGAATCAGCACAATCTTGTAAATACTTATCCGATGCAAAGTCTTGTGATACGGTGCTCAGCCGTCCCAAACAGAAGATTCAAAATACAGGCAGCACTCCTTCATTCAGTGAAGTGGACAGTTTATTTTACCACCTCATATGATGCAAAGTTTCGGAGTAAGTGACTCCTTTCTCAAGCATGGTGCATACACTACCTAGTAAGCCTTATATACATTAAAAACTAATCATCAATTAAACAAAGTTTTAAAAGAAACATACTGTTACATATGCTCAAAGTAAATTCCATTAAGTGCTCTATAGTATCATAATATAAAAGTGATTATATAGTGCCAAACGGATTTTTTAACTCTCTAGTAATACTCAGTTACAGTATAAAGTGCATAATTACTTATTAGTGACACCTTCAACTCAGCTGTGTACTTTAAAATTATCATAGGTGGTTTCCCTGAGCTTAACCCCGCCATCATCCTCGTGCAGAGCCTATTCCCGGCGTCTTCCGGGTTCTAGTGCGCACGCGCACCTCATACATCGTCATATGACGTTATAGTTAGAGATGAGCGGTGTACTACTCGAATTGTTCGCCAATCTCAAATTCGAGCTGTTTTTGGTGATGTTCGAGTCGTTCGTCGAATTAGAACACTTTGCTCTAAATTCGGCAGTTCGAGTTCATGTTCGATTTCAGTTCGATTTCAGTTCCGCAAGGTATATACATACTTTGTGGAACTGAAATGAAGTAAAATCAAGGGTTAAAAATAATAAAAATCGATACTCACCTCTCTAATCCATCCAGCGATGCTTCCAGCACTGCCTACCTGTCGGAGATGTGATCCCGGCAGCGTTTCCCGGTGAAATGACGAGTTCTCGCGATAACTCGCCATGTGACCGGAAACCGCTGCCGAGATTATGACGTCACCGCAGGTCCTATAGGCCCTCACTAGTCATGAATAGTAGTGAGGACCTGCGGTCACATGACGAGTTCTCGCGATAACTCGTCATGTGACCGGAAACCGCTGCCGAGATTATGATGTCACCGCAGGTCCTACAGATCCTCACTACTATTCACTACTAGTGAGGGCCTGTAGGACCTGCGGTGACGTCATAATCTCGGCAGCGGTTTCCGGTCACATGACGAGTTATCTCGAGAACTCGTCATTTCACCGGGAAACGCTGCCGGGATCACATCTCCGACAGGTAGGCAGTGCTGGAAGCGTCGCTGGATGGATTACAGAGGTGAGTATCGATTTTTATTATTTTAAACCCTTGATTTTACTTCATTTCAGTTCTGGAATGTATGTATATACATTGCGGAACTGAAATTGACCACCACCATAGTGTTTTAGTGTGTTCGAGGGTGTTCGACGAACATTCGACGAACACACCGTCCATTCGACGAATTGAATCGAACTAGAACACTAGGGTGGTGGCTCAACTCTAGTGGCTCAACTCTAGTTATAGTGCCACTGCGCATGTGCGCAGTCACCGGCGCCATCTTTCTTACTGGCAATCTCTTTTAAAATGTATTAATAACCATTGATCTTACTTATAACTGGGCTTAACAATTTTTGCAGGACCTATTCAACCATACCAGGACCATGCCAGAAGGACCGCTAGCCCACCCTTAAGGTGAATCAGCGTTCCTTCATGAGTGCCAGTACTAGGGGCTAGCGGTCCTTTTGGCATGGTCCTTTTACTGTTGAGGAGAGAAGTATTGCCATATACTATAGTGCTGCTATACATGTACTGTAATGTATCGCCATATACTATAGTGCTGCTATACATGTACTGTAATGTACCGCCATATTCCATAGGCTGCTATACATGTACTGTAATGTACCGCCATATACCATAGCGCTGCTATACATGTACTGTTATGTACCGCCATATATTATAGTGCTGCTATACATGTACTGTAATGTACCGCCATATACTATAGTGCTGCTATACATGTACTGTAATGTACCGCCATATACCATAGCGCTGCTATACATGTACTGTTATGTACTGCCATATACTATAGTGCTGCTATACATGTACTGTAATGTACCGCCATATATTATAGTGCTGCTATACATGTACTGTAATGTACCGCCATATACTATAGTGCTGCTATACATGTACTGTAATGTACCGCCATATACCATAGCGCTGCTATACATGTACTGTTATGTACTGCCATATACTATAGTGCTGCTATACATGTGCTGTAATGTACCGCCATTTACTATAGTGCTGCTATACATGTACTGTACTGTACCACCATATTCCATAACCTGCTATACATGTACTATAATGTACCGCCCTGCTATATATATATATATATATATATATATATATTTATATATATATATATATAATGTAGTTCACTCACGTTGACTGAACAAGTTCTGTCAGTTACAGTATGTCAACTAATACATATTCTAGAATACCCGATGCGTTAGAATCGGGCCACCATCTAGTATTAAATATAAAACTAAGCCAGGTAAGTTAGATGCAGTGTTTAGTCTAATAAAAGACACACCAGGCTGTGGTGACAACTGACAACTGCTGAGAGTGTATGGGGATCTAAATAGAACATACTGTACCCCTAATGGCTACCAAACTCAATCTTTAGTTGGTCCACTGACAAGCTCCTGTAGTTGATAGGCCAGCAGGGCCTAGACTGACACCCTGACTACAGATATTAGTGGCATACACACTGCCCAGCATGGGAGAAACTGCTATTCCATCTGATGTTAGCTCTGTGCAAAGAAATCGAACAATGGTTGACTATCAGTAGGTTAATAAGACCCATGAGGGGAGACAGCCAAATGAACTCAAAAAACGAATACCCAATTAAAATTGAAAGAATACACAATCATGAGAAGTTAATTGTATAGTTGTACCTCTGCGACACTGTTTCGATGAGATGCAATTCCTGGAATATCCGCAGGAAGCTGAGCAGGACCACCTGTTAGTGTACTAGGAGTCCACCCAACTTGACTTTTAACAGTTACAGATCGACTCCTATGTCCTGGAGAGATTCCTTCTTTGCTTCCCTGATTACTTGGAGTGATGGGTCTGTTTAACAAGCTGTTAGGAGTTCCTGGTCTGGTCAATGGAGTCACAGGTGTTTGAAGTTTACTTGTCTGTGAATTTGGAGTCTGTGGTCTACTGTTTGGTGGATTTGAACCATGAGTTCTGCTGTTATTTAAAGGAGGTGACTTGTTCCCTTGAAGTTGAAGCTGTAAGTTTTTTGTTGTTTGGTTTGGCACTTGTGGTTTTGTGTTTTGTACATTTGAAGCTTGGTAACTTCCTTGATGGTCACTTCCAACTGTGCCAACTCCTTGTTGGTTAGCTGGGCTTCGTGACATACTTACTTCAGCTATTAGTGCCAAGTCTTTTTCGATATCTGAAATATCAAAAGAAAAATAACTTTTTTTCTAAAAATGGTGAAAACTGTTGGAAATAACTTTTTATTTCTGTTTCCTTTCTTGTCACTTTTTAAACTTTGTTCTTCCCACAAAGCATGTCTTTGTTGTCTGTGCCACAAACCTCTGAGGTCTGTTAAAACATGAACTTTCTGGTGGTATTGTCTAAAAAATGCACCAATTTAGTCTATAAAATAGTCAATACAATAATTAATTACATATTATATTACACAATGTAGAGGTCGAGCAGACATCGAAAATCCCAGTTTCCGAATTCAAAAACAGAAATGTTGCCAAACCGTTAGATCTAAAATGACTTCATCTAGAAACTTGAAACAATACATGGTGGAAATACTACTCATTGGGATAAATAAGACAAATTGTAAAATAATATTTTATTAAAATTTAGAAATGTCAAGGTTCTTATTTTCTGTTTTTTATAAACAGTGCAAAAAAATAAAAACATAATACATTTTTTTCTCACATGATTATTTAACCCAATGGGCCTTTTTTTTCGGAATCTTATAAATGAAAAACAGTAACAGAATACACATGAGTGGACTTTTTATTGTACATACACCATATACAAGTCCAAACGAGGATGTAACATGGATTGGGAAGTGAAACTGCTCTGAATACCTTGTGTGAGCATGGTGCATTTCAATGAAATCTTATCATAATTAATCAATAAGCAGATAAATAATGAGTTAATTATGTGTGGTGTGTCCTGACATAAGGAGTAAAAGCACCTTAACATAATCCAGGAGTTCCTGATGATTTAAGAACTACTTTCATCTTTTCTCGAGACATTCAGAAATTGTTATGCAGTCCAGAACTCAAAATAGTATCACTAATGTCTTCCAGGTACGACTATCCTTGAAACTTGTAACATGGACATTCCCCAATACAGTAAAATATTGGAGTACATCCCAAACTGTGAAATTGGCATCCTAAGTAAGGAGCCCCGATTTTTGGTGAGACGCAGCTTATGAGGCAGTATTCACAATTCTAAATGTAAGATGCACAATCCATTGTATGACTGCAGAAATTTTAGGTGAGCAAAAAATTACCCATTTTGCACGTATTGTAATGCAGATTTGTGGAAACATATAAAAGTTGAGTAATAACTTTCATTTCAGCATGCAGTTTTACCACTAATGGTGAGCCACAGGCATCAGCTTGGTCTATCTTTAGAGGTCCCAGAAGTAAAACTTTGAGATCTATTATGATGATCATGTTATTTCTTCAGAGGAACATTTAGCAGCAAAGATTGTTGAGTTAATTTAAACTGTGAATGGCTGATAAAGGAGAACATAAATCTGAGCGTAGAGAAGACTGGTCAAGTCTTCTCTTCAAGATAAGAATGATAAGGCTTTTTATTTGTAGCTATGTGAATAAGATGAGGTGCACGATCTTAAAATAAAAAAAAAGAAAATCTCATTAAAACTCTTAGTCCCAAAGATGTTATTCTTTTTGACTCCTCCTTAAGGCCCATAAATATAATGTCGGCCATACTAGTTGTGGACCACAGTCTGCTGTGTTATGGGGCTCTGACCAATTGATCGTCAGGGAACATGTTGATCGTACATTTCTGACCATGGACTGCTAATTAGTGATGGGCGAAACCGATCTGTAAAATTAGGGGTCTGTACCGAACACCTAGTGTTCGTGCACTTATCCCAAACATGGGTTTCCCTGGGAAATCCATGTTACAGTTTGTGTCCAGAGGCTGTGAAACAAAGCATACAATTAATAAACACTATCATTATACTTACTGTTTCTGCGTATTTCCATCCCGCTGTCCCGCGGCGCGCCATCTACTTCTGGGCTGCTCACTGTCTTCCAGGATTTTCACTGCAATGGCTTCAACAGCCAATCACAGATGCTGTCACACAGAAAGGGCATCTGTGATTGGCTGTTAGAGTAATCTGCAATCTGCAATACATTCTAGTATGGTAGAATGAATGGGCTGCTTTCAGCTTACTCCACACACTGCACTCAGCTGTACTTTCAGTCTGTGCCTGGTCTCTTTCCTAGCATATAGTGTTTGTCTGCCAGCAAAGATGTAGGAGAGGTGAAGTAAGAAGACATGGATTACGTCGAGGGAGTTTTTTTCTAATAAAGTTGGAGTGCCTTAATGTGTTTTTATTGTTTTATTTCTTGTTTATTTTTTAATGTTTTCTAGAAATTCATGGTATCTGGGTCTAATTTGGCCTGACATCATGAATTTCAGGTTTAGTACCAGCTGACAATACAAAGCTGGTATTAATCCCATTATTACCCAGCATGCCACCCCACACCAGGGCCACTGGAAGAGCCGGGTAAAGTGCCTGGAACTGGCACTATGATGAATGAGCCATTTCCAGGGGTAGCTGCGGGCTGCAGTTTTCAGCATGGGGGGCCCAGAATGCTTGGGCCTTACCACATGTAGAATCCCAGACCCCAGCTGCCTGGTTTTTACCTTGGCTGGCAATCAAAATACGGTGAGAATCACTCATTTTTTTCAAATTATTTATTGAAATAATAAAAAAAAAATAATGCACTTCCCTGTATTTTGATTGCCAGACAATGTAAACCAGGCAGCTGGGGGTTGCAGCCCATAGTTTTCCGCTTTAACTGTGCTAAGAATCAAAGATGCTGAAGAGTGCTATATCATTTTTTTTAATTATTTATTTATTTCTGCACTACTATATGTGTGAGTGGCCCAACATCCAATCACAGATTTTGTCACACAGAATGGGTGTCTGTGATTGGCTGTTAGAGTAATCTGCAATCAGTCTATAGATTCTACCATACTACAATGTATGGGCTGATTGCAGATTACTTGAACAGCCAATCACAGACATCCATTCTGTGTGACAGTATCTGTGATGGGCTGTTGGGTCTCCACACATATAATAGTGTAAAAATAAATAATTTAAAAAAATGACGTAGCGTTCTGCAGTATTTTTGATTCCCAGTACAGATAAAGCGGACAGCGATGAGCTGCCCATCCCATCTGCCTGGCTTTACCTTGGCTGGCAATCAAAATACAAGGAAGCCCGATCATTTTTTTAAAACTATTTAAATAATTTAAAAAAAATGCATGGGCCCCTGCCATATGTTGATCACCAGCTAGGTAAAACAAGGCAGTTTGGGGCTAGGTTTCTCAGCATGGTAAGGCACTTTACCTGGTTCTTCCAGCAGCCCTGGTGGGGTTGGCACACTGGGTAATAATGGAGATAATATCAGCTTTGTATTGTCAGCTACTTCTAATCCTGAAATTCATGATGTCAGGCCACCATAAATTGCTAGTAAACATTAAAAAAACATAACACAGAGAAATTTTTTTTATTATTAGAAATAAAACATTAAACACATTTAGGCTGCGTTCACACATTTGCGTATTTTGCTGCGCTTTTTTGCGCGCGCTTTCTGCCGCGTTTTTCGGCCCGCAAAAAAAGCGCAACAAAATACGCAGGGGCTTTCACACACTGCGCTTTCTTTACTCCAGAAAGCGCAGTGATGTCACAGAGGGGAGGAAGAATCCTGCTTCCTCCTCCCCTCTGTGACAGCCCCATTAGATTTCACAGTGTATTAATATACACTGTGAAATCTAAATTAAACAGAGGCAAATGTATGTAAAATAAAAAAGAATGAATACTTCACCTGTCCGGTGCCTTCTCCCGCTGTCTGGTGCCTTCTGCCGCTCTCCGGTTCCAAGTGAGAGGTGTACTGAGAAGACCTGTGGTGACATCAGAGGGGAAGTGTTCCCAGGGCGTTCCCAGCGCTGATTGGCTGTTCGCGGTCATGTGATATGTATCACATGACCGCGAGTGCCCGGGAACGCCCCTCTGACATCACCACAGGTCTTGTCAGAAGAGATCTCACTTGGAACCGGGGATCGCACAGCGGCAGAAGGCGTCGGAGAGGTGAAGTATTCATTCTTTTTTATTTTTCAGACACTTGCTTTTGTTTAATTTAGATTTCACAGTGTGTATTAATACACTGTGAAATCTAATGGGCGGCCACAGCTGTCACAGAGGGGAGGAGGAAGCAGGATTCTTCCGAGGAAGCAGGATTCTTCCTCCCCTCTGGGAGAATACGCAGAAGTGGCTGCGTAAACAATTGACATATCAATTGTTTACGGAGCTGCGCTTTCTCCCGGAAAATGCAATGCGTATTTTTACGCAATGTCTGCACTGCAAAGTGAATTTATCATTCACTTTGCAGGCAGACAAAAGGCACATTGCGTATTTTGAAAAGCGCGCGTAAAAAAACGCGGCAAAATACGCAATGTGTGAACGTAGCCTTAGGGACTCCATCTTTAATACACAAAACCCCTCTTTCCTATGTAATCCACAGGTACAGCATGTTCAGCTCAGCTTCATTGCTCTGAACAGACATGCAGGCTCAGACTGAGCTGGATGCTGTGACAGAGGTCAATCGAGTTCACAGCTGAGCCATGAACTCAGGTAAACCCAGACTCTGACGTCACCGCAAAGTAGTGCAGTGAATATCCCAGGAAGTTAATGAGCGGCTCCGGAAGTAGATGCAACGGACGGCAGGATGTGTGATGATGGGACAGCGGAATTCGCCCTTTCCTCACCATGGAAACAACTAAAACCCTCACCGTGGCCCTGATTCATTCCTGCATTGACTACTGTAATTCTTTATTAGCTGGCCTCCCCCACAGTAAGCTTTCCCCTCTCCAGTCTATCCTCAATGCAGCAGCCAGGATCACCTATCTAGCAAACCGTTACTCAGATGTCTCTGCTCTGTGCCAGTCACTACATTGGCTACCCGTACACTATAGAATCCAATTCAAATTGCTCGTTGTCACCCACAAAGCTATTCATGGTGCGGCACCTCCTTACCTCTTCACCCTCATCTCTGTCTACCACCCCACCCATCCCCTTCGCTCTGAACGAGACCTCAGACTAACATCGGCATTAATCCGAACCTCCCATTCCCGATTCCAAGACTCCTCTCGAGCTGCACCAAACCTCTGGAATGCTCTACCCAAAAAAATTAGGACCTTACACAACTTGCATAGCTTCAGACGCTCCCTAAAAACACACCTCTTCAGGACGGCCTATCCTTCTCCCTAACAGTAGTCATCTAGACATAAGATATTCATTGTTCTAAGCCCCTGTACTTTGTGTTCCCATCTCGTCTTAGATTGTAAGCTCCTTCGAGCAGGGTCACCTTCATTTTTTGCCTTTTTATTGTATTTCCTAAGTTGATTCTATGTTTATTGTATGTAACTACTGTTCTGCATTACCATGTACCATATATTTTTCTTATATGTTATTATTATTATTATTATTATGATGAGAGAATTGCTTGAGATGGCTGTCGGACGAAATATCAACCAATACATTGTTTGGCCGACAGGCATCTAATTTGTATGAGGGTCTTTACTTGGTCTCCAAAGAACATAATGGCTCTTATCAATTGCCAATATGACTGTTTTTGTCTGTTAGACCACACTTAATGAAATGCAAGCCAGTTCAACAACCTATTAATTAAAACTGAAACATTACTCAATGACTTAGGCTGAGTTCACATGTCCAGTAATCATCCGTTAGTACAGATTCAGCAGGAATCCGTAGATAGAAAAGTTGTGCAAGCACAACTTTTTTGTCTGTTTTGAAAAAATTGATTATTGCAGGATCTGTTTTTTTAATTTATTTATTGTTTTTAAATGGAAGTCAGTAGAAATCCATTAAGTGACTGCTATTTAACCATCCATTTTTCTTGCATTTGTAAAGGATCTGTTTATTTTGCTTACTGGATCAGTTTCAAATGGAATATAAATAGCAATCAGTTAATGGATCGGGTTTCCATAGACTCACATGTTAACCAAATACGGCAAAAAACAATTCTTTCAAAAAGGACAGAAAGTTGTGCTTGCACAACTGGTTTGCCAATGGACTGCACCTGGATCCGTTGTAACGGATGATTGCTGGGCATGTGAACAGCCTGAGGCTACGTTCACATGCGGCATATTTTGCTGCATATTTGGCAATGTCGCCTTTTTGCGGACAAACTCGATGCCGACGCTGCGCTTTTCCCAACGTGCTTTCCCCTAGGCCATGTTAACATGTAGTCTATGTGGAAAGCGCAGCGAAAAAAAGCGCAAAGAATTGGCATGTCAATTCTTTTTGTGCTAGAGCTTTTGCAATGAAAGCGCACGCTCAAAAATACGCGGCAAAACGCAGAGTCTGCACACCTTTCAGCAGAAAACATAGTTTTTGCTGGAAGGCATATCCAGCATTGTTTTGCACTGCTTTTACGCGGGCGCTCAAAAGAGCCACGTAACAGCAGGAATACATAGGCCATTATGCTCCGTGTGACCGTAGCCTAAATCCTTTACATTATTTTGGTTTCTGAAATGTATGCTCATGATTTTGTGTTTTAGTTGGTTGTCAATGTTTTTGTATAAGGGTCTATCTCGTAACACTTGTTTCTGCTTTTAAGGGAATTATATGTAGCTAGGCGTACCTTGGCAAGAAGTCTTTCGATTCTAGTTTCTGACTTTCCATTCTGTAATGCGTGTGTATGCATACAAATCCTAATGTCAAATTTTTCATATGTTGAATACCAAAAATAGTGATTACCGTATCATCTCAAATGTTAGCTTTACTTCATCACAGCCCGATAATATTCAATATAATAAATACATTCCCAGATGTATTCTCACTAGGAACACCATTCTGGTACTGCCAACTAAATTTTTAATTGATCTATGTGGAAAATTCTCAATAGTAGTTATAAAAACTACAGCAAGGGCCAAGAATAATATTTAAGCTTGTGCAATAAAATTGAACACATATGGAACATTGCTCCAAAACAATCACTGTGAAAGCAATGATTACTGCTCAGTCTATTAAGCCTGTAGCTAGATAAGCCATCTGAACTTCAAATGCATGGCCCTCTAACATAGAAGTTTACCTGCATAACGAGACAAGATGGAAGGGAAATAGAGAGAAGAATGTTCAACAGTGCATAACACGTATGCCAAAAGGAATACATTTCTGCAATACACAAGAGTTATGGCATAGCATAGAAAAGGGTCTATAGAAAAGACTGTAATTATTACTGTTGAGCTTCTATGTAGATAGTAGAGGGAGGAGGGAATGGAGATCTGCATCTTGCTCCCCCCTTTGCATTTAGCTCCTATCTCTGTCTCTAGCTCCTCTCTCCTTCCGTCATCACAGAATCTCATCAGTACTACCATCTCCGTAGACTGTGAGCCCTCATGGACAGGGTCTCCACCCCTTTTGTATCTGTAAGATGTGATTGTCCATATTTACTATATTTGTCTGTGATTCTCCATTCTTCATATGTAAACCGCCATGGAATCTAATGGCGCTATATAAATAAATAATAATCTCCTATCTCAGTAAGGGCTTGTAGCAGTGTGGGGAAGGCTTGTAGGAATCTTGGGCGACTGGGCATGCTGGAGAATGGGGGGGGGGCACACGCTATAGTCTGGGGCATGCTTGTTGGAGAGTGGGTGTAAACAATCAGCTGGGACGTTTACACCCAAGCTCCAAAACAAATACACCTCTGGTTGGTGGCTTCCACACACGCGTAAAGGGTATATCTTGCAATGCAAAATGCTGACAGGGTGTAAATTACAAACTGTCAGCATTTTACAGCCTAAACATACACAGAGATTTTATAAAAAGCCTGGCAACTTCTTACATTCCAGATAGAACAAGCATATTTTCACATGTTGTACAATGCTAATAAATCAAATTACAATGATGCTGCACACAGAATAGAAGTGGCATTAATAGCTTTTTAAGATAGCTAAGCTGTCCTAGGCATATACCTCCATTAATGCGATCAGCACTGGTTAATAATATACATTATTGTATATACATACTGTATATTTAACAACTTGACCAATCTTAATTAAAAAATCTAGTTTACATTAGATCAAACGGCATATTGCCATATGGCTGGTGCCTAAGTGTGATGCTTAGCTTGTATAGAAAAATAATGAAGAAAAATTCACTTTTTCTACAATAATATGTCTCCATTAACATTAGCTATTAAATAACTGAATAGAAATTATGACTGAAAATGATGGAAGGATCATATCTTCTGATGATAATATTGTTGGACAAAACTAAGAAAGTGAGAAGTGATCAGGAGCAGATCTGCCAGTAAAAAATGTGCCACTGTCAAACTCCTAAGTGTTCATATGCTAACATTTCTTACAGTATGATGGATCTCTAGGGCACAACACTACAAGCAATTCACCAGCAGGCCGTTAAGGCAGTCAAGTCAAATGGAAAGGAGAACACAGTGTCCTGCCCATGGATGGAAAGATGGTTCATGAGTGCAACCCACAAACTGTTTAGTCTCGTCCCTGAGCACAATAATTCAGGAAGTAATAAAAAGTGTGAAAATGTCTTAGTTTAGAAATGTTGTATATTTTTACATTATAACACTTTTTATAAATAAAAAAGTATATATCTTATTTGATATTACTCCATGTTTTTAAAGACTGACAGTATGCTTTTTATGATGCACATATGACCTGAGCACATCCACAAGCTTTGCAGCTAACGTGAGTATGAGAACAATTATAAGCATTGCATTTAGCATGAACAAAAGTCAGTATTTATCAACCGATGCGCCATGGGGAACTCCCAATGGTGATATCGCAACTGATTAAAATATTAAAAACTTGGTGTGAGTGCAAGATGCTAAGTAGAAAACCACACATACCTCCTTACAGCACTACTAATATATACAATGGCTTTCTGTATTGATGTGCATTATCCATCCTGTCAATTTTATAGACAATCTACTAAGCAATGATCTATGACAAGGCAGAGGCCATTGTGAGGTGGCAATCATTGCCTCTTCACAATCGCACTACGGGAAGCCAGCAGAGGGTGTGATCTCCCTCTGTCAATCTCCTTTCATGTTAATATCACTATAGACCGCAGCATGTATGGAATTAATTAAGTTCCTTCAAACACCTGAATTTCCCTCTCCTATATCTCTTCTAGGTAGAATAAGAGGTGCTAGAAAGCAGGATCCTCAAGATCACATTCATGGGGTTAAAATTAACTGGATTTACCCAATCTAAGCTTAAAGCCACACTGTGTCAAACTCACACGAGTGCAAAACGAAAAAACTCACATTGCACTCAGACCAATGTTAAACAATGAATCAAGTCAGATGGGTAACTGTTTTCTCCGATGATCTCAGACTGTGTGCAAAATCGCAGCACGTTGCGATTGCATGCGTATATCGCATGCGGGTTGTCAATGCAAGTCAATGGATGCGATAAAAAAATTGCACACAGAAAGCACACTGACAGCGTTTTTAGCATGGTCTTTCCCATGCTGGAAAAAGTTAGAATAGGATAGATAGATAGATAGATAGATAGATAGATAGATAGATAGGAATAGCTAGAACATCTTACCAGTCTCCCGATGCTGCTTCCGTGGCAGCTCATTAGGCTTCATGCATATTCACTTCACTGACCGGCAACAGCCAATCACAGATGCTCACACTGAGAGAGCCTCTGTGATTGGCTGTTGCAGTCAGACTGCATTTCCACAATCTGGACAGTGATTGTGCTTGGTTGCCATACACAACACTGTATGGCAACCAACCTGCCATCATAGTAAGTTAATTAAATAAATAAGTAATGAAAAATAATGTGGGGATTCACAGTATTTTTCAGGCTAGCCTGGTTAAAGCGGACAGCTGCAAGCTGTGTGTTGCTGTGCCCTATTTTTAATTGCCAGCTAAAGTAATACTAGGCAAGTGAGGGCTGGTATTCTCAGCGCTGTGAGGGCCCATTGTTTTAGTGCCCTCCTCCCCATGCTAAAGAATAGCAGCCCGCAGCCGCCCCTGAAAATGGCAAATTCATAAGAAGCGCTATTTCCAGGCGCTTTACTAGGCTCCTCCATTGGCCCTGGTGGCAGTCGCATGCTGGGCAATAAGGGGTTAGTACCAGCTTTGTATTACCAGATGGTATTAAGCCTTGAGATTCTTAATGTCAGGCCAAGTTAGACCCGACCAATAATAATATCTCAAAGAAATGGTTAAAAAAGACACAACACAGACAAAAATCACATCCATTTAGACTTAAAGAGACGGTGTTGTGCCATTATGTGGTAAATTTCCATGCAGTGTACACAATGGCTTCATGTTATAATCAGGGACTTTTTTTGGATAAAAACTGGCATTTAAGCCCCTTTCACATCAGCGTTTTTTTTTAAATAGCAGCAAATCCGGCAGATTTACCGTATCTGCCGAATCTGTCGCCTAACGGTCGCACTTGTGGCATGCTTGCGGCAAGCCCCATGCATTGTCTATGGGGCTTGCAGTCAGGTGCGGCAAGTGCGGTTCTGCCAGATGCAGAAAATCCGGCAGTTGCGGGCGCAAAAAACCCGTGGTCAGCAGCGGGTTTTTTTCTTGACGCTGCAAGTGCCAGATCTGCCACAACTGGCAGAACCACACTTGCCACACCTGACCACAAGCCCCATAGACAATGCTTGGGACTTGCCGCAAGCGTGTCGCAAGTGTGGCCGTTAGGCGGCTGATGTGGTAAATCTGACAGATCTGCCGCAGTTTAAAAAAAAAAAACACTGATGTAAAAGGGGCCCAAGTTATGGGCGAATCCAAACTATATAGTTCAGGGTCCATACTGAACACCTGGTATTTAGGTAGAGACTCTGAACACAGACTTTCCTGAGAAATCTGTGTTACTGTTCGGGTTTGGGGTCGGCTGAAGGCTGTAAAAATAAAACAAAACAGTGATTAAACATCAGCATCATACATACTGGAGTCTGTGAGCTTGTACTTCAGGGCCACTCATTAATTTCCTGATTTATTCACAGCACTGGCTCCAACAGCCAATAACAGATGTCCACTCTCTGTGACAGCATCTGATTGGCTGTTGCGCACGTCACCCATTGTGTCAGCATCTGTGATTGGTTGCCAAGGGAAACAAACTTGCTATCCTATTAGTGTAAAAATAAATCAATTATTGAAAAAAAATGTATGTAGAGCATCGCGGTATTTTTAATACTCAGGGAAGGTAAAGCGGACAGCTATGGGCTGCTTTTCTGAGCTACCTGGCTTTACCTTGGCTGGCAATCAAAAAAACTAAGGGAACCCATTATTATTTTTTAGTTATTTAAATAAATATTTAAGAGAAAATTGTATGGGCTTTGCCCTATTTTTGATTGACAGCCAAGGGAAAAAACAGACAGTTGGGGGTTGGTATTCTCAGTGTAGTGAGGCTCGCACTAAGCACAGAGCACTTACAGGAGGAGCTGCAAAAAGTGTCGTTACACACTTGCAAAAGCAAGATGGCAGTCCCCAGGGTATGAAAAATAAATAAAATGAATAAAAACTATAAATAAAGTGAATTTAATATTGTATTAAAAATAATTGATTACATAATTATTGCGCCTTCCCAAAAATGCAGATACAATTTAGGACAATGAAGTGTAAGTTACTAGAAAAAAAACAGTATAATATATATATTTATCAATCTCTAACATGGTAGTTGCATCAAAGACAAAGAAAAGTAATTTACTTTAAAGTCTTGCAATAGTCTGAAAGTAGCTCGTCTTTTATAATGACTTTTTTTAATAAATCCATTGCAGTTCCCTAATACAATGCAGCTGGATGGGTTACTGAGCTCCTGCTTCAATTTCACCCGGATAAAAGGTCCCATCCACCTCGCACAGAGTAAAGAGTCGTTTTCAGCACATACCAGCTAGATGCTTTTCCATGCTCTGCAGTTCCTTTGCGGTTAAAGCTTCTTTCAAGAGTTTTTGGTTCGTTGAGCCCCCACTTCTGGCAGACAAGGCATCCAAGTCCCAGACTGGTTGACGCTAAAGAAGTTCAAAAAGTGAGAGAATGTACTTTTACAAACAAGTTGAAAATGGAAATAGGAAAGCAATAATTATATGTTCCTTGCACACTGAGATTTTTGGAAACAAGTTGTTTCCTATTAGAAGTGTCTGGTGTCCTGAGCACTTTCAGGAATAGGATGTTAACTGTGTAAAGCATCAATAATAAATCTTCCATCCAGCTACTCTGTAGATTTATCACACATTGAAAGCCAGGAATAAGTTACAACACATCTAAGTCAGAGAATATCCATCCTGCGCCTTACACAGATATAACATTTCAGTTTATATTTTAATAAATCAATTAATTCAATGTTGGATCTGAAGAATGTTATATTTAGTGAGGTCTTGATTTTAAAATGAGACATGTCACATTGGAGGTAGCTTAAAAAAATCTGTCTCCTAAACCATCAGTAATTGCCGGATTTCCACATCTCTATATGTTCTAAAAAAGGATTTTCTGGTTACAGAATACACCTGTCTCCTGGCTGGACTTTATTTTAATTTTTTAGTGACAGAGCCAATTATGACCTTAAAGTGTAACCACCATATATATTTTTATTGAATAATAACAAAGAACAAGTGATTTTAATAAAATTTCAATTATACTTCAGTAGAAAATTCTGGTTGAAAATCATTCTTATGGTGGGTTTACACACACCAATCATTGTATCCAATATCTGAACCAATCTCTGGTTGCAGTGAAATCATGGACACATTGCTCCATGTTGTACACAGCCACAAAATGGAACTATGTGTCCATGATTTCACTGCAACCAGAGATCTGTTCAGATATTGGATACAATGATTGGTGTGTGTAAACCCACCATTAAACCTTCCACAAGGTGTCCCCCCTACACTGTGTGTGAAGCAGACACTTGTTAATTATCACTCAGTTCAGTCTTCAGTGAATACAGGGCATGTAATTATATAAGGATAAAGGGGGCCTGGCCTACACTACACTAAGGCTGCTTTCACATCAGCGGTTTTTGCCGATCGCTACAGATGCGGTGAAAAAAACGCATCTGCCGCGATTAACGCATAACTGCTGCACTGGCGGCACAGTTGCGGCAAGCCCCAAAGAATGTCTATGCGGGCTTGAGGCAGGTGCGGCAAGTGCGGTATCGGCACTTGCGGCAGGTGCGGCCGCAAAAAAAACACGGCTGACCGTCTTTTTTTTCATGGCCGCACCTGCCGCAAGTGCCGAAATCGCACTTGCCGCACCTGCCGCACACTTACCGCAAGCCCCATAGACATTGCATAGACATTGCATGGGGCTTGCCGCAACTGTGCCGCAAGTGCAGCGGTTATGCATTAATCGCGGCAGATGCGGTTTTTTTCACTGCATCTGCCGCGATCGGCAAAAACCGCTGATGTGAAAGCAGCCTTAGGCTGCGTTCACACATTTGCGTATTTTGCTGCGCTTTTTTACGCGCGCTTTTTGCCGCGTTTTTCGGCCGCGTAAAAAAGCGCAGCAAAATACGCAGGGGCTTTCACACACTGCGCTTTCTTTCCCCCAGAAAGCGCAGTGATGTCACAGAGGGGAGGAAGAATCCTGCTTCCTCCTCCCCTCTGTGACAGCTGTGGCCGCCCCATTAGACTTCACATTGTGTTAATACACACTGTGAAGTCTAATTAAACTAAAGCAAGTGTCTGAAAAATAAAAAACAATGAATACATCACCTTCCGACGCCTTTTCCCGGTTTGCGATCCCCGGTTGTAAGTCAGATTTCTTCTGCAAGACCTGTGGTGATGTCAGAGGGGGGGCGTTACCGGGCGGTCCCATCGCTGATTGGCTGCTCGCGGTCACATGACCGCGAGTGCCCAGGAACGCCCCCCCTCTGACATCACCACAGGTCTTGCAGAAGAAATCTGACTTACAACCGGGGATCGCAAACCGGGAAAAGGCGTCGGAAGGTGATGTATTCATTGTTTTTTATTTTTCAGACACTTGCTTTAGTTTAATTAGACTTCACAGTGTGTATTAACACAATGTGAAGTCTAATGGGGCGGCCACAGCTGTCACAGAGGGGAGGAGGAAGCAGGATTCTTCCTCCCCTCTGGGAGAATACGCAGAAGTAGCTGCGTAAACAATTGACATATCAATTCTTTACGGAGCTGCGTTTTCTCCCGGAAAACGCACTGCGTATTTTTACGCAATGTCTGCACTGCAAAGTGAATTTCCCATTCACTTTGCAGGCAGACAAAAAGCACATTGCGTATTTTGAAAAGCGCGCGTAAAAAAACGCGGCAAAATACGCAATGTGTGAACGCAGCCTTAGGCTGCTTTCACATCGTTTTTGTGCATTTTACAATGGATAGCCATGGATCCGATTTGGCCCCCATGTAACCCTATGTATAGAAAGATAGAGGAGCACCAAGTGCTCACCTTGCCACGGTATAGTAATATAAATTGAAGAAAACACATGGCATAAGATTTGGGAGCACACCAATGTAGTTTTATAAAAAATGGTACAAATGTTTATTTCAACATATATGCGGACAAACAATTAAAAACAATTAAAATAGCAACTCAAACGGGACCCTTAAAATTTCCGTTAAGTGCACAGGTGAGTATTCCCATGATGAGTTTTTGGTGAGTATTTGATGCAGCGTCTTCTAGAGAGGGGATGGGATTTATAGAAATTCATGATCTCTCTGCTTCTTTTTAATTAAAGGGATCCTGTCACCCCCAAAACACCTCAAAACCTATTAAAAGCTGTCCCTACAGCATAGTAACACTTACCCTACACTCCTTTTACCTCCTAAAAGCACCAAATAAAATAGAAGAAAAATGTTATTATAGTACCTCATTATGGATGATAATGAGTGACTATGCTATTCATAGTCACTCATCCAGGCTCTCCCACTGCATGATATCACGCCTCCATAGGCGTGATCTTGGAATCTGATTAAAATGCGCGCCTCCCCGCCGCTCTCCTGTGTCTCGGCCGGCCTGTAGTGGGGCTCGGTGACGCGATACGTGTAATTTCCGGCGCCGGGTGACGTATACACCCGCGCCGCTCTGTTAGCTTCAAAACGCGCACTGCGCGTGGGTTCTTGTGGGTTCGCTGAGTTTTATGAATGGATTTTCCCCATAGACTTGCATTACATGCAGAAAAATCCACTGTTAAAAAAACCCCCATATGGGTTCTTAGTGAATTTTCACATGCAGAAACACACTAAAAACACATGTAATGCACACGATTATCGATTAAGTTGTGTCAAAACCAAATACCAGGAAGCATCATTAACAAGAAGCTTCATTTAAAACACGATACTCCGACAAGAGTCAAAACCACAGCATCAAAAATCATAATAAAACCATATGTAAAAGAAACACTCCAAAATGCAAGTGACCTTATTTAGATAGGTGCAGAAAACAAAACTCACCAAATACTCATTGTGCTTCAAGACATCATAGCATGACCCCCATGACAAGGCAATTATATGGGACATGTGTCAAACATTTATGATCTTGTTACTTGCTTACATAAAAGGTGGGACCAAAAATGTCTAGTAGCCACTACCCCACTATGAAGGTACATGGACCTCTCTTTGATCGGCTGTTATCACCTGGCCGTCATGTCTCCTGCAATTCTATTACAAAATAAAAATCAATGCGCTGATTAAGTGCACTGGTTCTGTACAACATGCGGGTTCTGCTAGATGCAAGATGGAAAGACACGTTGGCTAGCAGTAGGGGAGTCCTGAACAGAACCACATCTTATATATAATCGCCGTAGCTCACTTCCGTCATATTCGGCTTAACTTCCGTCGTCAAAGACGTGGCTGTCCTGCAGCCACGCGACTCGCGAAGCGGTAAATCGCTAACTTTATGGCCGAGCCTCTGGTTCGATTTTCGGCCACAAAGTTAGCGAGTTCCCGCTCAGGCAGCGCGAGCAATGGCCGCGATTCTGAGCGGACCAGAATGAAAACTGTGTCTTTACAAATGATACAGTTTCCATTCAGGTCCGCTCAAAGGGCTCCTGCAGATACATGCCGGATGATGCTGGACGCTGATTCCTCGCTTCTTCCCATAAAGAAACATAGCCATGCTTCTCTATGGGAAGAAGCGACCAATCAGCGTCCAGCATCATCTGCCATGTATCTGTAGGAGCCCTGTGTCACCCAATATGTCCTCACACCCCCCCCAAAAAGTATTCACACCCCCCCAAAAAGTATTCACACCCCCGCAAAAAGTATTCACACCCCCCCAAACAGTATTCACACCCCCCCAAAAAGTATTCACACACCCCCAAAAAGTATTCACACCCCCCTAAAAAGTATTCACACCCCCGCAAAAAGTATTCACACCCCCCCAAAAAGTATTCACACCCCCGCAAAAAGTATTCACACCCCCCCAAAAAGTATTCACACCCCCGCAAAAAGTATTCACACCCCCCCAAACAGTATTCCACACCCCCCAAAAAGTATTCACACCCCCCCAAAAAGTATTCACACCCCTGCATAAAGGATTCACACCTCCCCAAAAAGTATTCACACCCCCCCCAAAAAGTATTCACACCCCCCCAAAAAGGATTCACACCCCTGCAAAAAGTATTCACACCCCCCCAAAAAGTATTCACACACCCCCAAAAAGTATTCACACCCCCCAAAAAAGTATTCACACCCCCGCAAAAAGTAATCACACCCCCCAAAAAAGTATTCACACACCCCCAAAAAGTATTCACACCCCCCCAAAAAGTATTCACACCCCCCAAACAGTATTCACACACCCCCAAAAAGTATTCACACACCCCCAAAAAGTATTCACACCCCCCCCAAAAAGTATTCACACCCCCCAAAAAGTATTCACACACCCCCAAAAAGTATTCACACCCCGCAAAAAGTATTCACACCCCTGCAAAAAGTATTCACACCCCCCAAAAAGTATTCACACCCCCAAAAAGATTCACACCCCCAAAAAGGATTCACACACCCCCCAAAGACACAGTTTTCATTCTGGTCCGCTCAGAATCGCGGCTCAGGCAGCGACTCGCAATGGCCGCGAGGCCATTGCTAGCGCTGCCTGAGCGGGAACTCGCTAACTTTGTGGCCGAAAATCGAACCAGAGGCTCGGCCACAAAGTGAGCGATTTACCGCTCAGGTAGCGCGAGCAATGGCCGCGAGGCCATTGCGAGTCGCTGCCTGAGCGGTAAATCGCTAACTTTGTGGCCGAGCCTCTGGTTCGATTTTCGGCCACAAAGTTAGCGAGTTCCCGCTCAGGCAGCGCGAGCAATGGCCGTGAGGCCATTGCGAGTCGCTGCCTGAGCCGCGATTCTGAGCGGACCAGAATGAAAACTGTGTCTTTACAAATGACACAGTTTCCATTCAGGTCCGCTCAAAGGGCTCCTGCAGATACATGCCGGATGATGCTGCACGCTGATTCCTCGCTTCTTCCCATAGAGAAACATGGCCATGCTTCTCTATGGGAAGAAGCGACCAATCGGCGTCCAGCATCATCTGCCATGTATCTGTAGGAGCCCTGTGTCACCCAATATGTCCTCACACCCCCCAAAAAGTAATCACACCCCGCAAAAAGTATTCACACACCCCCAAACAGTATTCACACCCCCGCGAGGCCATTGCTAGCGCTGCCTGAGCGGGAACTCGCTAACTTTGTGGCCGAAAATCGAACCAGAGGCTCGGCCACAAAGTGAGCGATTTACCGCTCAGGTAGCGTGAGCAATGGCCGCGAGGCCATTGCGAGTCGCTGCCTGAGCGGTAAATCGCTAACTTTGTGGCCGAGCCTCTGGTTCGATTTTCGGCCACAAAGTTAGCGAGTTCCCGCTCAGGCAGCGCGAGCAATGGCCGTGAGGCCATTGCGAGTCGCTGCCTGAGCCGCGATTCTGAGCGGACCAGAATGAAAACTGTGTCTTTACAAATGACACAGTTTCCATTCAGGTCCGCTCAAAGGGCTCCTGCAGATACATGCCGGATGATGCTGCACGCTGATTCCTCGCTTCTTCCCATAGAGAAACATGGCCATGCTTCTCTATGGGAAGAAGCGACCAATCGGCGTCCAGCATCATCTGCCATGTATCTGTAGGAGCCCTGTGTCACCCAATATGTCCTCACACCCCCCCAAAAAGTAATCACACCCCCGCAAAAAGTATTCACACCCCCCAAACAGTATTCACACCCCCGCAAAAAGTATTCACACCCCCCCAAAAAGTATTCACACACCCCGCAAAAAAGTATTCACACACCCCCAAAAAGTATTCACACACCCCAAAAAGTATTCACACCCCCCCCCGAAAAGTATTCACACCCCCCCAAAAAGTATTCACACCCCCCCAAAATGTCCACACAGCCCCCCCCCCAATGTCCAAACAGCCCCCCCCCACAATGTCCAAACAGCCCCCCCCCCACAATGTCCACACAGCCCCCCCCACAATGTCAACACAGCCCCCCCACAATGTCAACACAGCCCCCCCCACAATGTCCACACAGCCCCCCCTACAATGTCCACACAGCACCCCCCCACAATGTCCACACAGCACCCCCCCACAATGTCCACACAGCACCCCCCCCACAATGTCCAAACAGCCCCCCCACAATGTCCAAACAGCCCCCCACAATGTCTAAACAGCCCCCCACAATGTCTAAACAGCCCCCCACAATGTTCAAACAGCCCCCCCCCGCCATGTCCAAACAGCCCCCCCCACCATGTCCAAACAGCCCCCCCCACCATGTCCAAACAGCCCCCCCCCATGTCCAAACAGCCCCCCCCACCATGTCCAAACAGCCCCCCCCCACAATGTTCTAACAGCCCCCCCCCACAATGTCCACACAGCCTCCCCACTATGTCCAAACAGCCCCCCCACTATGTCCAAATAGACCCCCCCACAATGTCCAAACAGCCCCCCCCACAATGTCCACACAGCCCCCCCCACAATGTCCGCACAGCCCCCCCCACAATGTCCGCACAGCCCCAACGCCGTCGATCACTTACCTGTCTTCATGACATCTGATTCGTCAGGTCCAGTCTTCCATCCGGCCCAGGCGTCCTCTTCCTTCAGCCCGGGCCACGAGTCTTCCATCCGGCACAGGCATCCTCTTCCTCCGGCCTCGGGGGTCTTCTTTCTTCCTTCAGCGAGCTCCAGGTCCTGGATGTTCTGTCTTCGTTCCGCTCCGCTCACTGACGATTAAAGATGGCCGCCGCGAGTTTCTGGAAGCCCCACCCACGGATCCAAAATGCACCAATCACATTCACATACACAGCAACCAATCACATTCAAGGCTCATTCATACATTTTTATCAATGGGAAAAATTCACTACATTTAAAGACAATAAAAATAAATAAATAAATACACATAAAAATATTTAAAAATACAAATAAATTCACTTAAAATAACAAATAATAAATAAATTTAATAATAATAAAAATACTAAAAAAAAAAAAAAAAAAAATAATATAAATAATAAATAATAAAATAAAAAATAAATAAAAAAAAAAAATTAATATATTAAATTAATATCTTAATTAAATTAACTAATTAAAATAAAAAAAATAATCTAATACAAATAAATTTCATTAAAATAAAAAATTAATATACAATAAAAATAATAAATATTAAAATAAATCAAAATTAAAAAAAAAAATAAAATAAAATAAAAATATATATAATTAAAAGATTAATAACATTAACTAATTCTAAGAAAATCAAATTACTCAAATAAAAAAAAAATCAATTAAAAAAAAAAAAAATAATATTCTAAAAATATTAAATAATAAATAATTAAAATAATAAAATAATAAATAATAAAAAAAAATATTCCATATAAAAATTCATAACATTAACTAATTCTAATAAAATAAAACTAATAATAAAATATTCATAACATTAAGTTATTCAAAAAAAATGTAAATAAAAAAAAAAAAATAATAATAATAATATAGCTACTATAATCTAATTAACGCACGTTCTAGAATCCCGATGCATTTGCATCGGGCTCACAGCTAGTGGTATAATATTCAATTAATCTAACAGTAAATATGGAAAGAGTATAAGACACTTAAAGAGGTTGTCCACTTCTAGGACAACCCCTTCTGATTCCACTTGTATTATCCAGTTAAAATAAAAAACTCTGTACTCACCTCCCATTCTGATGCCATTCCAATGCTAATAGTATGGATAGTTAGTAGTCATAGACTAACCCAAAGGGATTGTAAAATACATACAATTCCCAGGACATAGGTGTATTAAAATCCAAAATACTGACAAAGAATCATTGAAACATGCGTTGGGGCGGCATTTTTGAGTGTTTTCTACTCTCTTTAGTATGTTTGTTCTTAATACACACTTTGTATGAATTTTTGTCCTTGTATTTTCAGCAACCTTTGTTTTATTACATTTAATTAGCACATGTTGCTTTTTCCAAGTATATCTAATAAAAAATGATTATATACAGCCTAATTTTCTCATTTATGTCCGTTTTTATGTATATCTCTGTTGTTATACGCCAGAATTATGATTTCAATGTGGCTATTCTTTTGGTAATACAACTTCCTATAGAACCCAAAGCATCTGGAAAAACAAAATATTCCTGACGTTTGGAATAGCAGCGTTTTGGATGCAGTATCTTACCACTGTGTCGAAAACGCTACGTTGTACAGTACCAGCACAGTGCATGGGATTTCTAGATATTCCATGATCACTGTGCTTCTCCTCTCCGCAGCGTTATTTCACCTGTGTTGTGGGTTGCTGCGCTTCCGCTACTTCAGAGCATGTTAACTTAGTGCTTAGAGTCAGACGCAATTGCTGGCGAGTGAATGCAGGGACAATCCGCCCTGAACCAAACGCAGATCATGAGCACAGGGTGGCTGCGCTCACCATGCGTTCACCCACGGCTTCCCTCAGGTCCGGAGGCAACATGCAGTGGCCCTGGATTGTGTGCACATATCCTCAACCTCTTTCCAGCAATGCCAATTTTTGCTTTTGTGATTTCTTTCCCCATCTCTTCCTCCTTCTATTAAGGAACTCATAACTTTTTTTCTCTTTACATCTACATTTCTGTTTCAACCTTTTGTAGTATTAAATGACACCATTCATTTTACCTTACAGTATGCTGGAAAATGCAACAAAAAATCTAATTCCACCATTGTTTTTTGGGATTGTTTTTATGGATTTGTTTTATCTGCCATAAAAATGTCCTGGAGAATGATTATTCAAGTTTCTACAGAAATGATGATATCAAACTTGCATAGTTTTTTTTACTTTAGTAGTGAAAAAAAACTTGAAATTTGTTAAATTTGCTTTTCTGATATCTATTATTCTGATGACATAGCAGTAGGAGATGTTTTTTTATTTTATTTTTTTAATGCTGAGATTATTTCTTTTAAACTATTCCATTTTAGTGTGTACAAAGTTTGAATTGCTTTTTATTGGTATTCTTTAGGAGAAAATGAAATTCTAGAATTCTGTATCAAAAGGGTTAAATAATTTTACAGTTTGATTGATTAGAATTTTGCGAAAAAAGGAAATAAGTTTATATTTTTTTTGCTGCCTTTTGGAGGAAATAAGAAAATGAAATATGGAATATGCCCCAGGAGGAATCATGAAATCGAAATGGTTTTTAAGCTGTGATGTGAGGTAATATACAGGTCTCTCTTCCTTATGTTTAAATAGGTATTTAAATCCTTTATTTTCTTCTGTGTCCATTGACCTGTTATTGAATATGTGGGGTTTGTTTTAAACTTGATTTTATTTTTTTTACCTTTTAGATATTTTCCACATAGTTCCCCCATTGTAAATCTACAGAGGAGGGATGATTTAATAAATAGAATATAGGTAGGGGCTGTCTTTGTATGTACAGAAATAGAAAACAAACGTCTGTTGGGCAAGACCAAGAAAGCATACCAAAGGATCAAAGAGATATGACAAAAGTTTTAACCAAAAGTAGGAATGGTGAAAGACACCAACATAAACAAACTGGGATGGAACAGATCAAGAAAAGATGGAAAGAAGACACGGAGCATCTCTACAGAAACAAGTCATTGATATGGGAAGAAACTGAGACTGAAGCAGAAGTCATCACATGCCTTTGTCAGCAGATGTGGAAAACTGGTAAATGGCCCAACAAATGGACAAGATCAGTGTTTATTCCTATTCCAAAGAAGGGGGATGCTACTAATTGTGGAAACTATTGGACTATTGCGCTTATAACTCATGCCAGCAAAATACTGCTGAAGTTCTTACAAAAATGGCTACATCCTTATTTTGAGAATTGCCAGAGAAACAAGCAGGATTCAGAAAAGACATGGAATTGCTAACGTGAGATTGATAATGGAAAAGGCCAAACAATACAACCAGGAGCTCTATTTTTGCTTCATCGACTACACCAAAGCCTTTGAATGTCTTATTCATCAGAAACTTTGGAGTACCTTAAAGGATATGGGTGTGTCAAAGCATCTGATCAGTCTCATTAGGAAGCTTTACATCGACCAAGAAGCAACAGTCCAAACGGAATGCGGTGACACAACATAGTTCAAAGTAGATTGAGGCATCAGACAAGGCTGCATCCTGCCATCATTTCTCTTCAATTTATATGCAGAAGCTATTTTCAGGAAGGCTGGACTTGTCAAAAAAGAAGAAGGAATCAAAAGTGGTGGAAGAATCACCAAAAATCTAAAATATGCAGACAATATAACACTGATAGCAAGAAGCGCAGAAGGAACGAAGGACAACACAGAGTGTCAAAATGGAAAGCTTGAACAGGGAACTGTTACTCATCACAAAGAAAGCAAAGATTTTGACTTTTGCCAGGTACCACGAGGACACACTTGAGATGGAAGGCAAAAAACAAGAAGTGGTAAAGGACTTCAACCTAATTGGGTCAATGATCACTCAAGATGCAGTGACGACACCAGAAGTCAATAGGAGAATAGCTATAGGAAAACCAACAATGAAGTCACTGGACAAGGTCTTCAAATGTAGGAATATTTCACGAGCAATGTACACAACAAGGCTCACACATAGTGTGATCTTTTCTAGAGTAACATGTGGAAGTGAAACATGAACAATAAAAAAAACAAGGCAGAAGAAGAATCAATGCCTTCAACCTGTGGTGCTGGAGAAGGATATTATTAACCCCTTCATGACCCAGCCTATTTTGACACTAATGATCTGGCCATTTTTTAAAATTCTGACCAGTGTCCCTTCATGAGGTTATAACTCTGGAACGCTTCAACGGATTCTAGCGATTCTGAGATTGTTTTTTTGTGACATATTGGGCTTGATGTTAGTGGTAAATTTAGGTCAATAATGTTTCCATTTATGTGTGAAAAAAATTAAAAATTTGGCAAATATTTAGAAAATGTCACAATTTTCAAACTAGTTAATAAATAACATTTCCCGCATGTCTACTTTACATCAGCACAATTTTGAAAAAAAAAGTTTTTGTTAGGAACCTATAAAGGTTTTAAGTTCATCGGCAATTTGTCATTTTTCCAGCAAAATTTACAAAACCATTTTTTTAGTGACCACATCACATTTGAAGCCCCTTTAAGGAGCGTACATGACAGAAAACACCCAAAAGTGATACTATTCCAAAAACTGCACCCCTCAAGCTATTCAAAACTACATTCAAGAAGATTAGTAACCCTTCAGGTGCTTCACAGGAACTAAAGCAACGTGGAAGGAAAAAATGGACATTTTAGTTTTTCCAACAAAAATGTTCTTTTAGCCTCAATTGTTTTATTTTCACATGGTCAACTGGATAAAATGGATCCTAAAATAAGTTGGACAATTTCTCTCGAGTATACTAATACCTCATATGTGGTCATAAACCATTGTTTTGGCGCATGGCAGGGCTCGGAAGGGAAGGAGCACCATTTGACTTTCTGAATGGAAAGTTTGCTCTAATTTTTAGTGGACACCATGTCGCGCATGGAGAGTGCCTGTGTGCCTAAACATTGGAGCTCCCCCACAAGTGACCCCATTTTGGAAACTAGACCCTCCAAGGAACTTATCTAGATGCATAGTGAGCACTTTCAACTCCAAGGGGCTTCACAAATAGATCTGTGAAAATGAAAAAGTACTTTTTATTTCACAAACATTTTCTTTCAGCCTCAATTTTTTCATTTTCACATGGGCAACAGGATAAAATAGATCCTAAAATTTGTTGGGAAATTTCTCCTGAGTACAATGATACCTCATATGTGGTCATAAACCACTGTTTGGGCGCACGGCAGGGCTTGGAAGGGAAGGAGCACCATTTGACTTTTGGAGCTAATTTTCCATTCAAAAAGTCAAATGGCGCTCCTTCCCTTCTGAGCCCTGCTGTGGGCCCAAACAGTGGTTTATAACCACATATGAAGTATCGGTGTACTCAGGAGAAATTGCCCAACAAATTTTTTATCCTGTTGCCCATGTGAAAATGAAAGAATTGAGGCTAAAAGAAAAGTTTTGTGAAAAAAAAAAGTACTTTTTCATTTTTACAGATCAATTTGTGAAGTACCTGGGGGTTCAAAGTGCTCATTATGCATCTAGATAAGTTCCTTGGGGGGTCTAGTTTTGAAAATGGGGTCACTTGTGGGGGAGCTACAATGTTTAGGTGCACAGAGGCTCTCCACACTTGACATGGTGTCCGCTAACAATTGGAGCTAATTTTCCATTCAAATTGTTAGCAGGCATCATGTCGCTTATGGAGAGCCCCTGCGTGCCTAAACATTGGAGCTACCCCATAAGTGACCCGATTTAGGAAACTAGACCCCCCAAGGAACTTATCTAGATACATAGTGAGCAGTTTGAACCCCCAGGTGCTTCACAAATTGATCCGTAAAAAAGAAAAAGTACTTTTTTTTTCATAAACATTTTCTTTTTTGATTTTTACAGATCAATTTGTGAATCACCTGGGGTTCAAAGTGCTCACTATATAGACGAGTTCCTTGGGGGAGGGTCTAGTTTCCAAAATAGGGTCACTTGTGGGGGAGCTCCAATGTATAGGCACACAGGGGCTCTCCACACTTGACATGGTGTCCGCTAACAATTGGAGCTAATTTTCCTTTCAAATTGTTAGCAGGCACCATGTCGCGTATGGAGAGCCCCTGTGTGCCTAAACATTGGAGCTACCCCATAAGTGACACCATTTTGGAAACTAGACCCCCCAAGGAATGTATCTAGATGCATAGTGAGCACTTTGAACACCCAGGTGCTTCACAAATTGATCCGTAAAACTGAAAAAATAAAATTTTTGTGAAAAAAGTACATTTTCATTTTTATGGATCAATTTGTGAAGCACCTGGGGGTTCAAAGTGCTCACTATGCATCCAATGTTTAGGTACACAGTCTGCTAACAATTGGAGCTGATTTTCCATTCAAATTGTTAGCAGACATCATGTCATGTATGGAGAGCCCTTGTGTGCCACCAACATTGCCACCAGCACAAGGGCAACTGGAAGAGTCGGGGTACAGCACCAGAAATGGCGCCTCTAATGAATGCACTATTTTCTTTTGTAGCTGTGGGTTGCAATTCGCAGCAAGGGGCCCCACAACATTTGGGTTTCTCCATGCTGAGGATTCCAGCCCCCCAAACTGCCAAGTTGCACCTGACTGGCAACCAAAAATACGGCAAAGATCCATGTCGTTTTACTTGTAGAAATATTTTTTTTTAATAAAATGACGTGGGGCCTCACCATATTTTTGGTCCAGCCAGGTACAGATAAGGACTGTCACACACAGCTGCTTCGTTGTACCTGGCTGACAACCAACAATACAGCGAAGCCCAAGATTTTTTTTATTTATAGAACTAATTTGAGAAAAAAACAACATGGGGCTCCGCCATATTTTTGGTCCAGCCAGGTACAACTAGGCAGCTTGGGGCTGGAATCCTCAGTATCGAGAGGCCCAAGTGTTCTGGGCCCCCGATGCTGCAAATTGCAGCCCGCAATGTACTCTCTGGGGTCACATGGATTGTGCACTGTATGGCCGATCATTGCCATACAGTGCACAATCGCCGTGACCCCAGAGACTACAATAAGGGAACACTTGATCCCTTGTTGTAGCCTTTGGGGTCACATGAATTGTGCACTGTATGGCAATGATCTGCCATATAGTGCATAATCGCCATGACCCCAAAGACTATAACAAGGGATCAAGTGTTCCCTTGTTGTAGTCTCTGGGTGATCAGTTTCCATGGTGATCAGCTCCTCTGTTGGGAGATGAGGCTGCAGAGGAGCCAGCTCAAATGGCCATGGTTGCCATGGTGATTGGCTCCTCTGCAGGGAGATGAGGCTGCAGGGGAGCTGGCAGAAGAGGCGGGGAGCACAGGAGGAAGATCGGAGGAGAGAGAGCGGGAGGACTGCAGCAGGAGGAGGATGCAAGGAGGAGGACCGGAAGAGCTGGCACTGGGGAGCACAGGAGGAAGACCCCAGAGGTGAGCGGGAAGCCTGGAGCGGGAGGAGGGTAGGGGGAGGCATCGGCAGGTGGAAGGAGATCGGAGGGCGGGGGGGGGCAAGCAGAGTGGGGGTGAGGGAGATTGGAGTGGGGGGGGAGATCAGAGGGGGGAGAACAAAGGGTAGGGGGAAGGAGCAGAGGGCACCAGGCCCCCGTACAGAAGCAGTGATAACCAGAGGGCAGGGATCAGCAGCCAGGGAGAGAGATGGAGAACAGGGGGTGAGAACACAGGGCGGGGGAAGGAGCGGAGGGCAGCGGATCAGCAGCAGCAGTCGGCAGCTAAGGGAGGTCACCCACCGCTCACATTGCCCCCACATCTGATTGGACAGATAGCATCCATGTGATGTTAACTCCAATCAGATCTGGGGGGGGTGACACAGGTCACCCTGCTCCAGCCAATGCCTGATGCTATTGCAGCATCAGGAAATGGCTGGATGTAATATTTCACCAAGCCACCCCCCCTGTTATCACCCTAAGGTCCCCTGCTTCCGGTAGTCCCGGTGAGATTTCGCCGACACCGGTCACCAGGGCTACAAGACGGGGAATCCGCCCTGACGTTGTGGGACGTCACAGGTCAGGAAGGAATGTTTATCCATCAGCTCACAATGGCTTAAAATCAAGCTTAAGGCCGATAAATAAATAAGAATATGCAAATAAGTCTGTGGAGCCTCGGTTAGGAGTCTCAAACACAGGACTAACCAGATATCCTTCCAGGGAAGGACCCAGTCAAGGGGTGGCTCCTTGCGGAGAACACCATAACCACCATGTTAAGTGGCCCTTTTAGTCAATATCCAGCTCTTTTACAAGCTTAGAGATATGACAAGGGAATACCAAGACCAGGTATCCATCCACAGACAGCTGTTTCGGGGTGTTGCCCCTCATCAGTGTGGAGTAGGATTCTGGCTAGGTGGGAGCAAGGCCTAGTAGACAAACATCACAAAGTATTCACTGATCTCAGGGAGACCAGTCCAAGAAAACACTGCGGGCAGCTGGCTAAAGCGCTCAACACAGTGAATTCCTAGGCGCATTGCCTTCTGGGAATTATGAATATGCAAATAAGTCTGTGGAGCCTCGGTTAGGAGTCTCAAACACAGGACTAGCCAGATATCCTTCCAGGGAAGGACCCAGTCAAGGGGTGGCTCCTTGCGGAGAACACCATAACCACCATGTTAAGTGCATACAGCATAATCTGTATCCGACGCTGAGGTCACAGGCAGGAGGCGTTTCAGCCACCGGCAAAGCAAATTGCTTCTAACAATTCCTTGCTCTGCGAGGCAAGCAGGAGGTGGCATAGAGAGGCAGGGGGTGGGGGGGGACCCAAATGAACAGTGATGACTCCATAATCTGTAAGTCCCTCCAGACTCGTTATCTCTACACTTTCTAAAGTGGCTTTCACAGCTTACAGGGGGTCTGGAAACATGGGAGACCCCTTCCCTGAATGCAGCAGACACGCTGCATTAAGTGGTGCTTTCAGTTTGGAAAGCACCGGGGGAGGGTGACAGGTCATTTTTAACACATAAAAAACATTCATTTCAGTGTCATGTGTTTTTTTTATCCAGTGCAAGTCACACAGATGTCACACACATACACACTCAGATGACCTGGCCACATGGATGGACAAAATAAAATGTATGTTTTTTTCAATGAACATGTCAAGGGCACCTTAGGATGTGTGCCTATGACATCCTTTTCAGGTGTATTCCACCACTGAAACTTATTGAAATAACAGAACATGCTCAAAAGAATTAACATATGCATAGCTATGAAAAAATGGCTTGCTGTTCATATATCCAGGCTTTTGAACAGCATTAAACAATTCAGGTTTCTAAACACACAAAGCAGTTAAGTGTCCATTCTTCCATTTTTTACAATAAAATTCAATGAGAAAGATCAAAATGAGCCAAGAAGATTATCATATGCACATTGTTGTGTTTTGAATTACAATAATTAAGACTTCACAAAAAACATGAAAGAACCCTCCAAAAAATGGCAAATCCCTAAAAAAAAACGCTCAAGAAATGACTGAAAAAACTAAGCAAAAGACACGTCAAAAAAAAAATAAGAGATATCGGGAAAGGGGAGGGGATGGCTCCACCACCTACTACTCACTGGACTCCCGGGCTGCTGGAAATGGTGGCTTGTCCATTCAAGTCGTATAATTAAGCGAAACCAGCGCCATCGATGCGGTTATTCCTCTTTATTCAGTTATTTCCTCGTTATTCAGTGTTTATGAAAAACATACAAAAGAAGCATGGATTCCATTTCATATACCTATATGGTATGATCAAATATACATTAGCATATTATTTGGCATATGATTGTGCATAACAAATATGTGTATATGTACAGATGATCCAAGAATGTTAGTATCAGTACAAATTTGTATATATCAGGAGACCAAAGTTGATTGTACATGCTAATGTATATTTGATCATACCATATGGGTATATGAAATGGAATCCATGTTTCTTTTGTATGTTTTTCACCGGACCGGTAGAGTAGGAGTTACTGCTCCTTAGTAATCACTAATTAAATGTGCACACTTGCTGTTGTTTTTAATGTACGGTATGTATATATATGGTGATTTCTCTATACCTAGATGTGCTAATGACTAAGGGCACGTGCTCCCCGAAACGCTTCTAGCATTCCCCATCTGGGGATGTTTGTGTGCTTTTAATCACTGAATAAAGAGGAATAACCACATCGATGGCGCTGGTTTCACTTAATTATATGTCAAGAAAAAATGCCAGAGTTTCCTGAAGAGTCTTTTGCTTGAAAAACTTGTGTTGTCAGGTTCGCCTGAGTTTAACAGATCTTATGTGCATATAGCCTAAAATTTGCAAAAACATGTAAATAAACAAACCTGCAGATCAGCAATAAATTATTAATCACCATAATTTTTTCTCAGCACTGGAGTGGCCCTTTAAATGTAGTCCCATGTGCTCTATGAAACACTGGAGCCGGTGTAGCGACCGGTGGTAAGGCCGCGGGTGTGTGTGTATGATCTTTCTCAACAGAATCCCCATACTCAGATTTAACCGGTAGTAACATTTCTTTACTGTAAAACATGTCTATAACACAGTCAACTGATCTAGCTGCACACATGTATATATTAGAGTCTCTGGATCTTCACTTCTTCCGGGTACGCAGCAAGCAAAGAAAAAAAACACAACAATGGAGATATCTTTCCCTAACTTTCCCTAAAATCACGTACCAGTCTATCACAGAAGGAGGTGTCGCTCCCACGTAGCAGGCATGGGGTCTCACGATGACGGGTCCCGGTGCAGCGCTGAAGGTGGAAACTCCTCAGTCTTCTTCTGTGGTCTCCGTCCGCAGGTAACAGAATCTTTCTTTGTTAGTCTCTCCCAGTCTCAGGGCACACAGAGGAGCAGAAGGGAGCCCACAGCAGCACAGAAGTCTCTCTCAGTCTCGGGGCAAACCGATGAGCAGAAGGGAGATCACAGTAGTACAGATGGCTCCCTTATGTCAGTCACAGCCCCTGCACATGTAATCCAGTGGCAATGTCCTGAATTCCGGAGGCAATGTCCTGAATTTGAGTGGGACCCTCGGTAAGACAAGGTCCTGCAGACCGGGGGTTGCAACAGCGATCCTCACGGGGTATTTCTTCCCAAGAATCCGGCTGCAAAAGAGCCCTATGTCGGGAGACACCACACAGTCTGTCCTGACAGAGCTCTGGATCTCTAATCATCATCTCCCGCCCTTTTTCTTCCTCAGCACAAGGCTGTTGGGGGAGGGGATCAGACTGTGTAATGTTCACTGCAGTGTCCATTTGAATAACAACACAGTCAGGGCTACCCACTTCATTACATACCCCCCCACTTAAAGGTTGGCAGTCCCTGTCAACAACCGCCGGCTCCAAGGCAGTGATGACTGTAGTTGTCACAGGGGTCGGTTGAGAAGTGGGCCATACATACTGGTCCCTGTAGAACCGTCCGGGCGGGATCCCAGCAGTGGTGCGGTCAGTGCGTCGCAAGGGTCGGTTGTTCCCCTCCTCGTCACTGTCTTTACGCCCCACTCCAGTCAGTACTCCAGGAGAGGGACTGGTCTGTGTAGGTGGGTCACCGGTCTCAGAGTCGACGTGATCTCTATGTTGAGAAATGTCCGTGACGTCAGTCATGTCAGCAGCGTCACCCCCTCCGGTTACTGTGGGAGGGGAGTCAGGCCGGGAGCGGCAGGGGCGCAACATATTTCGGTGCACAGTGCGGGTGCTGTGGCTGTCTTCACCCCGCACTCGGTATACATGTCCATTGGGGTAAGGGCGTTCGATTACCCGGTAGACTTCAGTCTCCCACTTGGCTCGAAGTTTCCCTTGAGGCTTCTTAATACGGAGCAAGACTAGCTGTCCCAACTTTAAGGGTTTCTCTTGCACGGGGAGTGGGTCAGCATGTATCTGGCCCCGGATTTGTTGACTCACCAGCCGGTGTACAGTCTCCATCTTCTGGCGGTGAGCATTTAGCCAGGAGGGGTAGTTATGGCAGACATCTTCTTCTGGGCGGAATAGGTTCAGGTCATGGACCCCTTTTCCGGGGCGGCCAAAGAGAAGAGTGTGAGGGGTGTAGCCAGTCACGGAGTGGACCTGGTTGTTGTAGGCCCATACTAGATCTGGAAGGAATTGGGGCCATCGATCTTTCTTATCTTCGGCCAAGGTGCGGATCAGCTGAAGTAGGGTCCGGTTAAAGCGTTCACATGCACCGTTCCCTTGTGGATGGTAAGGAGTGGTCCTCGACTTCTGGATCCCATACATCCGATGCAGCTCCTCGATGACTCTGCCTTCGAAACAAGCCCCCTGGTCGGAGTGTAACCTCCCGGACACCCATAGACGTGGATGAACTGTCGACAGATGGCCTGTGCAGCCGACTCGGCCGTCTGGTCCTTGGTAGCAACAACGACGGCGAATTTTGTGAAGTGGTCCACCATGACTAGGCAGTATTGATAGCCACTGCTCGCCGTCCCGATCAGCAGATAGTCCACCATCAACAGCTCAAGAGGCCTGGAGGTTTTAATCGTCTGGACAGGTGCACGCTGTTCGGTGGACTTGTGCAGTTCACAGGTGCGACAGGTTCTGCAGACGTCTTCGACCAGCTTGCGGAGCCCTGGACAGTAGATGGACTGTTGAATCCACCGAAAGGTCTTATCTATTCCAAAGTGACCGTTCCTTTTGTGTGCTTCGTCCACCATCTTACGAGCCAATTGGGCAGGCACCACGACTTGTGTACATTCCTCCAACATGTGGGACAGGAGAACCTTCCGATATAGTACCTCTTCTCTCAGAATTAGCCGATCCCACTGGCTGAGCAAGGTCAAGGTCCCGGTAGACAGTCGTGCCCGCGTGTCAGGGGGGGGCTTCTGCCTTTGCTTCACCCATTGTTTGAGTAGAGCCCATTCAGGGTTCTGGTCCTGGAGCCTGCACAACTCTTGGGGACACAGTGTAACCCCCACTGGAGTTCCAACTTCGCCCACAACGAACTGGCAGTAATCCATCATCTGTTGGGCAAGCCTTGCAAAGTCGGGCGTCTCGTCTCCTTCTAGTTCTTCATCCCGGTCTCTGGTAAGTAAGGGGTATGACACTCTAGACAGGCTGTCCGCATTTTGATTCTCAGCCCCAGCCCTGTATTTGATCTTGTAGTTGAACTTCGAGAGTCGAGCCATCCAACGCTGTTCCATGACTCCGAGCTTCGCATTTTGTAAGTGGGCCAACGGGTTGTTATCGGTCAGGACCAGTACTTCCGCCCCTGTGAGGTATCCTGCAAATTTCTCCGCCATAGCCCACGTTAGGGCCAATAGCTCCAGCCGGAACGAGCTATAATTGGTGGGGTTCTTCTCGCCCTCGTGTAGGGATCGACTGGCATAGGCTATGACACGTTCCTTGCCTTCTTGTACTTGTGAAAGTACTGCCCCTAGACCTTGTAGGCTGGCATCGGTATGTAGTTGGAAAGGGAGATTGTAGTCTGCATATGCCAGGACGGGGGGTGAAGTCAAGGCACCCTTTAGGGCTTGGAAGGATTCTTCCTGGCTGGGTCCGCAGCTGATGGGTCGTCCTCTGGGGCCGTTGGTGGTCCCTCGAAGCAATTCGTGCAAGGGTGCAGCAAGCCGGGCGAAGTTTCTCACGAACCGGCGGTAGTAACCGGCCAACCCCAGGAAGGCCCGGACCTCTCTGACGTTCGTAGGCTGTGGCCAGTCCCGCACGGCGGCTATTTTCTCCGAAGACGGCTGTACACCTTCGGCCGAGATCCGGTGACCCAGGTAATTGATCTCGGGCTGCAGAAGACGGCACTTGCTGGGTTTCAACTTCAGGCCATGTTCTCTCAACCTACGAAACACACGGCCCAGCTGTTGCAGGTGTTCTTCAAATGTGGCCGAATAGACTACGATGTCGTCCAGGTAAATGAGGGTGAAGTCGAAGTTGAAGTCCCCCAGGCAGCGCTCCATCAGTCGCTGGAAGGTCCCCGGCGCGTTGTTCAGGCCAAAGGGCATCCGGTCGAACTCGTACAGGCCCATGGGTAGGATGAAAGCAGTCTTTTCTCTATCTTTCTCGTGCATAGGTACCTGCCAATAGCCGCTGGCCAGGTCCAATGACGAAAAATATTTAGCTTTCTTCAGGGCTGTCAGGGATTCTTCGATCCTTGGTAAAGGGTATGAGTCCCGGATGGTGCAAGCATTCAAACGCCGGTAGTCCACGCAGAACCTCAGGGACCCGTCTTTCTTCTTGACTATCACCACTGGTGCAGCCCAGGGGCTCTGGCTTTCTCGTACCACTCCAGCGTGTAACATGGAATTCAGGAGATTTTTCACTTCTTGGTATTGTTGGGGAGGTATTTGGCGGTACCTTTCACGGATAGGAGCGGTATCACCTGTGGGGATTTCGTGCTTGATACTGGGGGTGCATCCAAAGTCGGTGTCATGCCGGGCAAAGGACGCCTGGTGCTCTTGAAGTAACTCTTCCACCTGGGACACTTCTTCGTTGGAGTATTGGGATATGTCCAACTGGCACTTTTCTCGTAGTTCTCGCCCCGCGTTGATGTCATCCGCGACAGCGGCCATGGCAGAGACCGTCACTGTCCAATCTCCCTCTGTGGACGGTGCAAACTGGAGGGGGTTCATAGGGTTCACCTCTTCGGTTAGGGCGTAAACTTGGGCGAGTTGTGTCCCAGCCTCTAGGTCAACGCTCACGTTAGCCGTGTTACCCAGCCTGACAGGAATCCTCCCCTTTCTCACAACAGCTAGCGTTCGAGCAACTAGGGGGTTCAGCTTCCCTTCCTTCGGGGTGCGCGGCTCAATCAGCACCTCCACGCCTTCGAGCTGTCTTGTGGTGCTAAGGGGTAGCGAGATAACGGTCTCCTTCTCAGCAGGTAAAGTTATCCTAGTATGGCGGGGTACGGTGATCGTGGCCAGCGGCAGTTGGTCTTCGGTCATTCGCTGGAGATTGCAGGTCCGGACCACTTGTTGGAAGGCTCGGCGGGTGGCCGTATGTGTGGTCACTTCTTGCCAGTACTTGGGCCCCCTCTTGGTAAGCAACACCAGATTCAGGTCTTTCAAGATGTTCATCCCAATAATCATGGGCGTTTCTGATCCACAGCCTTCCCTGACCACGATTATCCCTCTCTTCCCGAGATCTTGCCCACAGACTTCAGTGTTCATCCAGGCAACTCCCGTCACCGGAATGGGTAGATTATTGGCTGCTTTGATCTTGATAGTAGTATCAGGGTCACAGGCAACCCGCGGCTTCAGATACTCTTCGTAAAACTGCTCGGAGATGGTGGATACCTGAGACCCAGTATCCATTAATCCTTGCACGGCGGTCCCTTCCAATAATACTTCCAGGGTAGGGCTGTTTGATGCAAGTTTGTTCCGTGGCTGGCTCTGTTTTCCTACACTCCTCTCCTTGGCCTCCCCTGCCGAGTGAGCCTCTTTGGCAGGGGCGTCTAGTTTAAAGGTGGCCGCTGTTGTGGGGCATGACTTGCTGGTTCCGGTATATCGGCCCGTGGATGAACTTGAACGTTCTGGGGGCAACGGTTCGCTCTATGGCGGGGATCACCGCATGTCCAGCATCTTCCCATCGGTCGGCTGGGTTGTTGTCTCGCTTGCCTGTCCGCCTGTTGGTCCAGGGTGAGCTGCAACACCTGTTTCTGCAACTCTGCCACCATCTGCTTCAGTTCTTCCGTGTCACTGTTCGGGGTTCTGATACCAGTTATGGACCTGCAAGCCGCGGTATAAGTCTGGGCCTCCATGACAGGTCCTCTCGAACGTTCTATCGCTTCTTGCTTAACCTCAGCGAACGTAAGGGCCGGATTTATCCGGAGTAGATCTTGCAGTGAGCGGTTAAGGTACGGGTCTCTTAATCCAGTCACAAATTGATCTCTCAACACCAGGTCACGGGCGCCCGTACTAGCTATCTGTTCTTTTTTCCTGCAGGCTTGTTCAAGCAGTACTTGGAGGGCGTTGGCATATTGAGGGATGTCCTCCGATTCGAGTTGAGTACGCCGGAAGAACATATACCGTAATGTTCCCGCATATGTGGTCGGCCCATAGGTGTTCTCCAGCACCCGCACCAAGTCATCCAACGTACGCTGGCCCCTAACCGTCTCCAGCCTGACTGTCGTCCATGCTTCCCCCTCTAATGTTAGCATGGCCATTTCTGCTAAGGTCTTAGGATCAATGTTATATATCTCCCCCACTATCTTAAGTTGTTCGGTCCATTCAGTTACAGGATAGTTCCGTCCGTTAAACTTCCTCACCTGATTGACAATAGATGCCGGGGGAGCTGTCCGGTTATAAGTTACTACCGGGATGAGATTCTGTTGATCACACATCCTGCCGACTACGCCAGATGTAGCGACCGGTGGTAAGGCCGCGGGTGTGTGTGTATGATCTTTCTCAACAGAATCCCCATACTCAGATTTAACCGGTAGTAACATTTCTTTACTGTAAAACATGTCTATAACACAGTCAACTGATCTAGCTGCACACATGTATATATTAGAGTCTCTGGATCTTCACTTCTTCCGGGTACGCAGCAAGCAAAGAAAAAAAACACAACAATGGAGATATCTTTCCCTAACTTTCCCTAAAATCACGTACCAGTCTATCACAGAAGGAGGTGTCGCTCCCACGTAGCAGGCCTGGGGTCTCACGATGACGGGTCCCGGTGCAGCGCTGAAGGTGGAAACTCCTCAGTCTTCTTCTGTGGTCTCCGTCCGCAGGTAACAGAATCTTTCTTTGTTAGTCTCTCCCAGTCTCAGGGCACACAGAGGAGCAGAAGGGAGCCCACAGCAGCACAGAAGTCTCTCTCAGTCTCGGGGCAAACCGATGAGCAGAAGGGAGATCACAGTAGTACAGATGGCTCCCTTATGTCAGTCACAGCCCCTGCACATGTAATCCAGTGGCAATGTCCTGAATTCCGGAGGCAATGTCCTGAATTTGAGTGGGACCCTCGGTAAGACAAGGTCCTGCAGACCGGGGGTTGCAACAGCGATCCTCACGGGGTATTTCTTCCCAAGAATCCGGCTGCAAAAGAGCCCTATGTCGGGAGACACCACACAGTCTGTCCTGACAGAGCTCTGGATCTCTAATCATCATCTCCCGCCCTTTTTCTTCCTCAGCACAAGGCTGTTGGGGGAGGGGATCAGACTGTGTAATGTTCACTGCAGTGTCCATTTGAATAACAACACAGTCAGGGCTACCCACTTCATTACACCGGCAGGAGGTCACAAATCGCCGGAGACCGACGGGAGCGCTGCTGGAAAAAATGAAGGCGGTCGCTGGTGAGTATATGTCTATATGTCCGGGAAAGGGGACATACATTTAAAGCCCCACTCCACTGCTGAGATAAAAAAAAAAAAAAAAAACGCCAAAAGGTTGCTTTAAGGTAAATGTCATTGGTGTCGATTTCACATATTATGCTAGAAAGTTAATACTTTTGACATTTATATCAGTTTTCTGGTTATATTACTCTAAATTCCACTTTATATGCAGAATTACACTATAACAGACAAATGCCCTCTGACATTTGGGTTATTTCTTGCATTTAATTTTGAACATTTTCTGCAGTATAATACATTTTTACTCCCACACTTTCTGGATAATCTCCATTCTGGCTTTGAACTCACATTCTCTTCTCAGTTTGGCATTGTCTGTACTAGCAACCATCTTCACAAAGCAATGCACAAGGTTTCCACATGTAAAATTCAATATGTGGAACAAGACACGTATAAAGAAAACCCTTTTTCCAAATAGCCTTTTGTCAAGTGAAATTAATATATTGCACTAAGCCATACGTGGCCTGTACCGTTTGCAATAATACTGTTTTCATTGTTTTTTTTTAAAATTTCAGTCCCTGTTTGCTGTTGAATTGTTTCTTTTCATTCCTAAATGGTTGGTATTGTGAGCTCAAGCTTGAGAGCACAATACCCACCTGTTGGATTGAAGTTTTATGCACTTTGTGTAATAAAGTCTGCATTTGGAACATCTCGCTGGATTTTTCCTTCCATACCCAGTTGGCCCAGAACCAGGGCGGTTTCCTTGCGGGATCACTTTCAGAGAAGACAGAGTCTGTACTATACGGGTGAGCTCCCGTCCCTTCCCTTTTCCCCGTGACTGTAAATGGTCACTTTGTTTAAAAAAATTTAGCTAGTATGACTTGGCTGGGTGAAAGGCCTTTGACTAAGGATCCAAGTGGAAATGTTTCTCCTTGTGGAGAGTGATTAGACCGCATGTCAGAGGATGCTCATGTACCCAAATCAGACCTGCTTTCCACTGATGAGGGGCAAAAACATGTGTCTGCCAATGGAGTGCCTGGTTTGACTTTTTAGTCAAGTGGCAAGGCTCTATATTAACAAAACAAAGTATTCACTGATCTCAGGGAGACCAGTTCAAGAAAACACGGCGGGCAGCTGGCTAAAGTGCTCAACACAGTGAATTCCTAGGCCCATTGCCCCCTGGGAATTTTGAATATGCAAATAGAGTCTGTGGAGCCTCGTTTAGGAGTCTCAACACAGGACTAGCCAGATCTTCCTCTAGTGAAGGACCTAGCCATGATAACCACCATATTAAGTGGCCCTTTGAGTCAATATCCAGCTCTTTACAAGCTTAAAGATATGACAAGGGAATACCAAGGCCAGGTATCCATCCACAGACAGCTGTTTCGGGGTGCTGCCCCTCATCAGTGTGGAGTAGGATTCTGGCTAGGTGGGAGCAATGCCTAGTAGACCAACAAAACAAAGTATTCACTGATCTCAGGGAGACCAGTTCAAGAAAACACTGCGGGCAGCTGGCTAAAGCACTCAACACAGTGAATTCCTAGGTCCATTGCCCCCTGGGAATTTTGAATATGCAAATAGAGTCTGTGGAGCCTCGTTTAGGAGTCTCAACACAGGACTAGCCAGATCTTCCTCTAGTGAAGGACCTAGCCATGATAACCACCATATTAAGTGGCCCTTTGAGTCAATATCCAGGTCTTTACAAGCTTAAAGATATGACAAGGGAATACCAAGGCCAGGTATCCATCCACAGACAGCTGTTGCGGGGTGTTGCCCCTCATCAGTGTGGAGTAGAATTCTGGCTCTGGCTTCACTAGAGGAAGATCTGGCTAGTCCTGTGTTGAGACTCCTAAACGAGGCTCCACAGACTCTATTTGCATATTCAAAATTCCCAGGGGGCAATGGGCCTAGGAATTCACTGTGTTGAGCGCTTTAGCCAGCTGCCCGCAGTGTTTTCTTGAACTGGTCTCCCTGAGATCAGTGAATACTTTGTTTTGTTGGTCTACTAGGCATTGCTCCCACCTAGCCAGAATCCTACTCCACACTGATGAGGGGCAACACCCTGAAACAGCTGTCTGTGGATGAATACCTGGCTTTGGTATTCCCTTGTGATATCTTTAAGCTTGTAAAGAGCTGGATATTGACTCAAAGGGCCACTTAATATGGTGGTTATCATGGCTAGGTCCTTCACTAGAGGAAGATCTGGCTAGTCCTGTGTTGAGACTCCTAAACGAGGCTCCACAGACTCTATTTGCAAGGCTCTATATTGACTTTTAGTATTCTTACATCCTAAAGGAGACAATAAAATGTAAGTTCTTTTCCCCTGAAGAGGCTTTTTGCAAATTTCACATTTACACACACGAAACGTATTCTAAACAATCACCAAAAACAAACTTATCATGATTCCTCTGCTTTGTGACCAGGACCTGCTTAGCTGTTAGTTGAGTGACAGCTCAGTCATCCATCCTGGAGCTGGGGTGTGCTGAGCTGTCTGTGTTTTAAGTGACAGCTCATTTGTCCAATCCTATACTAGAAGGTGCTAAGTTTCTCCAGGTGTTTCCTATAATTGCCCAGCTAGTTCTCTGAGCAGTTTATCCCATAACACTGCCACTCTTAGCATTCAGCTCTTTTGTGCTTGTATGCCTGTATCTGACAAAGACCAAAGCCACAAGTGATTGCAATAGCAAAATGGACCTTACTTCCACCATTGTTTGGTGCCAGAAACCCCATTGCATGTTTTAGAACAATACCATTGTCTGGGGTGGCACCACACCTGCAAAAGGATCCTTTTATATCAACCAAAATACGAATTACCTCAGCACCATAAACAATATAACAGCTCACTTAATTAGCGGAGAGTAGAAAGTCTGAAAAGAGACACATGAGCCAAACAGGGCTTCAATCAACAGTATCTAGATGCTATTGGTTCAAGTGTCAACCAGATGGAAAAGTCTAATTCATTTAGGTATATTGAGATGGCAATACG
>JARQOC010000005.1:105312689-105434468 GCA_033576535.1 Allobates femoralis | reverse complement strand
CGGAAACCAGGAAAGAAGTACAAAGACAAGAGTGTCTTGCCTACAGTCAAGTATGGTGGTGGGAATGTCACTAATTGGGGCTGCATGAGTGCTGCCAGCAGTTCATTCAGGAAGTTATGAATACCAACATGTACTGTGACATACTGAAGCAGAGCATTATCTCTTTCCTTTGGAATCTGGGCCGCATAGCAGTATTCCAATATTATAACGACCCCAAACACATATCCAAAAAGACTACTGGCTTGCTAAATAAATTGAGAGTAAAGATGCTGTACTGGCCAAGTACTTCTTCTGATCTAAACCCTACTAAGCATCTTGGGAGCATCTTCAGATGAAAGGTGGAGGAGCGCCAGGGCTCTAAACTCCAATAGCTCTATGATGTTGTCACGATGAGTGGATGAGGATTCCAGTGGCTCCTGTGAAGCTCTAGTGAACATCCTACCCAAGAAAGTTATATCAGTGCTTTAAAATAAGGGTGACCACACAAATATTGACACTTTGGGCACAATAAGGCCATTTTCACTTAGGGGTGTGCTCATTTTTGTTATCAGTGGTTTACACATTAATGGCTGTGTGTTGAGATACTTAGGGCACATAAAATTTACACTGTTATTCAAACTGTACACTTAACATTGCATCTAAGTGTAGTTCCATGAACAGATATAATAGAATATTTACAAAAATTTGAGAGTACTCATTTTGTGATATACTGTATATGAAGTCATTGCTGAAAGTTTGGGCACTCTTAAAATAGTTAAAGAAAATTAAGTATTTCTCCCAGAAAATGAATACAATTAAGGTACGCGTATTGGAATAGCACAAAAAACTGTGGGAAAAATAGGCACCCAAAATTCCAAAAATGGAGCGGGAAAAATTATAAGCACCTTTTCAAAATTGTGGGCACACAACTTGTTCAAGCTCACCTATGGCAAAGAGCAAGTGTGGGCTATATGAAAATCACACCTTAAACTAGATAAAAAGGGGAGAGGTTGACTCAATCTTTGCATGTACAGTTAGGGCCAGAAATATTTGGACAGTGACACAAGTTTTGTTATTTTAGCTGTTTACAAAAACATGTTCAGAAAGACAATTACCGGTATATATATATATAATATGGGCTGAAAGTGCACACTCCCAGCTGCAATATGAGAGTTTCCCCAACCAAATCGGAGAAAAGGGTTTAGGAATCATAGCTCTGTAATGCATAGCCTCCTCTATTTCAAGGGACCAAAGGTAATTGGACAATGGACTCTAAGGGCTGCAATTAACTCTGAAGGCGTCTCCCTCATTAACCTGTAATCAATGAAGTAGTTAAAAGGTCAGGGGTGGATTCCAGGTGTGTGGTTTTGCATTTGGAAGCTGTTGCTGTGACCAGACAACATGCGGTCAAAGGAACTCTCAATTGAGGTGAAGCAGAACATCCTGAGGCTGAAAAAAAAGAAAAAATCCATCAGAGAGATAGCAGACATGCTTGGAGTAGCAAAATCAACAGTTGGGTACATTCTGAGAAAAAAGGAATTGACTGGTGAGCTTGGGGACTCTAAAAGGCCTGGGCGTCCACGGATGACAACAGTGGTGGATGATCGCCGCATACTTTATTTGGTGAAGAAGAACCCATTCACAACATCAACTGAAGTCCAGAACACTCTCAGTGAAGTAGGTGTATCTGTCTCTAAGTCAAAAGTAAAGAGAAGACTCCATGACAGTAAATACAAAGGGTTCACATCTAGATGCAAACCATTCATCAATTCCAAAAATAGACAGGCCAGAGTTAAATTTGCTGAAAAACACCTCAAGAAGCCAGCTCCGTTCTGGAAAAGTATTCTATGGACAGATGAGACAAAGATCAACCTGTACCAGAATGATGGGAAGAAAAAAGTTTGGAGAAGAAAGGGAACGGCACATGATCCAAGGCACACCACATCCTCTGTAAAACATGGTGGAGGCAACGTGATGGCATGGGCATGCATGGCTTTCAATGGCACTGGGTCACTTGTGTTTATTGATGACATAACAGCAGACAAGAGTAGCCGGATGAATTCTGAAATGTACCGGGATATACTTTCAGCCCAGATTCAGCCAAATGCTGCAAAGTTGATTGGACGGCGCTTCATAGTACAGATGGACAATGACCCCAAGCATACAGCCAAAGCTACCCAGGAGTTCATGAGTGCAAAAAAGTGGAACATTCTGCAATGGCCAAGTCAATCACCAGATTTTAACCCAATTGAGCATGCATTTCACTTGCTGAAATCCAGACTTAAGACGGAAAGACCCACAAACAAGCAAGACCTGAAGGCTGCGGCTGTAAAGGCCTGGCAAAGCATTAAGAAGGAGGAAACCCAGCGTTTGGTGATGTCCATGGGTTCCAGACTTAAGGCAGTGATTGCCTCCAAAGGATTCGCAACAAAATATTGAAAATAAAAATATTTTGTTTGGGTTATGTTTATTTGTCCAATTACTTTTGACCTCCTAAAATGTGGAGTGTTTGTAAAGAAATGTGTACAATTCCTACATTTTCTATCAGATACTTTTGTTCAACCCTTCAAATTAAACGTTACAATCTGCACTTGAATTCTGTTGTAGAGGTTTCATTTCAAATCCAATGTGGTGGCATGCAGAGCCCAACTCGCGAAAATTGTGTCACTGTCCAAATATTTCTGGCCCTAACTGTACGTCTGTTTGTGCCTCATTAAGCACAAAGAACAGAAAGAGGAGGTGAGAATTGTCTGAGCACTTTAGTACCAAAATTGTTAAAAATATATCAACAATCTAAAGGTTACTAGCCCATTTTCAGAGATCTTGAAATTCTTTTGTCCATGCTACGCGGCATAATCAATCAGTTTACAACCCATGGCACTGTAGCTAATCTCCCTGGAAGTGGATGATTAGAAAACATTTGAAGAAAGGTTACAGGACAGGGTAGATCGTAGGGTGGATAAGCAGCCCCAATCAAGTTCCAAATAAATTCAAACAGTCCTGCAGGCTTAGGTTGTATCAGTGTCAGAGCAAACTATTTGTCAACATTTAGATGAAATGAAACTATGTCAGGATACCAAGAAGGAACCCGCTGCTGACACAGAGACATAAAAAAGCTGGTTTGCAGTTTGCCAAAATGTACGTGAGTAAGCCAAAATCCTTGTGGGAAAAGCACTTTGTTAACAGATGAAACCAAGATAGAGCTATTTGGTAAAGCACATCATTTCAATGTTTACAAAAAACATAATGAGGCCTACAAAGAAAAGAACACAGTACCTACAGTCAAATATGGTGGAGGTAAAAATAAGTTTTGAGGTTGTTTTGCTGCCTCTAGCACTGGGTACCTTGATTGTGTGCAAGGCATCATGAAATCTGAAAATAATTAAAGGTTTTCATGTTGCAATGTAGAGCCTAGTGCCAGAAAGCAGGGTTTGCATTTTAGGTCTTGGGTCTTCCAACAGGGCAATGACTGCAAACATACTTCAAGAAACACTCAGAAATGGATTGAAACAAAATGCTGGAGAGCTCTGAAGTGGCAGCAATTAGTCCTGATCTAAATCCAATTGAACACTCGTGGAGAGATCTTAAAATTGCTGTTGGGAGAAGGCACCTTCAAATATGAGAGACCAGTTTACAGAAGAATAGTGATCCAAAAATCTAGATGAGAGGTGTAAGAAGCGGTTATTGGATATAGGATGCGATTGATTGCAGTTATGTATTCTAAAGACTGTGCAACTAAATATTAGTTTGATGGTGCCAATAGTTTTGTACAGCACATTTTTGGGGTTTTGTGTGAATTTATGTCCAGTTTTCCCAGTTTTTTTGTGTTGTTCCAATGTATAGAAAGAAAATAAACATATATGATAAAAAATATATAATTGCAATAATTTTCTATGTGAAATACTTAATTTTTTTAAACAATTTCAAGGTTGGCAATACTTTCTTTTATATTTTGTTCAATCCTCAGATTTTTGTTGGAGAAGATGGAGATTAAAGGATGCATTGTACCAATGGAGACTGGAATGGGCTTCTATTCTCTTTAGTGATGAGTCCCGTTTTTGTTTTGGACTTAGAGATAGCTAGAACTTGGTCTGGAGACCCCATGTACAATGTCATGATGAAGCCTCCAAAAGATAACATTACTCATCCTACTTCTGGGTATGAGGTAGTGTGAAATAATGTACAGCTAGACCATCTCTACTCTTCATTCCAGGTACATTAACAGCCCTGCTCTCCATTAATTTGGCTGTGGAACCAGTGGAGTGGCCATATCTCCCAAGAGTCATAGGAGACATTTTTCAGCACAATAATGCCAGGCCAGATGTAGCTCGCACTATAGTGAACATCCTGCAAGACCTTAGGCACATCTGGGACATCAAACTGGATAACTTGAGATGTTTTGAAAGTTTTGTTTATATTTTTACATCATTTGCATATCATTAACATGTCTTTAAATCCTGTATTTTTCATTATTGCATGACTTCCATGATCGATGGTCCTGCCAACAATAAAGCAGCAAATAAACTTGTAGGAAAAAAGTAACAAACATCAAAATAAAAAAAGATCTCCGTTTTCCTTATTTCCTGTCTCTTGCAGCTGTTTCTTCAAGTTAGACCATCTGCACATCAGCTGACTGCGGAATAAATAGGTAGTGAGAAAGTTGACAAAGTCTGCAACAGATGTACAGCAGAGGTCTTACATTCTTCCTGTGCACCATGGAAATTGTGGTCCATCGGAGACATGAAGATCAATGACTTCACACAGGATTAACTGTTGTAATTTAATCACACATCACTCCTCTGCAATGTTCATCATAACAGATTATTCTTCTGGAAGTATTGTAATTTTTCATACAAGAAACATTCTGTTTACTGGTTTATATCACAGATGCTTCCTAAATCTAGGGTTCTTCTAAATCACCAATTACAAGAAGGTGGAACGTGATGTACAGTTGGCACCTGTGTTTTTTTCCTGCATTTGTTGGTAAACCAGTTTGTTTCCACCTTTGGATTTTCCTTAATTTTTTTTAAAGGTTTTTGTCAGGACAATCTGCTCATTCTACTTCAGCATGACGTAGTGGAAGCGATTATATCGTGTATATATCGGCAAATTCCTGGGGTTACACCCCGATAGGATTTATTTATAGGCAAAGGCTAATACATGAGTTAAGTCAACTTCAAATTCATTGGTTACATTCTCAATTCTTCACAATGATTGGTTCCCCATCAATGTCTGCTACATGTTGATTGGCTCCATATGGTGGTGCTAGGTGATGTCAACAATTGGCAGGGTAGATGAAGTTTTTGAGGGACACTTAAAGTCGTATAGTCCTTAGGTCTTATGACATAGTGACTCAGCATGACTTAGTATGACACAAAAACATGTTTGAATATTTTTAGAGAAAAAAGACTTATATAAGTTTGACTGACGCCATCTTATAGTTCAACTCAGACTCTGAAATGGAGCCTTCAGTACATTCAAACAATCAACAATTGTCCAGTTCATTATGTCAGATAATTTCCCTGACAGTTTTGTATCAATATTTACTTAGAATTCTGACCTGGAGGTCTTCAGGTCCCAGATGCTTATTGATCTTCATGGTATTCTACACTTGTATTTTCTGTGAATTAAACCTTACAAAGGTTTCTGGAGTGGTTTATGGAGTGGTATTTCATATATGAATGTGTATTTTCACAAAGTTTTTTATGCATTGATTGTGCCAAAATCAGGAAAAGATAAAAAAATAAATAAAATAAAACAGAAAAAGCCTAATACGAATGTTGACTTTTCCTCCATGTACCAAAAAACTAGTAGACCCCCTTAAACATTTATCCAAAGACAGATACTATTTTGTTTGGGAGAAGACTCTGGTTTGACTAAATATTTTAAGTCATGCACAAGGCTTTGTAAAGAAAGGACGGAGACTAATTTACAAGGTAACCACATCTAATAGGTGGTAGTTAATAGCTTTCTTCTTCTAAGGCTAGCGTCACATATGCGTTTAAATTTTTGAAACCTGATCTGCGCCCCATAGGAGCTGCGCCCCATAGGAGCCCATTATGGTAACCGGATTGCTCTACATGCAATCCGGTTACCGGCTCTGGATCTGCAGCCTGCGGTAAAAATCATGCAGGCTGCAGGTTTTGGAGCGGTTGTAGCAACCACAATGCGGTAACCGCATTGCTCAGGATGTGTAATCTGGAGCAATGCGGTTACCGTGTACTTTGTTCATCCCTGCTGCCGCAGGGATGAACAAAGTGTTAAATGTTTATTAAAACATTAATTATTAATATTAGCTGTGGGCAACATGTCTCTAGGGGGGGCCCACCCCCCCTAGAGACATGCTGTCCACTTCTGTCAGCATGTTAAGGGTTAAATTACCCATTTACAGTAAGCTGGCTATTGTCGGCTCTGTACAAATTCATGAATGAAGCTGCGGCTCCCCTGACAGTACAGGAGATACTGTACGTAATGTACGTATAGTATCAACCGCTGTCCAGGGTCCTGATTCCTTTAACATTAGGTCTATGGGGGTGCGCTGCCTATAGACCTAATGTTAAAGGTATCTGGACCCTGGACAGCGGCTGATACTATACGTACATTACGTACAGTATCTCCTGTACTGTCAGGGGAGCTGCAGTTCATTCATGAATTTGTACAGAGTCGACAATAGCCGGCTTACTGTAAATGGGTAATTTAACCCTTGACATGCTAACAGAAGTGGACATACCATCAAAGACGGATCCTATGTGAACATAGCCTTAGACCTCCGGCCGAATAATTAACACAGCAAGTGTAAGAGGTTAATTTCTCTCTGAAACTTGAGGCTACATTACCAAGATTCCCCTTGTCAGTTTTGAGCCTTTTAAAATCATTACATAAAAGCTGACTCTGACTCTTTAATTATCATGATACAGAGTGGGTCACCTCAGTGCTGTCACTTATCTACTACTGATATGATAAGGCCTCTGCGCAAAGTGTTGTTTGAGTCATCCATCTGGGTTGCAAAGTAATAGACTGTCAGGATATGTCTGCAACAACGCTTGTGATGAAATTCTCTCTAATTCTGCATATTACCCACTTTTATTCCTGAAAGTTGGTACATCAGGGTTTGTGGAGAACATAGTATAAATCGTGTCTGGCATTATTTTCAAAATGCTTCTTATTTATGCAGAGCCTTCAATGACGCAGGCAATTTTTCTTTTCACACTTTAGTTTTTTCCTTGCCTTCCAAGATCAATAACTTTTTTATTTTCTCTTCGAAATAGATACTTTTAAATGACAAAATAAATTTTACCATAAAATATATTGAAAATTGATAGAAAAAAAAAAAATCCAAGTACAGTAAGGCTGCCTTCACATTTGCGGACCCCTCCGCAGCGTTCTGCGGAGGGGATCCACAATGTGACCACAGCGGCCGCGAGCTCCTATCTTTATAATGGGAGCGCACGATCATGCGCTTGACCGCGCATGACCGTGCGCACCCATTCACTCCCATATGTGATCTGTTGCGTCCCTGGTGCGGGCGAGAGTGTGTGATTTGTTGCGTCCCTGGTGCGGGCGAGAGTGTGTAATTTGTGCACAAAGATCACATATGGGAGTGAATGGGTGCGCACGGTCAAGCGCAGCACTGTGCACTCCCATTATAAAAATAGGAGCTCGCGGCCGCTGCGGTCACATTGCGGATCCCCTCCGCAGAACGCTGCGGAGGGGTCCGCAAATGTGAACCCAGCCTAAAACAGTGAAAAAAAACTATGATTCTACCATGGTTTTCCATGTAGGTCTGACTGCATTGATGCCAAACTTGTAAAAGTGCAATTTCTATTATTTTGGTGTCTTAAAAATATTCTTTTCTGTGTACAAAAAATAATTTAATTTGAGGCACTTGTGGAAACACAGGAGTCAGTGGGTGCTCTCGTCCCCTGGCCCGGCCACCTTTAGAAAGACAGCATGGACCAGGGCCTGCCAGTCTCCCTCCTCCAAGGTGTAGACTGAAATGTAAGTGTATAAATGCTTTTTTTTCACCTTTCGCATTACACTCTGAGCCAGACAGGGATGATTAAAGAAGTATTATAAAGCTATAGGCAGTGGCGTAACTTCAGGCTCTGGGGCCCCGATGCGAAAGTTCCAACGGGGCCCCCAATTATTGCAAATCTTTAATAGTATTAGTCTTTTTCTATAGGCCAAAGGGACTTTCGGGGCCCCCCCTTAGGCTGCAGGGCCTGGGTGCGATCGCAACCCCTGCACCTATTGTAGTTACGCCCCTGGCTATAGGTGCAGACAGTGATAACTGGGGGGGACATAAATGACATGACAGGGTCTCTTTAAAAAGGACTGGACTTTTCTTACAGCAATTTGCATAGTGGGTAACAAGGGAGCCTTCACACTGCGGCGTGATCCGGTCCGGGGCTGTCTGGGATGACCCTGACAGCCACGGACTGGATCAGCACACAGGACTGGAGGGCTAATATGCCCTCCGATTCGTTGTGCAGCCGCACGCAGCTGCAGCTGCTGACAGGTCAGGATCGCGGCGCCCGCGGTCCTGACTTATCAGCAGCAGGAACTGCGTGCGGCTGCACAACGGACCGGAGGGCATATTAACCCTCCAGTCCTGTGTGCTGATCCAGTCCGTGGCTGTCAGGGTCATCCCGGACAGCCCGGACTGGATCATGCCACAGTGTGAAGGCACCCTAAATAATCTAGTGATGGAGAATGTATAACTGGAGGAGAAAGGTTGAACTTGATTGTCCTGTGTCTTTTATCAAACTATTGAACTATGGATAACAAAATTGGATGAACCCTCCCATGATATTTTAAGTTTAATCATTCGTTACAAGTGAGAACTTGTGCACTTGTGTTCCCTTCTTGTCGGCACTTTCAGCTTCTAGACAGAATTGGAGCTTACGAGAGTGATGTGGGAAAAATCGGCTGCGAAACAAACCACAATGGACAGTACATTCCGCCACTCCTATTAAACAGAATTTGTAAACTAAAGTCTTGCCAGGTTTGCCATATTTATTAATTTCCCATTTGTATTTCTGGAAACGATGTCTGGAATTTCTCTCCGCCTATAATTAAAGATGTCCTGTGGTCTGTGTAATAATGCAATACAAGGAAAAGGGTAAATGTGGAATAGGTTTAAAAATAACATGAAATTCTGTGGTTTCTGGCAAAAGCAACCCTCCCGGATACGTTCTTTGGAGTACGTCATTATCTGGATTTTACTTAAATGACATAAGTAATAAACGTTATTAAATGTATGAGTAGCATGGGCAGGGCTGTATAACAAATAGAATGTGACACAGAACAGTTTTCCCAAACCCTGATAGAAAGTCGTCTTTTTATTTCTAGCCAACTTTCTGCAGTACTTTTCCTTTTCATTTCTGGCCCAGTGCAAAAAAACTGTTTGTGCATTGCAAATGATTTAACCTTGACACGCACAGAGGGAAATCCATGTAAAGTGCTTTAAATGCATTCATTAGCAACACACAAAGTTAAGAAGTCATCTTCAGTGTATGATATGAGCCATTCATCTGACCATATGTTGTATCCTCCACTCTTAGCATTACACGCTAAACTGTTTTATTCCATAAGATAATGTAGGTGTATTACAAAATGTATCCATGCGCGCACATATACACAACGCGCTGTTATGGTAACGGCATCACGTCTTTTCCGGTGCGCGATCAGGCGGCACCCTCACATGCGTGACTGACGCCAATAACAAACCGGGATTAGATGCACCCGGCGGCGCCACAATGGTATTTTTTTTTTTTTTTTTTTTTCTCCCCTTCTCCATGCTTTGACCAATTGACAGTCTTGGACATAGTTGATTACAGGTAACCACACCTCTTGCTTCATTAGCTGTAATTGATTATCAGGACCCACTGGGCTGTATGGCTTTATAGCCTCTTGTATATAAGGCGGCTCTGACACAGGGCACATCAGACTCCCCTGAGGAAGCTGCCTAGTTGCAGCGTAACGCGTGGGGTCCCCGGTCACCCAGGTTGCAGCATCCATCTTTGGTATGATCCTTCACTTATGATGCATGTTCATATTGACTTTCATCCATACCATGTCTAATTGGTTCCTCCATGCACATGGAGGACCTTGTTGTATAGTTGTTTCACAGACTTCACATGGTGTGCTATTTTTGTTTAATCTTGACATTTCATCTGTCATTTCATTGGTATTGATCTGCTTGCAACCGGCATACTGGGACCTACTTTGTTTTAAGTGGTTTTAATTTTGTGTCTCATGTGTTGTTTGCCTTAGTTATTTTCTACAATAAACTCCATGTTTTGATCTTGGGTGTGCAAGTTTGTTCTGCATAATCTTTTTTTCTTCCCTCTCATGATATTACAAAATCAATATCAGTTTTGAAAACAGTCAAAAGTAGTGATAGACAGATCCAAACTTTAGAGTTCGGGGAGCGTACCAACAGAACCCAAACATGGACTTTCCTGAGTAGTCTGCGTGACTGTTCGGCTGTAAAAAAAACTAAACAAAATGACGATTACACAGTAGCATTATACTTACTGAGTCTCTGGCGGCTGCAGGCACACTACTTCCGGGCCGCTCATTAACTCCATCTTTATTCACTGGCTCCAACATCCAATCACAGATGCTTACTCTCTGTGAAAGCACCTGTGATTGGCTGTTGTGCCCCCAACTATTGAGACAATTGGTTGCCATTGGCAAAAAATCTGCCATCATAGGGGTGTAAAAAATAAATACATAATTTAAAACATTTGTATAGGGGTCAACTGTATTTTTGATTCTCAGTGCAGATAAAGTAGCCAGTTACAGGCTGTCTTGGCTGGCAATCAAAAATACAGGGGAGCCGATTATTATTATTATTTAAATAAATAATGGAAAATATTGCATTGGCTTTGCCTTGTTTTTGATTGCCAGCCAAGATAAAACCATGCATCTGAGTGCTGGTATTCTCAGCATGGTGATGCCCATATTTATTTGGCTTCCAATGCTACAGAATAGCAGCCCACTGCCACCCCAGAAATTGGTGCATTCATTAGTGATTCACCCAGGGTTATATGGGAACTTGGGTATCTGGGTCCTGCTGTAGTTGGGATGTCACTGATGCCCTGCCCAGACGCGTAGCCCTGGTGATCAACTGAAATGGGGGTTAGGGAATGGTGATGAGGAAAAATATATAAATGTTTGTCGTGACGTTACCTGCAGATTCTGGTGATGGGCACTAGCGCCGCTTCAGACCTCTGGGGGAGATGATATTGCAGCCTGGATGGAGCAGCTTCCTGCAGGTGGAGCTGAGTCCCCGGGGCAGACCAGCACTGATGGTGGTGGTGCTGGATGTGGAGATGATCTGTGAAGCAGTGCAGACGAACAGACACACGGAGGCTTTGTCACTCTACACGGGTACTTTAGTCTGTAAACCTGTTCAGATAGCAGTTCTGGTTACAGCAGAAACAGTCTATAATCAGGTAGCTGGTCGGTGGTCACAGAGATTCGCAAGGTCATTCAGTGGATCCTGTAGTATACCCTCTTTTGACGATCCTGTGTCCTGCTGCTAAAACCTGCCCCGGCACAGCCCTCTTGTATACCAGGCCCGTTGGGGTGCTGTGAGATTCCCTCCTTTCTCTCTCTGAAGGGGCTCAACCTTTGGTGAGCGATCCTGGCCGCACTTTGTAGGCAGGGTGTCAGGGTGGATGAACTCACCCGTGACGACTGGTGTAGACGGCTCAGGGGCTGCACCCCCTGCACCGTATCCTTGCAGCCAGTACTCCGTTAGGTGGACCAGGGCTCCCCCAGAGTATGGCCACTCCGATATGGGGTCCCCTCTTTCTTTTCCTGGGCTGCCTCTTCTCTAGGCCCCCTCTTTGGGAGTCTCCTTCTCTCGCTCGGAGGCTCACCTTTCCTTCGCTCCTCAGTGCAAACTAGAACTCCACTGGGTGACTTCCCTCCTCCCCTAACTCTCCCCCTAGGGACTGAGCTCCAACCATTTGCCTAGGCTTGAGTGTGGGAGTGCTGGGGTGGGATCCACTTGCAAACCTTACTCATCCCTGTGACAGGAATAACTGCACACTACTTTGTGGGTGCAGTACCCCTACTGTGGCGCACTGACCAGTGGGGCGCCACATTAGACTCACCAATTTCTGGCACTTTATCCAGCTCTCCACAATGCCCTAGTGTGGTGACATCAGGGTGATAGAAGGGGTTAATGACAGCTGAGTATTGACAGCTGTTATTAAGCCCAGGTTGGTAATTTCAGGCCTTTATGAGACCCACCCAATACTATAAGGAAATAGTTAAAAAGCACAGACCCAAAAGAATCATTTATTTAAAATAAAAAACACACAAACAATTTTTCATCACTTCATTAACCCCCAAAAAACCAGGTCTAAATCAGTCCAACCTATGACGTCCGTCGACAATTCCTGGCTCTGCTACATCCAGAGGCTGAAATGATGGAACAAGCATCTTATTGCTGCAGTCTCTGGGAGCACACTGACAGCTGCGGGTGAGAGGTAATGTCACTGAGGGCTCCCCACTGCTGTCAAGTGAACTCAGGTGACCCTAATGTGTTTTTTTGTTACTTTAGATGATGATTAGTTTGAGTCTCCAAGCATGCACTGGATATTTGACTCGCCCCCAGAGCCGTGGGGTACTTGGAACCGGGCTGGTTGCACAGGGGCTGAGACCCGGCTCCGTGGCCCTGTGGAGTCACTAAAAATGCGGGGGAATGATTTAAGGTTAATGGATCGTGACGCCACCCGCGGCATTCGGCTATTTGGGCCGACACTGTCAGATGGGACCGCAAGGGATGATGGATGGTCAGCTATGGTGGAACAGCTCTCCATGGGTTGAGCGTTTTCACAGGGCAACCGGGAAAGTCTATGGCGTTAGAAGGCCATTGGGGTGCAGGATGGAGGGTGCAAAGTAACAGACAGACTCACGGTTGTTGATTCCTCAGGTCCTTTACTGGTGGTTCAGGTACAAGCCGGGACAGTGACAGGTGATGGTACAGGAATGCATGCAACCTAGAAGCAACTTGAGGTTCTCCTCACCCTGCAAGTTGTGGGGCCTCCTTGCCTAAAGCTGAACTACGGCCCTCTCTCCATCCTGCATTGTTCCGTTATGACAGGCAGCTCGAGTCCTTTTCCAGCCCCTCTTCCTTGGCGGCTGCTCCTGGACTCTCTATGCTGCTTTGCCTGCCGACACTGTGGTGTGGATAGAGGTCATATCAGTCATTGTACCGGAGGAGGAGGTGAGCTGTGATATCACCTATTGTGAATGGTGGATCCTGTGTTATCCACTGTATATAGAGGTGTTATCAGTCATTGTACAGGAGGAGGAGGTGAGGTGTCACATCACCTATTTTGAATGGTGGATACGGAATTATCTGCTGTATATAGAGGTGTTGACTCTTAAACAATGCAGCATTTCATATAAGAACATACTCCAAAAGCTTCTGGGGACCGAGATAAATAGGAGAGTAGCAGTAAAGGCTAGTCCCTGGTGAATTCACCCCATTTGCATGTATACGGAGAGACCGGTCACTCAAGGCAGTGGGCAGGGAGAAGCTGTCAGGGCAGACTTCTGACTAGTCTCCAGCAAGACTTGATCCCTGACAGCATTCAACCACTTCACGACCTTCGATATATTAGTACATCAAAGTTTGTGTTTCCTCGCCTTTTATCTGGGCTCAAAGGCCGAGCCCGCATCATTACCTACATGACGGCTGATTTAAACAGTCATCAATTGCCTCTGATAAACATGAGCAGAGCTGCACTAGCGGCTGTGAATCAGTCAAATACCACTGTCAATCTCTGACAGCAACATTTAACATGTGCAGGTAGGGGGAGGGGTGTGTCATTTCTACTGCCCCATGATCGCAGTTTTGCTATTACATCCAGGGTTATGCTGAAGACCCCTTTGTCTGTGATAAGCCTGGCGGCTCCCGATGGGTCCCTGGACCTCAATGGTGGGTATCCCTCCTGACACAGCTGCGGTGATGGTGGTTTGTGTATCGCGCTCCTATGAAGCCATCAATCACTCCGGTTCTGTAGTGCAGCGATGAAGCATCCGCACTACGTCGGAGCCGGTACTCCGGTTGGACTGGGCTCAGGTCGTCTTTTCACCTGTTACTTGCATGTGGTATATGGAGCCTTGGGATTAACTCGTTCATCACTGAGACGGAGGATACGGCACCTTCAGTCAGGGGTGCAGTACCCTCCTGTGACGCACTCGTTGCGTGGCGCCACACGATCTCTCTCCCCCCTCTGTGTGCAGTCTCTCTCCTCCCTCTGTGTGGGGTCTCTCTCCCCCCTCTCTGTGCTTTCTCTCTCTCCCCTCTATGTGCGGTCTCTCTCTCCCCTCTGTGTGCAGTCTCTCTCTATAATATAATACACAGGTACTGTGCGTATATTACAGGTGCAGTATTTCTAATGCACAGACTCCAGTACATTAGGGATTGTGGTCAGAGGACAGTCCCAGCCTGGATTCATGAGTGCAGCAGTGACAGGAGACTTCCCTGTCATAGATTAGGATCAGTGATATGGAGGCCTTGTGCTCGGAGCTTGGTGCTGTGTGGTTGGTGTTGTGTGTGGCTGAGAAACCTGATCCTGAACAGACTACACAGCACAGAGCTCCGAGAGAATCTCAGAGCCGGCAGCCATTACTAATGTGAAGCTGACAGGCAGCAGTGAACTCACCTCCATCATAGAGGAGTCCTTGGGTGTGAGAAGGCGCCGCTCTGCACAGACTGGAGGCTGGGAGGAGGCTCTATGGTACCGACCGAGGAGAGCTGGGAGGAGAAGGGGCAGCCTGCTGCAATGACCGACCAAAACCTGCTCTCCTGAGATACCAACAGTGTACACAGCCCCAGAGAATAGGGGTTTTCAGCTTATGATTCAGGGTGCAGGCAGGGGTGAACCTAGCCTCTCTGCTGCCTGAGGCAAACTGCTTAACGGCGCTCCCCCCGCTAGTAATTATTTTTAATCGTTAAAAATAAATTTGGTTCATACAGATTTATATCTATCCTGTAAAAATGAGCAAAATAGTGGACATTTTAGTTTACAGAAACAGAAAAAAAGATGGCCACACAAGGATGTCGGCGCCATCACATGCACATACAAGGATCATTTATGGCAATGGCGGCTTGGCACAAGCAGATAGACACTTAATGACGACTGACAAAGCTGTGGTCCTGTAGGCAGACACAGTCCTGCATCCCTATAATACAGGAGGCAACACTAATTTCCAATCTCTGGCACATGCCTACAAAACTCTGGACCGCTGCCTATAACTGACTAGTCAGACATGTCACCATGCTGCACCATCCACACACCACAGGTAACAACCTGCAGTTGTGGCACCCCAGGGGTTAAGTGCCACAGAAACAACAACAAGGGTTCACTACCCACACAACACCTGACACTGCACTAGCACCTCTAGGCCAGAAGGAGGACCTAAAGCAGCTCCATTATATATTCTGGTGTCAAGAGAAAGTAGTTAGTTCAGTTCCTGGGAGAACTGAGGAAGGGAGACTGTGGTGCAAAGGCTTCTCCACAGTCTGCTACTCGATTCCAGGGCTAGCCAGGGTCTGAGGAGAGGAGTACAAGAAACAGAGGAACACATCTGGGAGATTGAGTTACCCTATCACTTGCCCCAGAGGAGTGCACAGACCGGATACGAAACTGTGACTGACACACGCAGCACAGTAAAGACCGGGATAGTGGAGGTTATAGATCTACACTGTACCTCAGCGAAGCAACACGGCGGGGTCAGAAAGACTCAAGTTGCCTAGCATAGGGGAAACCTGTGAGGAGAGACAGGGCCAGCAGCTCAGCTAAAGCAACAGCAGGGCCACACACACAGCTCAGAGGTGGGAAGCTGAGGACTCGGTCAGGGTGGGAGCAACCCAGCCCCGGTAGAGACTCCATGGACAGTACTCTGCTAACAACATCTGCAGTAAACACTTGGAAAATGACAAAACTGTGAGTGTGTGTGATCCTTGTACTCAAGTCCCCCCCTTTCCCTCATAAACTGCCATTGCCTCCACTATCATCCCTATTCTGCAACATCCATAGCATCAATCATAGACTATTACTACCACTGCCCCGGGGAACCAATCTCTACCCGCGGAGAGCCGTTACATCACAGGCTGCCAAACATCATCCCCGGAGGTTCTGCAGCAGCGGTGGTCACTCTGACCACAACCCATGGGTGGCATCAAGACAAACTCCCCTGTAAATACTCCCCCATTACTTGTGTGCTTGCGACACGGTCCGGACCAAGACTGCCGTAACATCCCCAGCATATACCCCGGTCCGGTACCGAGTACCCCATCCCAGTGGGCTCCACACAGTCTGAACATCAACAAGCCGCCACTGTGCTAATCTGGTAAAATAGCGCTTCTCCTCCAACAGACCACGCTTGCTCTCGAATTGCTTAGCCAATCACAGTCGCCGCACACGGGGCTGTCTGAAATTTATAACAGGGTCCTTCCTATTCGGTTGAGCAAAGGATGTGGGAGCAGGAAGGGGGAAGAGCACCACCAACCAACCGCTGCTCAGGAGAAACGGCTGGATGCCTGTATGTACCGAGGACAGGGCCGCACCGTCCATTGGACGCCCTGAGTCTCACGTGGCAAGCAGGCATGAGGAGCAGCTGTGTAGAAGGGGGCGGTGCCTGCACCACACAGCGGCATCCTGTGAGATGGGTGCCGCCGGCTGCAGCATGCTCCTCACTCGCGGCCGGCTCTAACAGCACTAGCACCCCCCCCCCGGCTCCTCACTTGCGTCTGCCGTTAATACACTCGCGGCCAGCGGAAACAGCACCCCCCCTCCCCCCTGCTCCTCACCTGCGGCTCAGGCGGTGGGAAGGCTTCATGCACCCCTGACCTAGGGGTAGGGGCGGCACTGGACCTGGTGTGTTAGTTATGGCCAATCAGTCCTGCAGCAGAGGGACAATGCATCCTGCATCAAAGAAAGCATGGAGCCTCAGAGAAGAAGTTCTAATTGAGCACCCCACCAAAAAAAACTATATTTGGCTGAGTCACATAGATACATCTCTCACAACATTTCAGCCTTCACAAAGTAATTTTCCTCCTACTGAAGCCCCTAGATTCCCCTTCCATTGCCCCTATAAAGTGTGATGCCAACTAAAGTGCCCCACAAACACTGTATGATCCCCCACAGTGCATTCCTCCACACGCGCAGTATGATGACCCTACTGTACCTCCTTCAACTACCCCAGTACAGTATGATCCCCAACTATGGCTCCCGCGCAGCCCTCCATGTAGTATAATGGACCTATGTACAGTATAATGGCCCCCAACACGGCTCTCAAATAGCCCTTCATAAAGTATAAAGGCTCCTTTGTAGCCCTGCAAATATTATCATGCCTCCCACAGAGCCCTCCAAATATTATAATGGCTTCCATGTTGCATAATTGGCTCCATATGAAATAATGCACCCCCCATAGCATTCCACATAGTATATTGCACCCCCAAATTCCTCCATATATTACGCACCCCCATAGTCCTCCATATAATATAATGCACCCCCATAGTCCTCCATATAGTATATTGCACCCCATAGTCCTCCAAATAGCATATTGCACCCCCACAGTCCTCCATATACTATAATGCACCCCACAGTCCTCCATCTAGAATGCACCCCCAAAGTCCTCCATTTAGTATAATGCACGCCACAGTCCTCCATATAGTATAATGCACCCCCACAGTCGTCTGTATACAATATTGCACCCTTAAAGCATGACATATAGTACAATACGAGGCTCATGACCCTCACCAAAAAACTCCGACGGACGACTAGGGCAGCCGAGCGGAAATGGAAGAAGTCCCACTCCGTAGAGCACTTCACCCCATACAAGTGTTCCCTCAATACTTTTAACACTGCCCTTGACTCCGCAACACAACTCTACTTCTCCTCCCTTATAACCGCCCTGCCTCACAACCCCAAACAACTCTTCAAAACCTTCAACTCTTTACTTCGCCCCCCTGCACCTCCTCCCTCACCTCTCATCTCCGCCGACGACTTCGCCACCTTCTTCAAAGACAAAATTGACAAACTCAGACAAAGCTTCGACCCACACTGCCCTCGCCCCATCCCACCTCCGTCCCATCCCCCCTCACCCAAATGCAGTTTCTCCCCCATGACAGAGGACCACCTCTCCTCCCTTCTAGCACGATCACACCTCATCACCTGCGCCCTTGACCCACTCCCCTCCCACCTCATCCCTGACCTCACCACAGTCCTCATCCCTGCCCTGACACACCTCTTCAACATATCACTCAAATCCGGCACATTCCCCTCACCCTTCAAGCACACCCTAATCACGCCAATCCTTAAAAACACATCCCTCGACCCTACAACAGTCTCCAACTATCGCCCCATATCTCTCCTCCCGTTTGCCTCAAAACTTCTTGAACAACACGTCTATTCCGAACTTTCCTCCTACCTCTCTTCCTGTGCTCTCTTTGATCGCCTACAATCCGGCTTCCGACCTCACCACTCCACCGAAACAGCCCTAACCAAAGTCACTAATGACCTTCTGATCGCCAAGAGCAAACGACACTACTCCGTCCTCATCCTTCTCTACCTCTCTGCTGCCTTCGACACTGTTGACCACTCCCTCTTACTTCAAATCCTTGAATCTCTTGGCATTACTGACCTCGCCCTCTCCTGGATCTCCTCCTACCTATCGGACAGGACCTTCAGCGTCACCCACTCCCACACCTCCTCCTCGCCCCACCCCCTCTCCGTAGGGGTCCCCCAAGGCTGTGTCCTGGGACCACTACTCTTCTCCATTTACACCCTCGGCCTAGGCAACCTCATCGAGTCACACGGCCTCCAATACCACCTATACGCCGACGACACCCAGCTCTATCTGTCTGGCCCCGATATCTCCTCTCTTCTATCCAAAATTACTCACTGCCTATCCGCCATTGCATCCTTCTTTTCTACCCGCTTCCTCAAACTCAACATGGACAAGACCGAATTCAACGTCTTTCCCCCTAACAACCCTCCCCCACTTCCTGACCTATCCATCACCGTCAATGACTGCACACTCTCACCCGTCCCCCACACCAAATGTCTCAGGGTAATCATCGACTCCTCCCTCTCCTTCAAGCCCCACATCCAAACCCTCGCCAACGCCTGCCGACTCCAACTAAAAAACATTGCCCGCATCCGCTCCTTCCTTGACCACAACACGGCTAAGACACTTGCCCATGCCCTCATCATCCCCCGCCTGGACTACTGCAACCTCCTGTTCACCGGCCTCCCTGCCTCCTCCCTTGCACCTCTCCACAACATCCTCAACTCTGCTGCCCGACTCATCCACCTATCTCCCCGCTACTTCCCCGCCTCCCCTCTCTGCTGAGCCCTCCACTGGCTCCCCACCCCCCAGAGATCCCTAACCCTGACATACAAGGCCATACACAACCTGTCCCCTCCCTACATCTCCGACCTGGTCTCCCCGCTACCTCCCCTCGCGCAACTTGCGCTCCTCCCAAGAACTCCTTCTCTCAACCCCCCGCATCTCCACCTCCCACAACCGCATACAAGACTTCTCTCGCGCCTCTGCACGACTCTGGAACTCCCTTCCCCACCACATCAGACATTCCCCTACCCTTGGATCCTTCAAGAAAAACCTGAAGACCCACCTCTTCCTACAAGCCTATAACACACACTAAGACCCAATCCACTGCACCACCTCACCTCTCCCCCTCCTACCGTCTCCCTCCCCACCCCCTGTAGACTGTGAGCCCTCGCGGACAGGATCCTCTCCCTATTGTACCCGTACAATTGATTTGTCGTCGTCTCTACCACTTGTCTCTGTCTACCCTCTCATTTGTAAAGCGCCATGTAACCTAATGGCGCTATATAAATACTTAATAATAATAATACTAATAATAATAATACACACCCACAGTCCTCCATATAGTATAATGCAGTGTACTTACTGATTAAAAAAAATAAATAAAAGTAAATACTCACCACTCTTCTCGCTGCTCCGGTCTCCTCAGCATCTGCTCTGCAACTCTGCACGTCTCAGCACAGTGGGGCTCAGTGATGACATCATCGTGCTGAGCTGCTGAGGGCGGACAGTGGCGGCTGGGACTCGGGGGAGACCTTGCACACACATGGCTTCTCTCTGTACACCCGTGCACACATGGCTTTGCTCCATATACCTCGTACACACGCTGCTCCGCTCCATACACCTCGTACACAAGTGCTTTGCTCCATACAACTTGTACACACGCGGCTCTGCTCTGTACACCTTGTACACACGTAGTTCTGCTCCGTACACCTTGTACACACGGCTCCGCTCCGTAGACCTCATACACACGGCTCCGCTCAGTGCACCTTATACACACGGCTCTACTCCATGCACCTCGTACACAGTCGGCTCCGCTCCGTACACCTCGTACACATGCGGCTCCGCTCCATACACCTCGTACACACACGGCTCTGCTCCATACACCTCGTACACATGCGACTCCGCTCCGTACACCTCATACACATGCGGCTCCGCTCCATACACCTCGTACACATGCGGCTCCGCTCTATACACCTCGTACACACACGGCTCAGCTCCGTGCACCTCATACACACTCGGCTCTGCCTCATACACTTTGTACACACATGGCTCCGCTCCGTACACCTCGTACACACGCGTCTCTGCTCCATACACCTCGTACGCACGTGGCTCTGCTCCATACACCTCGTACACGCGCAGCTTTGCTCCATACACCTCGTACACACGCGGCTCCACTCCATACACCTCATACACATGCGACTCCTCTCCATACATCTCGTACACATGCGGCTCCGCTCCGCACACCTCGTACACACGCGGCTCCGCTCTGTACACCCCGTGTACATACGGCTTTGCTCCGTACACCTCAAACACACACTTGGCTCTGCTTCATACTCCTCGTTCACACATGGCTCCGCTCCATACACCTCTTACACACGCTGCTCCACTCCATACACCTTGTACACATGGCTCCACTCCGGAAAACTCGTACATACGCGGCTCTGCTCCATACACATTGTACACATGCGGCTCCGCTCCTTACACCTCATACACACGTGGCTCCGCTCCGTGCATGTTGTATACACGCGGCTCCGCTACAATCACCTCGTACACCCTTGGCTTCGCTCTATACATGCCATACACACTGGGCTCCGCTCCATACACCTTGTACATACGTGTCTCCACTCCTAACACCTCATACACAAGCGGCTCTGCTACATTCACACTGTAAATCCCTCCTGACCCCACACAAACTTTACATCATCTTTTTCTTCACCTCTTCACTTCATCCAGCATGGTGGAAGCCTGCATACACGGAGGAGCTGATCATGTGATCCCTGACTCCTCCCCTCCATTAACATCTGTGGCGCACCCGTAAAAGAGGTGTAATTGCCCCAGCTGCAAGATTGGTGCGTGGAACCCATTCCCAGTACTCCCATACTAGCATAGTGGTGGGAGGTTACCCGGGAAGGGAGATATATTCACCCTCAGTGGAGATCAAGAGCGGTTAGTTGGAGGAGGAGGAGAGGAGTCAGGATGGTTGGAAAAGAGTGTGGAATGAGGCAGAAGGATTCTCCAGTCCACCACGGGAATGCCGGGCCCGAAGATCCGGGCAAAGTCCATCTTTGCAGTTGTCAACCGGCTGCTGTGGTCCGTATATCGCCACAGCACCCTGCCAGATGAAGCGGTCTGCCTGCTTCCTCACCTCGAGGGAGAGGACCCCCAATACTACATACACGGAGCCATTGGATATAGGCCCATCCTAGGCGGGGAAGAAAGGACACGGGTTCGTCAACTAAGGTACACCACGGGTTGCACCATACCACCTGGGATCCACTTGCAGCCACCCGTAGAGCTACCTGTTATTTTAACATCTGATGCTGCACTGTGAACTCTGTATAATGCTGCTACAAGTTGACAGTAAAGTACCTGGGAGAAAGTGACTTTGCCTGTGTGTGAGTTTCTACATCAACCTGCTTGTTTTCGGGAACGCTGCCCCGGAGGACCCGCTCCACCTGTAGGGAGCTTTGCCATCTCGGCCGCACTATCATCTATCTCCAGCGGACTGTGGCGGCGCTGGTGACCCATCACCAGGTACTACAGGTGGCGTCACATGACAAACTCTTATCCTCTGTAAATACCCCCCTTTTTTGAAGTGTCACCCAGGCCACGGGCTCAGGTGCTGCCACCCGTGACATCCCAAGCATCCCACCGAGCCTGATACCCGAGTACCCCAGGGCCTGGGGCTCTACACATCATCACAGGTCCTGTAAGCACAGGTCCTGTGTGGCTCACACTGCACTGATAATGGGAAATGAAGACCCTTAGAAGAAGGGTAACAAATGTTCGGTGTCCAGATGTACTGGGTCCATGTGAACGAAATCCCATTGATATAGAGACAGTCAGGCTTATTGTCGAAGGAAAAGGTATTCCCCTGGGTGTTTCACTTAGGAAGGGTAATAGAGAAAAGAGATCTTGACATGATGTTGCTACCTCCATGTGCTTTGTCGTTGGTGGTCACATCTCTTCAAGGAATGCAGAATATTACATCTGTGCAACTTGTCAATGGTCAGTGCTATTGGCGCTTGTCACAATTGTCATTCAAACATCCGAATGCCTGAAATGGAAGAAGAGGATGTTATAAAAATATGACATCTACTCCCCCTAAGAAACCTGTGAAGAGAAGTTCTTCGTTGAGACCATGTGGGCGTATAGTGTTTAAGTTAAAAATCCATCTGGATTCACATTGCAATAATCGCTTCTTAAAGAAGGTACAGTGGCCAGCGCCAGCAATTTTCTGTAATCCAAAGGCCCGTAGGCCGCTGCTCATACCTTTATGATGGTCAAGGAAATGTGCTGCCACAGGTTTCAGGGGGTTGTCTCTTGATCTTTTGGAGGAGGCCAAGTTGATATTGGAGATGTGTTTCTGCACGAGTTTCCCTAATTCCAGCAAAGTTTGGCCAAACTGGGCATGCAAGGGCATAGATAACGTTCTGTGTCTTGCAGTTGATATAATCCTTCAACAAATGAGGCCTATTATTGCTGGGATCAATAAAATGATCCCTTCTAGGTATCATTATAGGGCAGACATTACAATCACCGCAGGGAAAGGAACCCTTTAACCTAAAGCCTCTGTTTAGTCTAGTAGATTCCTAAGGCGAGAAGTAAGGTCAAATGCCTGATTTTAAAAATCCTCGTCTAGGGTACAATTTCGTCTAAACCTCAAGAATTGTCCAGTGGGGATACCTTGACATGTGTGGTGGGGATGGAAGCTATCGTATAATAAAAGGCTGTGGGTGGATGTAGGTTTACAGTATAAATCCGTGATAAGTTGGTCATCCTGTATCTTGATGGTAGTATCAAGAAAGACAGCGTTGGTCTGTGACATGGAAAACGTAAGAAAGATGTTAAGCGTGTTGTTATTCAATGTTTCAATGTTCAGGAAACATTTTTCTTGGATTGTGATGATGTCGGCAGAGAGGCTTGCCATTTATAGTTGGTTGAGTTTAGCGAGTCACACCTGGGCTTTCCTTACTGTTATACAATTGCTCAAATTATTCACCATGACATTGTAGGTGGTGTATTTGTGCAGTTTTGATATCTTGGGGTTCATGGTGATTACACCAGCGCTACTTTGAGTTTCATACTGACTCCTTTATTAACAAACACTTGGAGCTTGCTTTCTTTACTGTAGTCAATTGTGATTGATTTCATGTACCTCCTCAAGACCTTGTATAACATCCTGCAATTTCCTATATGTCATATGGTCCATTTATGCAAAAGATCTATGCCTCTGGTGACTCAATTTTCATCCTCTTAGGTGGTTTATTGTATACTAGATGGGAGCCCGATTCTAAAGAATCGGGTAGTCTAGAATCCATATATAGTTTATTTACTAATAGTTACGGGAGTGCGGTGAAAAGAATTGTGTGTATACAGGCGGCTCTGTGGGTAGCACAGTATACAGCGGCTCTGTGGCTAGCACAGTATACAGCGGCTCTGTGGCTAGCACAGTACACAGCGGCTCTGTGGCTAGCACAGTATACAGCGGCTCAGTGGTTAGCACTGCGCGGTGGCACAGTGGCCAGCACTGCGCGATGGCTCGGTGGCCAGCACTGCGCGGTGGCTCGGTGGCCAGCACTGCGCGGTGGCTCGGTGGCCAGCACTGCGCGGTGGCTCGGTGGCCAGCACTGCGCGGTGGCTCGGTGGCCAGCACTGCGCGGTGGCTCGGTGGCCAGCACTGCGCGGTGGCGCGGTGGCCAGCACTGCGCGGTGGCCAGCACTGCGCGGTAGCGCGGTGGCCAGCACTGCGCGGTGGCCAGCACTGCGCGGTGGCGCGGTGGCCAGCACTGCGCGGTGGCGCGGTGGCTCAGTGGAGAGCGGAGGCTGGGGGGCAGGGGAGAGCGGAGGCTGGGGGGCAGGGGAGAGCGGAGGCTGGGGGGCAGAGGAGAGCGGAGGCTGGGGGGCAGAGGAGAGCGGAGGCTGGGGGGCAGAGGAGAGGGGAGGCTGGGGGGCAGAGGAGAGGGGAGGATGGGGGGCAGAGGAGAGGGGAGGCTGGGGGACAGAGGAGAGGGGAAACTGGGGGGCAGAGGAGAGCGGAGGCTGGGGGGCAGAGGAGAGCGGAGGCTGGGGGGCAGAACACTCACTGGGCTGTCGGCGGTCAGCTGGGCTGTCGGCGGTCAGCCGCAGTGGTGGCGGCGGTTCCGGAGGGGCCAGCTCCCTGATGGAGGAGAGTGAGCGGGTGTGTGCGGTGAGCGGCAGGAGTGGGAGCGGTGCCGGCGGAGGCCGCACACCGGAGTGTGGGCCGGGCCCACACCGGGCAGTGTGCGGGGCCGGTGGCGAGAGTGGGCAGTGAGCTGCAGGGCTGTGGGCGGTGCCGGGGGAGGGCGGATGGGCGCAGACGGGGCTCAGTGCGGGGCCGGTGGCGGGATCGGCAGGAGTGGGAGTTGTGCCGGCGGAGGCCGCACACCGGAGTGTGGGCCGGGCCCACACCGGGCAGTGTGCGGGGCCGGTGGCGAGAGTGGGCGGTGAGCTGCAGGGCTTTGGGCGGTGCCGGGGGAGGGCGGATGGGCGCAGACGGGGCTCAGTGCGGGGCCGGTGGTGGGATAGCGGCGAGTGGTGGCGCTTTAGCGCCCACCGCGAGTCGCTGTGCCGTTCTGGCAGCGGCTCGCGGTGAGCGCTACGCGCTCAACCCTCGTGGGTCTGCTACTTCCGGTTCCGGTGTTTTACACAGGGCACAGGCAATCACGGAAGTTGGCTGGATTGCCCGGAAGTGGCCTTCGGGTTTTATATATAAGATCATCATTGGTCACCCTAGGTTGTCCATTCCTGTTAACCCCCCCTTCCACACACACACCTTAACTCTGAACATTGTTGTTAACCATACTCCAGTTATGGTGTAGATGTGGGGGTTCACTAGCTGTGCTTTCTGCCGGTACTCCATTATTGTATGTTAAAAGTCCCTGTCTGACACTGATTGAGGCTGTGTCCTCTCCTGTTAATGTATTACCACAAGCTATAAGAGTGTTCTAGACTTCTTTGCTTTTAACTGTTTTTAACAACTAGGTTCCTGTTTTGTTTGTTTGAAAATATAAATTTACCTTGCATATTACAACGGTTGTGCACTCCTTATATGGAAGCTATTTTTCCTTGTGGTAGCTCTTGACATTTATTGTGCACATTCATCAAAATAAAGGATTAAGAGGAGAATCGGGGTTTTAACTCTACGCTGCCGATGGACCAGACGGGTCTGGATGGGTTTCAACTTTGCATTGATCTTAAAGATCGTAAAGAATCAGGGCCACTTTACACACACCAACTTATCTGTCCAACTTCTAAACAACTTACTGGTTGCAGTGAAATCATGGACACATTACTCCATTTTGTGGCTGTGTACACATGGAACAATATGTCCATGATTTCACTGCAACCAGAGATCTGTTCAGAAGTTGGTCACAGATATCTGTGTGTGTAAAGTGGCCATCAGGCTTACACATCTAGAATTGCTAGACTCCACCAACAAAATGGGAAAAAATAAAAAAACATATGGGCACATACAGTTAAAGCCAAAAGTGTTGGCATCCTTCAAGTTGTTTCAGAAAATTACTGCATTTATTGCCTCTGCGTGTATTGGACCAATACAAAAAACTGTGAAAAAAAGGGCATATTGGACATTATTTCTCACAAAACCACAAAATTAGACTGACAAAATTGTTGGCACCTTGCCAAAATTGTGAGTTAGCAACTTTGTTTCAAGCATGTGATGCTTGTTCAAACTCACTTGTGGCAAGTTACAGGCAGGGACAACATGAAAATCACACCTGAAACTAGATAAAAAGGCGATGCGTTGACTCAATCTTTACATTGTGTGTCTATGTGCCTACACTAAAGCTCCCGTCACACACAACGACGCAACAGCGATCCCGACAATGATAACGATTCTTTGGGATCACTGTTGCGTCACTTTGGGATCGCTGGTGAGATGTCAAACAGTCAGATCTCACCAGTGACTCAGCAACGATCCGGAATGATAGGAGGTCGCTGGGAATTGTCACTCTCGGGCGTAGTATTGAGATCGTTGGTCGTTGTCCCTTTCAAACGCAGCGATGCAGCGTTCCCAGCGGGAGACCAACAACCTAAAAATTTCAATTAAAGGTTATTCTATAGCGAGCGCAGGGGCACAGATAAGGTGCCCCTGCGCTCGCTATAGAATAACCTTTAATTGAACTGTTGGATCTCACCCTTGTGTGAGTTATTCAGAAGCTGTGGGACACATTGCTGAAAATACTTCACTACCAGTGGAGCACAGGACCTGTGGGAACGTCAACACCTGTGATTGGTGATAATCGTTTACGTGACTGCAGACACCACGTGACTGACAGGCGGCTGGCACCTGGACGGCTCCTCCGGCCCAGGTGGCCTTGAGAATACACTGGGGTTGTGCGGAGGCGGCACAACCCGAAAAGGTGAGAGCCCCCCCTGTCACAACCTTCCCCTTCAATGTGCATGTGGGTTCTCCCTATGGGAGCGCTTTTCACTCTCTTTTTGTATAACAACCTAAAAATGACCCAGAGCACGTTGTAACGATCAGCGATCTCACAGCGGGGGCCTGATCACTGCTAAGTGTCACACATAACAAGATTGATAGCGAGATCACTGTTATGTCACAAAATCTGGGACTTAACAATGATCCTAAACATACTTTAAAAAGCACCCAAAAATGGATTCAACCAAAGTGCTGGAGAGTACTTAAGTGGCCAGGAATTGGTCCGTATTTAAATCCCATAGAACACATTAAGAAAGATATTGCTGTTTTGAGAAACCTTCCTTCAAATATAAGAGACCTGGAGCAGTTTGCTAAAAAAAAGAGTGGACCAAAATTCCAGGTGGGAGGTGTAAGGCCACGTGCACACGTTCAGTATTTGATGAGTTTTTTACCTCAGGATTTGTAGACAAAACCAGGAGTGGAGCAATCAAAGGAAAAGTCTAATAGAAACACGTCACCACTTCTGTATTTAATCATCCACTCCTGGTTTTGGCTACAAATCCTGAGGTAAAAAACTCCTCAAATACTGAACGTGTGCACGTGGCCTAAAAAAGCTGGTGATGACTATAGGAAGTGATTGATTGCAGTTCTATATTCCAAAGGGTGTGCAACCAAATATTAAGCTGAGATTGCCAACAAATTTGTCCATTTTGGGGGTTTTGTGCAAAATCATGTCCCATTTGCCTTTTTTCCTTAACTTTTTTATGTTGCTCTAATACATACAAAGGAAATGAACTTGTGTACCGTATGACAAAATATGTATAATTGCAATAATTTTCTAGGAAATATACTTCATTTTCTGGAACAATTTCAAGGGTGTCAACACTTAGGGTACCTTTACACGTCGCAACATTGCATGCAATTTCACTTGCAACTTACTGGTTGCAGTGAAATCATGGACACATTGTTACATTTGTACACAGCAACAAAATGGAGCAATGTGTCCATGATTTCACTGCAACCAGTAAGTTGCAAGTGAAATAGCATGCAATGTTGCGACGTGTAAAGGTACCCTTATGGCCTTAAAAGTATAAAACAGACTTTAAACTAATGGAGCAAGTAGAAAAATAAATTGGGTTCAAGCAAATAAGGTGTAAAATACACAAAGTAGACAGGTGCAAAGTCAATGATGAATTGGGGCCCAGGTGTATATTAATGTGGCTACTTCATACAATAAGCCTTTTTGAAATTGATAGCATCATAACCAGATACTATATGCTAAATTAAAATAATAAAAATAATAATAATACAAAATAAATAACACTCTATATTAACAATCATGTGAATTTATATTTCTGCTGCATTATCATGTGCTTTACAGCCGGAACATGTCTATAAATCATTTGCAAAAGCTATTAAAATAGTTTCATGTTTTGGCTGGAGTTTTCAATGGATTAACAGTATTTTTAATATTTGGAAAGTTGCAGGTGCATGTGTAGCTAGTTACTGCACATCTGTCCCTCAAATTGGAAGCTGTGGTCTATGGCTCTAAACACATGTGCTGCAGGATGTTCTTGGCTTTTGAATACATTACTTCAAAACAGAGAGAAAAGAAACTGGTTTACTGTAACCATTCATTCATCTGCTTTAGTGGATTAAACTGTCTCCCCTCAGGAAACAAAAGGCATGGTTATTAAAAGCGGATTATATACAATGCAAGTATTATATAGTAATAAACGTGTACCATTAACTCGTGTTTAAACATTAATGCAGCCTAGACAATATGTATCACATATTATATAGGAATGTCGATACTCAGATCATTGGTTTTCGTTGCTATGCAGTTCAGGAACACATGAGAGTTGTAAGGATAAATTAAAAAGTGGCAAAAAAAAAACATTTTTTAACTCTGCCCTCCATCTCGTCAAATAGACTTACTTCACCACCCTCACTATCCAAGAACCCAAAAAAACTCTTTGACACCTTCACTCTCTCCTCAGTCCTAAAGTGCAAGGCCCTATCACTGACCTCTGTGCTGATGATCTGGCCTCTTACTTCACAGAGAAAGTAGAAAACATCTACCAGGAAATCAGCTCTCGGCCTCCAAGCACTGCTATTCTATAACCAACCTCCCCCCCCACATCTCCTCTGGATCACTCCCCACATTTGACCCAGTCACAGAAGAGGAAGTCTCCAGGCTCCTCTCTTCCTCTTGTCCTACTGCATGCATCATTGACCCCATTCCCTCACACCTACTCCAGTCTGTCTCTCCAGTCTTCACCACTCACCTAACCAAAATCTTCAATCTCTCCCTCCCTTCTGGCATCTTCCCCTCCTCCTTAAAACACTCTATCATTACTCCATTATTAAAAAAAAATTTTCTTGACTCATCCTGCACTAGTAACTACAGACCAGTTTCCAATCTCCCCTTCTTTTCCAAACTCTTGGAGCACTTGGTCTACTCTTGCCTCACCCGTTACCTCTCCACTCACTCTCTTGAACATCCTCTGCAGTCTGGTTTCCGGCCCCTACATTGTACACTGCCTTCATCAAAGTGACCAATGACCTTCTGACAACAAAACGTAATGGTGATCACTATCTGCTTATCCTTCTTGATCTCTCTGCAGCTTTTGACACTGTTGACCACCTTCTCCTTCTTGCTATGCTGCACTCCATCGGCATAAAGAACACCACTCTCTCCTGGTACTCTTCCTATCTTTCTGACCCCTCTTTCAGTCTATCGTTGACTGGATCCACTTCCTCTCATCTTCCTCTTACTATTGGGGTCCCCAAGGGTTCTGTCCTTGGCCCTCTTCTCTTCTCTCTCTCTACACAGCCCCGATTGGACAGACCATTAGCAAATTTGGTTTTCAGTATCATCTTTATGCTGATGACACATACCTCACCCTCGCTGTATTATAGAATGCCAATGACTGTCTAACCGCAGTTTCCAATATCATGTCCACTCTCTAAATAAACGTCAACCTTTCCAAAACTGAACTCCTTCTGATTCCACCCTCCACTAACCTCCCTAAATCTGTCATCTCCCTTTCAGTGTATGGCACCATTATAATGTCTAGGCAGCAGGCTCGCTGTCTGGGTGTTACGTTTGACACCGATCTCTCCTTCACCTCCTGTATACAATCTCTCGCCGCTCTTGCTGCTTACACTTGAGTAACATCTCTAGAATTCTCCCCTTTCTCACCATGGAAATAACAAAAACCCTCACCATGGCCCTGATACACTCCCGCCTTGATTATTGTAATTCTCTATTAATTGGCCTCCCCCTCACTAGGCTTTTTCCTCTCCAGTCCATCCTTAATGTGGTAGCCAGGGTCACCTAACTGGCTAACCGTTACTTGGATGCTTCAGCTCAGTGCCAGTCATTGCACTGGCTGCCTGTACAATATAGGATCCAATTAACATTGCTTTTTGTCACTCACAAAGCTCTTCACAGAGCAGCCACTCCCTACCTCTCTACCCTCATCTATGTCTATCACCCCACCTGTTCTCTACGCCCTGAAAGCGACTTTAGACTAACGTCTGCATTAATCTGAATCTTTCCACTCCTGACTCCAAGACTTTTCCTAAGCTGCACCCATTCACTGGAATGCTCTACCCCAAGAAATTAGGTCTACCCACAACTTACATAGTTTCCGGTGAGCCTTAAAAACACATCTCTGTAGGACAGTCTGTAATGCACACCTAATTAAAGTCACTCAGACATAGCCTATTCACTCCACCAGACACAAAATGCTTTACAAAAATTGGCTGGTGACCACTCATGCAGCTCTTATCTATTCCCCACTTCCTGAAGTTGGGTGCACCATCACTGTAAATAAGCTCTTGTACTTTGTCACCCCCTCCTCATTCTAGATTGTAAGCTCTTGTGAGCAGGGCTGTCATTTTTGTGATTTAATTATTGTATTCATGTTACTTATGACTGTTAGTATATGAACCTCTGAATTGTAAAGCGCTGCAGAATATGTTGGCGCTATATAAATAAAGATTATTTTTATTATTATTATTATTAATAAATGGCCAACCCAGACTCTTGATCTAAACCCAATAGAAAACCTCTGGAAAATCCTTGGTGACAAAGTTATGGCCAAGAAGCCCACAACAGTCACAGAACTGTGAAAGAGACTGACAGAAGAGAGGACTAAAATCACACCAGAACAGTGTGAGAGACTAGTGATGTCCTGTGGCTGCAGATGTGCTGAAGTCATTCAAAGCAATGCCTTTAATAGTAAAGGCCTGTACACTTCCTACTGATCGGTGACTGCTGTAATCTTCACAAAATTTAGTTTTAATATTTCTCTATGCTACAATCATTGCTGTTCTCTAATTATGATCATCACATTTTGTGTAAAATAAGTTGATAAAAGTTTGGTTATTTTGAAAAACACTGTACTAGTGGCATGGTGTACAAATTACACAATAACCTTCAAAAGTTCATCAATGTAGATTACATTGGTGGCATCCCACCCCGGACTGACCCCTGGATGCCTCACCTGTCCCGCGGCTGCTCCATCAGCCAACCCAGCAATCGCCTCTGTCAACCCCGACCGCCTCGACTGATCCCCCAACTTCCCCATCTGACCCATCCATCCGACCCCCCACCTTACATCTCATCCCCTGGTCATCACCTCATCCCATGACCGCTCCCCACTGATGACCATTCACCCACTACCACAACTTTCCCCACTCTGCTTCTGACCCCTGCTGCCACACTCACTCCCTGTTCTCCGTATGCAATGTTCCCGCTACTCCTCACTCTCACTCCCATCCTTCTCCACTTCCTACTACCCCCACTTATCCCCCCTCCCAGCAACAAAATACTGCTCTCACCCTCTATCCTGCCGAACCACCTCACCTACTTCACCGACCTTTTCATTCACTTTCAATCCTCAATTACCAAACAAGCACGCCCGCCTCGCAAGCTCTCATGCTCCCACCTGCTAACCCTCGGCCTACTCCTCCTCCTTGCCGGTGACATCTCCCCCAATCCTGGCCCCCCCCGCAACATCCCAACAACAACCTTCATCCCGCGACCCACCGCCAACCCTCGCAACCTCACCACCACTTGCTCTCGCAACCCCACCAACATCAGACCCATTCCCCCAACCCATGCCCCACCTACCGCTCTACCCGGCGCACTCTGGAATGCCCGCTCAGTGTGCAACAAACTCCCCGACATCCATGATCTCTTTATCTCCAGGAAACTGTCATTCCTCGGCCTCACCGAGACCTGGCTCACCCCCTCCGACACGGCCTCCCCTGCTGCACTATCCTACGGCGGCCTCAGCCTGTCCCACACCCCCCGTCCCTCTGGCAAACAAGGCGGTGGAGTCGGCATACTGCTGTCCAACTCCTGCACCTTCAGCCCCATCCCCCAGCCCCCATCCGTCACTGTCCCCTCCTTCGAAGCCCACTCAGTCCGAATCTTCTCCCCCTGCAACCTCCAAATAGCCATCATCTACCGCCCCCCCGGACCCACCGCCTCCTTCCTTGACCACTTCACCACCTGGCTACTTCACTTCCTCTCCACTGACATCCCCTCCATCATCATGGGCGACTTCAATATCCCCATTGACACGCCCCGCCCAGCCGCCTCCAACCTTCTTTCCTTGACCACCTCCCTAGGGCTCTCCCAATGGTCCTCCTCTCCCACCCACGAACAAGGCCACACGCTTGACCTCATCTTTACCCGCCTTTGCTCCCTCTCTAACCTCACAACCTCGGTACTCACACTGTCCGACCACCATCTCTTGACCTTCTCCGCCCTCTCCTCCCCTGCCACACTACCCCCTCTCCGCAAACTTGATCACCCTCGCCGAAACCTAAAAGATCTTGATCTTCCTTTATTCTCTGAATCACTGCTCCCTCGCCGAAACCTAAAAGATCTTGATCTTCCTTTATTCTCTGAATCACTCCTCCCTCTCACCGACCTACCCTGCGCTGACGACATTGACATTGCCACCACCCTATACAACACCACCATAACGAACGCTCTCGACCTAGCCGCCCCCCTCACTCTCCATGCTCCACGCATTAACAGGCAACCCTGGCACACCACCCTCACTAAAAACCTGAGACGGGCGTCCAGAGTCGCCGAGAGGAGATGGAAAAAGTCTCACACCCCCGAGCACTTTGCTCTATTCAAGCAATCCATCACTGACTTCAAGACGGCACTCGCTACCGCCAAGCAAGTGTTCTTCTCATCCCTTATAACCTCTCTGTCCCGCAACCCCAAGCAGCTCTTCAAAACTTTCAACTCCTTACTTCGCCCACCTGCTCCTCCCCCTTCTCCCCTCATCTCTGCTGAAGACTTTGCGACCTTCTTCAAGGAGAAGATCGACAAGATCAGAAGCAGCTTCGGTCCACTATCCCCACACCTCCCCTTCCCACCTACACTGCCCTCCTCCTCCATCAGCCACTTCCCCCCCATAACTGAAGACCAACTCTCCTCCCTCCTGTCAAAATCACACCTCACCACCAGCGCCCACGACCCGCTCCCATCCCACCTCATTCCCAACCACACCTCCATTTTCATCCCAGCCCTCACCCACCTCTTTAACCTTTCACTTAGCACTGGTACCTTCCCCTCGGCCTTCAAACACGCCCTAATCACGCCCATCCTAAAAAAACCCTCACTTGACCCTACCTCTGTCTCTAACTATCGCCCCATATCTCTTCTCCCATTCGCCTCTAAGCTACTTGAACAACACGTCCACTCCGAACTGTCCTCTCACCTCTCCTCGTGCTCCCACTTCGACCGCCTACAGTCCGGCTTCCGACCCCTGCATTCCACCGAAACAGCCCTGACCAAAGTCACCAACGACCTACTGACCGCCAAGAACAAACACTACTACTCCATCCTGCTACTCCTTGACCTGTCTGCCGCCTTCGACACGGTTGACCACTCCCTTCTTCTCAGGATCCTGGAATCCCTTGGCATCACCCACCTTGCCCTCTCCTGGATCTCCTCATACCTAGCGGACCGGACCTTCAGCGTCTCCCACTCCCACACCTCCTCCTCACCCTACCCCCTTTCTGTCGGAGTCCCCCAAGGTTCGGTCCTGGGACCCCTACTTTTCTCCATTTACACTCTCGGCCTAGGGCAACTCATCGAGTCCCATGGCCTCCAGTACCACCTCTACGCCGACGACACCCAAATCTACCTGTCCGGCCCCGACATCACCTCCCTACTCTCGAAAATCCCTCAATGCCTTTCCGCCATCTCATCCTTCTTCTCTGCTCGCTTCCTTAAACTCAACATGGACAAAACTGAATTCATAGTCTTCCCCCCAAGAAATTCCACCCCACCTCCCAACCTATCCATCTGCGTCAACGACTGCCCCCTCTCCCCAGTCCCCCAAGCCAAATGCCTCGGGGTAATCCTTGACTCCTCCCTATCCTTCAAACCCCACATCGAGGCCCTCACCACATCCCTCCGGCTCCAGCTCAAGAACATCTCACGGATCCGCTCCTTCCTCACCCACGACACCGCTAAAACACTCATCCATGCTCTTATCATCTCCCGCCTTGACTACTGCAACCTCCTTCTCAATGGCCTCCCGGCTAACTCCCTCACACCTCTCCAGTCTATCCTCAACTCCGCTGCCCGACTCATCTATATGTCCTCCCGCTACTCCCCTGTCTCCCCCCTCTGCCAAGCCCTTCACTGGCTCCCCGTCTCCAAGAGATCCCAATTCAAAACACTAACCATGGCGTACAAAGCCATACACAACCTGGCTCCACCATACATCTCCGACCTGGTCTCCCGATACCTACCCTCACGCAACCTCCGCTCCTCCCAAGAACTCCTCCTCTGCTCCCCCCTCATCACCTCTTCGCACAACCGAGTCCAGGACTTCTCCCGGGCATCTGCCTTACTCTGGAACTCCCTACCCGAACACGTCAGACACTCTCCTACCCTGAGTAGCTTCAAGTGTCACCTGAAGACTCACTTGTTCCGTCAAGCCTACAACCTGCCATGAGACCCAGGCGAACACCCCATACCTGACATTCCCCCATCCTACTGTATCCTAACCCACCCCTCATAGACTGTGAGCCCTCGTGGACAGGGTCCCTGCCCCTCCTGTACCTGTACGTCCTGATCGCCTAGATTTAGTGTACTTGTTCTTGTCTCCCTCAACCTCATGTAAAGCGCCATGGAACCTAATGGCGCTATATAAATAAATAATAATAATAAAATAATAATAATAACATTCTGTCTGAAAAAATCAAGTGATCATACATTATTCTCTAATTTTGATCGCTAGTGTATTTCCATTGTATTTTCCGCCAAAAAAATTCATTTTTATCATTTAAAAAACTCAGAAAAAGAAAATGGGCTTATGCAAACGTTTTGGCACCCTTGGAGATTTGTGTGATCAGATAACTTTGACCACGGTTTCAGACCTTTATTAGTCTGTTCACTATCATTGCTAGGAAAGGGAAATTTTACAGCTTTATAAAAAAAAAAAAACCTCCTCTAGTCTTGTATCAAAAAGAGCAATCATGGGTTCTTTTCAGCAGTTGTCTGGCATTCTGAAAATGAAAATGCATTTTCAAGTTGCCCTTTCCTCAGGTCAAAATGTAATTGAGAAAAAGGCAGTTTGGCAGTTAACAGGAACAGTAGAGGTCAAGATAAGATCTGAAAGACCAAGCAAGAGTTCAGTGAGAGCTGCTTGTAAGATTGCTAGAGAAGCAAAATAAAACCCTTGCATGACTGTGAGTCGGTCGACAAGGTAGGGGGTACTCGGATACCGGGACAGATGGTCGCTTTGATGGGGGAATCACGGCTGGTTGGTTAAGGGTTCCGTGCCCTGAACCCTCACTGGCGAGGATGGTGGGGTGATGATGATAATGGAAGCGGAAGGAATGGTATCGTGATGCCACCTGTGATACCTGGTAATAGGGTTAACAGTGCTGTGGCCGGCTGCTGAGGTGATGGAGGTACAGCTCAGAGTAGTACAGCTCCCCACAGGTGGAGCTTTACCTTAGGGCAGCGGGGATGGATGAGGGGAGTTGTAGTTCTTACCCCTCTGATGATGCTGATGCTCTCCGGGCACCGGAGGAAAGGATCACAGACACCGATTCAACTCAAACGTCTCTTTACTGGTACTGGGTGGATGATATAGTACACAGTCACAGTCTGATTGAACGGGGACGTAGACACAGATTGTAAGGTAATCCTGTAGAGTCTGTTGATGGTCCCTTTTAGTGGCTTTTGGGGTTTGTGTTCCTCTTTACCCTCTGTAACCACTTTGCAGAGCTCCTACGCCAGCCCAGGGGTCTGTTACAGTTAAGTACATTCGGTTCCTTACTGGTACGGATGGGAACGGTAACCAGCTAATTCTCCCGCCACCGAAATTTGGGAATTCGGTCCCATTTCCTTAAAGTGTCCTTGACCCAATTTAGGACTGAGGTTGAGGTGTAGTCTGTGGTGCTATGGCTCCCTTCTGTCGGTCCCACAGTTTGTCAGTTTGCAACCAGGGATAGACCACTGATTGCCTCGGCTCTGGTATGCCGGTGTCGACACCGGACTTCCCCAGCTAGCTCCAACCAGGCCTGGTTCGTCCCCTCTGTTTTTGGGTCACCTTTCTCTAAGAGGCACCCTCCTGTCAGAGCCTCTGTCAGGCACGTCCTCTCTGGCTGCCTTCCCAGCACCGTCTAACAAAAATTCGCTCAACTGTCACTCAAGTCTCCCGCTCTACTCTAACCTCCACCCCCTGGACCTACTGAATACACAGTCCCTATGCTAAGGAGGGCTACTGTATGGGTGCTTTGAACAGAGTTTATAAGGAAACCTCAAATCCATAACTACGGAGGCATTACACCTTCTGTTTGGGGTGCAAGACCTCCCTGTGGTGCCTAGCCATAGGGACACCACAACTGCAAAAGACTTTAAGGAAGATTTAGCAGACATTGGAGTTGAGGTACATTGTATACCAAGACGCCTGCAGAAATATGGCCTTCATGGAAGGTCATCAGAAGAAACGCTTTCCTGCATCCTTACCATAATATTCTGCATCAAAAGTATATCAAAGAAAATATAGTCTGATGCATTTTGGAGAAACGTTCTAAGGACTGATGGAATTAAAATAGAATTCTATGGCCACAATGATCAAAAGTATGTATGGAGAAAAAAAAGCACAGAATTCCAGGAATCAAAAACTCGCCAAGCATTAAGCATGATGGTGGATCAATCATGATTTGGGGTTGTGTTGCAGACAATAATATGGGGGACATTTCTTATATAGAAGGAAGAATGGATTCAATGACATTTCAACAAATTCTTGATGCAAATATAACACCATCTGTAATAAAGCTTAAAATGTAACTGTAATTTACATTTTTATCTAATAATAATGAAGAGCAAGTGATTATAATAAACTTTCAAATATACTTTGTAAAATGAAACCTGGAAGTTTTCAAAAACCTTCTAGAAGATGTCCTTCTTAGACTGTTTCTAAATCTCACATATGCTCATTGTCAGGGAAATCCTTATTCAGCTTCACACTCTGAATACGGTCTTGTAAGGGAGGGAGGGAGCCTACACAGCGTGTCTGACTACAGATGATCAGTGTATCTGCAGTTTAGTTTTCCACAAGCTAAGTTACAGTGCTGCCGCTCGTAGGCTGTCAGCACAAGCTCCTCTGATATTATTTGACTCCTCTGCAGTCACATTAATTCTGCTCTGTGTTATTAACTGATAGCCTCCACACAGCTCCAGAAAGAAGACATCAGAGATCAGGAACTGTGTGGGAGCCATCAGCTGTTACTACGGATCAGAGGAAATGTGACTGCAGAGGAGATAGATAAGATGAGAAGAGCTTGTGCTGACAGCCTGACAAGCTCAGCACTGTCCCTTAGGCTGCTTTCACATTACAATTTTCGGTCATCCGATTGTATCCGTTTCAAAACAGATACAATGGGATCCGAAATCGGATCCCATGTCCCCCTAGGGAATCGGATCTGATGTGCCACTATTGGCATCCGATTTTGGCACCATCTGATCCATTCCAATTTAATCACGGGCACAAAATCGTAGCCTGCTACGATTTTGTGTCCGTGACTCAAATCGGACAGCATCGGATCAGTGCTGATCCGAGTGCCCACAAAATGGAACCCTAAGGACATCTGATTCGAGTTCACCTCAGATCCGATGTTGACTCCGTATTCCCTGCCTCTCCCTGCTGCTGCCTCCTCCATCTTCTTCCCCCGCTATTCTATGCTGTCTCTCCGCTATTCTATTCTGTCCCCCCCGCTATTCTATTCTGTCTCCCCGCTCCTTCCTCTATCCTGATCTAATCCCTATCCTATCCCCCTTTTCTCTTCCATGTGTATAAAAAAAGAAAACTCCTCCCGTAGGATACATCACCTGTCACCGACTCCCAGGATGCGACACCATCGGGGCTGAAGGACCTGTGATGATGTCACCGAGCCGGTCACATGACCCGTCAGCTGACCGGCTCTCTGACATCATCACATCCTCCGGGAGTAGTTTTTTTTTTTTTTTTTTTTTTTACCACACAGAGAAGAGAAGAGGGGACAGGATAGGGATTAGATCAGGATAGAGGACCGGGGGGACAGAATAGAATAGCGGGGGACAGAATAGAATAGTGGGGGCGAAGAAGATGGAGGAGGCAGGAGCAGGGAGAGACAGGGGACTGCAGGATCCACGCGGATCCTGCATACAATCGGATCAGAGGGCTATTTGCCATCCAATTGCAGGGATCCGTATAGATCCGTGCCTGTCCGTGGGATCCTCCTTCAAAGTCGGATCCCTCGGACAGGCACTAAATAGTGATGTGAAAGCACCCTTAGCCTGAGGGAAATTGACACCACATCAGATTAAGCCAGGAGTGTGAACACTGTGTATGCTCCCCTCACCCTTATAAGGTGTATTTAGTGTTTGAAGTTGGATACGGATTGCTCTAACATCGAGCATATGTCAGGTTTACAAACAACCTAGTGGGGACATCTTCTAAAAGGTTTTTGAAAGGTTTTCTTCCAGATTACATTTACGGTATAAAGTATATTTGAAAGTTTACTATAATCTGTTGCTGTACATTATTATCAGATTAAAATCTAATCAGCAGTTACTCTTTAAATTGAAAAAGGATGGCTTCTACAAATTGATAACGATACTAAACACATGTCATAATCCACAATAGACTATCTCAAAAGGCGCAGGCTGAAGGTTTTACAATGGCCCTCACAGTCATCTGATCTGAACTTTATTGAAAATCTATGGCTAGACCTCAAAAGAGGTCACCTCACCATCTGTGATACTTGTAAAAAGTGGTACTACTAGTTACTAACCATGGAGGGTGCTCAAATTTTTTTGCATCAATTCATTTTTCTCTTTGTAATTTTTAAAATGTGAAAGATGAAAAAATATATATTTTTGCCTAAAATACAAAGGAAATGTGTCATCTTTAACTTTATGCCTTTTAGGGTACCTTTACACGCCGCAATATTTTGTGGGAATTCCTGACGGCGGTATGTCGCCCTGAAACTATCGTCGTCAAATTGCCTCCCAGTTGCGGCGTGTATTTGGGGAATTTGGCTGCGATAAATTGCCTGTCGCCTGGTTCTGATTTCAGAGCACTGCTCCAAAATCAGAAGCAATGATGAAGACGAGATTCCTGGCTTGTGGCATGTGAATGGGCGATAGTGATGATATCAGCTTCGCCTATTGATTTCCTGTAGGCGTGCCACAGCGTGTTTGAGTCCGCGACCCGTTAGTGATGGTTGGTGGTGGCTACTGTGTTCCCATTGGCTGTCACATAGCCATTGTGTAGTGTAAGCCACTGTCCTGCACAAAATCACTCCTGTGTGACGCAGCAGCCACTATCGACGACACGAGCGTGTATTAATCACAAACTCTGATAGAAAATGGCATCATGTATTAGCAAGCCTTCCAGCGCAGGCTGGCCAATCATAACGCTATTGCGTTGTCCAATGAGCGCGTTTGGGGTGCGGTGTAAACCAGTCTGGCACGCCTATGTTCTTGCCGCGCTGAACATGTACGCCCACATTCCTTTGGGGATTGCGGCGTGTGAAGCGGCGAGGGAAGTCGGCAGGATTGGTTCCGCTGTTGGTGAGGTGATTTCCGGGGCGACACATCGCCTTAGGTTGAGGGCGAAATTGCGGCGTGTAATGGCGCCATCAGCTATCTCAGGCGAGCATGAGAAACGTTCACGCACACGTTAGATCGCCTCATATCGCCACCAAAAATTGCGGCGTGTACCTAAGAGATAATTTCATCTTGAACTTGCTTAACTGCTCACAGTAACTAATTTTGACCAGGCGTGTCCAAACGTTTTCATGCCATTGTACATCATATAGGAAACACAGGGACTGGTGTTTATGCATCATAAAGAAAACTGGTGCTTGCATTACATAGGAGACAATTTATCAGGATTAGGGATGAATACCTTAATATTTGGACTCGCTATACTTGCAACGAGTAGGTACTCGATACTCATTGCGAGTATAGCGACTCCGATTACTTTCGCAGTGTATCACCTAGGACCTTACAATCTGGCCAATCAGGTGGCCACTAGCGATCACGTGGTTGTGACGTGTCGCCATCTGATTGGCCAGATCACTACCGGCAATCTGATTGGCTGGAAATCACAGGTCCTTGTCTTCTGGGACCGTCCCGGTGGAGGCGTCGGATAGGTGAGTATGTAATTTTATTATTTTTAACAACTTTTACTCACTTCTAGGCTACTTTCGCAGTGTATCTATAGATACACTGCGAAAGTATTAGGACTACTCTCTACTCCCGAGTAAACATATGATACTCGGAGAGTAGCGAGTAGCCGAATTCCGCTACTATTCGTTGAGTTCCGAATAGTAGCGAGTATACTCGCTCATCCCTAATCAGGATTTATGAATGAGTTGCCTGTGGTGCACATGTGTCTAGACAGGAATTAAAGGACAGTGGTTGGCAATCAGGGATGGTGGCCAAATCACTCTTATTGCTGGAGGCCAGTGGTTACCCCACTACTTTTCTATATGGTGTTATGAAAAAACAAACTCTTAGGCTGGCTTCACACCATGCACTATCAGGTCCGGGGCTGTCCGGGGTGAACCAGACAGCCCCGGACCCGATTTGCAAACAGAACCAGAGGGCAAATATGCCCTCCGGTCCTGTTTGTGGCCGGACTCAGCCGAGCGCAGCTGAGGTAGTTGTCCCCTGCTGAAATGGTGCGGAACCACTTCACAGGGGAAAGCTCCCTGGTGCTGAAGTTCAACGTAGCTCACGCTGAACTTCAGCAGCCTGCGTCCAGTTCCCAGATCCTCCTAGATCCTTCCGGATCGTGGCAATCCGGCGCTATAGACTCCCATGTTAGGGAGCGCCGAATTGCCCTGGATCCGGAAGGATCCAATTTGGGCGTATTTTTCGCCCTGGACACAAAAATGCTGCAAGCAGCATTTTTGTGTCCCAGAGAAAAATCTGAATACACCCGGATCCTCCCGGACAGATGGAAACCGTATGGCAGATAGCTGCCATCCGGCTCCATCCGGCCCCATAGGGCTGTATTATGGCAAAATCAGGTCCGGGACTGTCAGGTTTACCCTGGACAGCCCGGGACCTGATGGTGCCATGGCGTAAAGCCAGCCTTACATGGTTATGTCAATGACATACTAAGAACGTTATTCCCCTTGTAATAATAACATGAAAAAAAAATTCTAAACAATGAGCCGGAGGATAAGTTGGTATATGTGCAAAGTATAAGAGCACAATCACACTGGCAACTAAGCAAACAAAACCTAAAGATAATATAAAGTGAATATATACAATGCTGTACATAAATAAGTGAACTACAATTGTGCATACAAATAAATAACATAGGGTACTTAGTAAAAATTTAGAGCATAAAAGTCATCCCACCACAGCAAGGTATACCGCAACCCGGACAGTCCTACACTCTAATATTAAAACCTTACCATGTGTCAAAACTGACCTCATGAGAAATAGAATAAAATGTTGGTAACATTAGTAATATTATTCAGCCTTTCAGAGTTCTCTTTCTTGACCTAATGTAAATGACTCGTGTTCAGGGGCGGGCTGGCCCAGGTGGCAGGGGGGCAAGTGCCCCCTGGGCTGGTGGTATAGTCCACCATTAGGGCCGCCCCCTGCAGAAACGGGCCGGCCGCGGGCGTCGCTCTGCGGCCGGCGCGACGGTTTGCGGCAGGCGGGCTCGCTTTGCGGCTGGAGGAGGTGAGGACCTGACAGCAACCCCCCCCCCCCGCTTCCCAAGGCTGCCGGACCCGACAGCACCCCCCCCTCCCCCCCACCCCCCCCGCTTCTCAACCAGGGCCGGGGATACCTAACTGCCACCCAGGGAAAGAGGCTCCAGCCAGCCCCTGCTCGTGTTCATTCCTACACTCTGATCCCTTACATGGGTTACTGCTTACTTTATGCATGGATAATTTCTCAAACACAGTACTTTATTTTTCTTCACAGATAAACGTCATGTCAGCATAATCCCCTGGCACCACGCAATGACCTACTTCTTTGTAGATCATTGCAAAACCGAATTGCTGCTTCAAAATAAACATACCTTAAACTGTATGAAGAATGTTTACCTCAATGTTTAACACCCAAAATTAGCTTTGATTATTGAAATTATTATAGCGACACTTTCTATATGGATTTGACTGGAAAGTTCAGCGATACATTTTGTGTTCCTTATTATACAGGTGCACCTCAATGAATTAGAATATCATCAGAAAGTTAATTTATTTCAGTAATTCAATACAAAAAGTGACACATATATTATATAGTTATTACAAGCAGAGTGATCTATTTCAAGTGTTTATTTATGTTAATGTTGATGATTATGGCTTACAGCCAATAAAAATCAAGAGGTCATATCAGAAAATTAAAGTAGGGAGGATGAAGGGTCTGAGAGATAAAATATGACCTAAATAGGTATCAGAGGCTTCACCTTGTGTGGTTGTGAGAGTCACAACCACACTAGAAGCATATCATGGCTGCTGCAGTCCCCAGCGTGGTGGATATAGAGTAGGGAGGATGAAGGGTAGACCAGGCTCAGTATGCAGGTTTAGGTCCAGAGGCAGAAACATAATGTGCAATAGAGGAAAGTTCTATGAGGCAAGCTTGTGAAACGTGCAATGACAGTTCCAGCACGACGGAAGGGGAACACCAAGCTGAAGGACATTGACACTGGGGTATAGCCTCCGTCCCCTGATAAAATATCAAAGCAGTGCCAGAGGTATAGTAGCCACAGAAACATACTTGGACCCGTGTGGCTTTATATCAGTAGGATACAGATAATTAAGAATTCCCCCTACTTTTCCTATAGCCTCTGTTGAAGTGAAATAGATTCCATATGTATCTCTCACTAAAGAGCCAGTTGATTGTAAAGAGGAAAATGGAGAATGTATAATCTTTTTCTCCCTGTGTTTGTGTACCTGAATATAAAAGAAAGGTAGTTCTTAAGTCATGAACTGTTTTTTTTATTTGTACCACACATTGGGCAACTCTGGAGAAGATGAAGGTCCCAGACTCAGAAGTATCAATGCAACATTCTCACACTTCCCATGAGGCGGTCAACAGGGTAGGGGGTACTCGGATACCGGGGCTGATGGTGACTTGGATGGGGGATCACGGCTGGTCGGTCCCCGGTCCCGTGCCCTGGACCCTCAATGGCGGGGATGGTGGGGGATGATGGTGGTGAAGGGGATTGGTTACGTGACGCCACCTGTGGTACCTGGTAACGTGTATACTAGTGCTGCGGCCGGCCGCTGAGGTGATGGAGGTGTAGCTCAGTGTAGTACAGCTCCCCACAGGTGGAGCTTTACTTCAGAGCAGCGGGGATGGATGAGGAGAGTCGTAGTAGCATCTCTGTGGTCAACGCTGTGGGTAGCAGCGATTAAGCAGGCAGACACACACACACAGTAGTCTTTGTTTCGGTAACTTTTACTGATGACCGGTAACAGGTACAGTCCAGAGAAGTAACCAGGTCCTCAGTGCAATTTGGGACTTCCACCTTGGAGAGTTGTGAGGCCTCCTCTGTCACTGTGTACAGTGGTTTGGGGTAAGTTCTGCCTATAACTGAACTCGCCACTCCTTCTTTCTTCCCAGGGCTTTACTCTATAACCAACAATGAGGTCCTTCTGTGGGGTCCCTATTCTCCTCTTGGCCCCTGGTCCTGTGCTTCGAGTGTCTCTTACTTGTTTTCCTCAGGGGGGTTAATTCCTCCTGGTCCTTCCAGGCTTTTCCTGCTGCTCTGGATGCTAGCAGTGTCGGACTCCGATGTCCAGGTAAACTACAGGGAAGCTGGGTCTGTTCCCTTTCTTCTTTTTCCTATTCCTCTACTGGCGTCTGACCCTCTCCCTAGGGTGCAGCACAGCTGGGTCAGTGTTCCCTGGTCCTGGGCCTGGCTTTATCCCAGCAACCAGCTCCTTCGCTGCTGCTCTCTCCTCTCTCTGGAACTATCTAACTGAGACTTACTGACTCCTCCCCTCAGGCCTGGATCTTTTAAAGGGGATCTGGCTTAAGGCAGCCAGTAGAGCTCCCCCTTCAGGTCTGGGGTGGAAGGTGTTGTGTACTTTGAGTACCAAGGTGTAAATCTCTCCTTGCACCGGTGGATCCTGTGGCAATCCCTGCAGGGATGCCACATTTCCCCTAGTTAAATACAGTCCTCCAAGACTGAAACATTTTTCATGAAAACAACATAAATATTTACATTTGAAAATTGAACAGAGTCTCAAAATTAAATATTTACAAAAACCAGGGAGAAATGGGAAAAATGGGTAACCAGTCCATACAGCGCTAGTCCATCTACTGCAAGCTGTTTAAAGGGTGTTTGCCACTACCAGTCCTGTGGCTATGGTCCATTTTTGAAAGTAAGAAAGAAAAATTCAAAAAGTCCAACAGACAAAGTCTCTGTAGGCTTAAAGTTCAACATTACACAACAAAACATTTACTATGGGTGTCTCAGCATAAGAGTCCTAGGTACTGCAGGGGCCCTTACCGGCCTTTAAGCGCCGTAGGCCTACTGGCCCTGGGGTCACCTATTGGCCAAGATTTTGCTCTCCCTAGACAGCTTCTTACACCAACTCCACTCACCCCTCTTACTGATGATGTGTACCTGGTCTGGGTTGTTTTTGCCTACTCTTCACCCTTTTCTGTACTTTAGCATTACTAACATATATACATTTGAAACATATTTACATTTTCTGCATATTATGGCTTATTTTCTGTACCTGAGTGGTGGGTGTCCTAGATTGACATGTGTTGACCTTCGTAATTCTGGTGTAGGATTGGTGAGATTGGGTCTATGTGTCACAGGTAAACTGGGTAACAGTGTGCGACTACCTGATCTCACAGTAGGAATGGCAGGTACACCGATTGCAGGATTCTCTGGTTCCAACACAACGGGTGGTTCTTCTACTCTTGGCGTTTCTACTGCTGGTGGGAACATCAAAGTTGGAATTAGGTATGTACCTTCTATTTGAGGCCAAAACGCTGGTAATTCTCCAATAAGTGTCTGGATTGTCTTTGGCTTCTCTCTCTCAGGTTCTGGACAAGGTATATCTTCTTCTGGTTGTAACTGTTGAGGGCATTTCTTCAAATGATCCCTGGACACTATTGCTGTTGTTTCACCATGGTCTTTGCTGATGAGACATGTTTTCTGGTTATCAAATTTAGATGGTAATACAGTGTATGGTTCTTTTTCCCATTGATCATCTAGTTTGTGCATTCTTCTTTTTCTTTTCAAAACCAATTCACCTGGTGTTAAGGGTGTTCCTTGCGCACTTTTGTTAAAGCTGGTTTCTTGTTTTTCTCTAGATTTTTCCAGACTTCTCTCAACGCATTATTGTATTTTCTGGTATTGTTCTTTTCTTCTAGTATCCCAATCTGCAACTGTAGTATCTTCTTCAGGAACTACTATTCCTATTTCAATGTCTACTGGCAATTTTCCTGGTCTTGCTCTCATGAGGTATGCAGGGGTACAATTTGTTGAGCTTATTGGGATGTTGTTGTAGATGTCAACAAGATCTGGTAACTTCTCTGGCCATTGGTTTCGTTCTTCTAAGGGCAGAGTTTTCAGCAATTCAATTACCACGTGATTCATCTTTTCACACATTCCATTAGTTTGAGGATGCTAAGGCGTGGTGCGAATTTTTTTGCATCCGTATAGGCGACAGAACTCTTGAAATATTTCAGCTTCAAAGGCAGGACCTTGGTCTGTCAACACCTGTTCTGAATAACCATTTGGTCTGCAGAAATAGGCTTGGAAGGTTCTTGCTGCTGTCTGAGCTGTTAAGTCCTTTACTGGAGCTACCACAAGGAATCTGGAATAGTGGTCTACCATGGTAAGAGCATAGGTATAGCCCAATTTGCTGGCTGTGAGTTCGACATGATCTAAGGCTACCAGTTCTAATGGTTGTTTGGTGATGTTAGGCTGGAGTGGTGCTTTCTGGCTGTTATGGACTCTTCTTCTTAATGAGCATTGTCCACAATTTTTACACCATCTCTCTATGGAGGCTCTCATGCTGATCCAATAGAATCTCTCACGTAACAATATTTCCAGTTTTCTCCATCCAAAGTGTCCTGCGACGTCATGGTACGCTTCCAATACCATTTGGACATCCCTCTTTGGAACCACAACTTGCCATACCATTTCATGTTTTCTTGGATTTATATGTCTGCACAGTTGACCTTGATAGATGAATAACCTGCTTCTTTCTTTCCATAGGTACTAGGCCTCTGGTGGAGTATTCTTTTCAAGTTAAGAATCCGGTTGGGTTATTAACGTCTTTACAAGGCTCACTGCCGGATCACTGTCTTGAGTCTCCTTCCATCCATAGTGAGGCGATGGGTTTAGTGCAACAGTCTGATGGTTCTGGTAGGTGTGATCTTCAGTCATTTTCCATTTTCTACTTTTATGGAAAGCTGGAGGTTCTATTTCCTTTAAGTCATCCTCTTCCTCTTCAAGTCCTTGTAGATGTACTTTACAGTTTCTGGAGAGGGCATCAGCATTTGCGTTGTTGCGGCCTGCCCGGTATTTGATGGTAAAGTCATAGCTCGATAGTCGGGCCATCCAGCGCTGCTCCAATGCACCAAGCTTCGCGGTATCCAGGTGTGTTAACGGGCTATTATACGTGAAGACGGTACATTTCAAAGCTGCCAGGTAATGCTTGAATCTTTCTGTTATAGCCCAGACCAAGTCCAGGAACTCCAACTTAAAGGAACTGTAGTTTTCCAGGTTCCTTTCGGTGGGTCTAAGTTTTCTGCTGGCGTAGGCAATTACTCTCTCTCTACCATCTTGAATCTGGGAAAGGACTGCTCCCAGGCCTACATTGCTTGCGTCGGTGTAAAGGACGAATGGTAGGTTATAATCGGGGTAAGCCAGGATTTCCTCACCGGTTAGAGCCTGCTTCATCTGTTGGAAGTAATCTTCTTGTTCTTCTCCCCATTCCAATGGTGGCTCTGAAGGTCTTCTCTTCTTAGATTGGCCTACCACAAGATCTTGTAGGGGCGCTGCCATCTTTGTGTAGCCCTTAATGAATCTTCTGTAGTACCCAACCAAACCTAAGAATTGACGTACTTCGGTGATGGTGGTTGGTCTCTGCCAGTCCTGGATAGCGGTCACTTTTTCTGGGTCTGGTGCTACTCCATCTGCGCTGACCACATGCCTGAGGTATTGGACTTTAGGTTTCAGCAGGTGACATTTAGATGGTTTGAGCTTCATCCCGTACTTTGCTAAAGCTGCAAATACCTCCGCCTGGTGTTCCAGATGTTCTTCATAGGTTTTGGAATACACGATGACGTCGTCCAGGTATAGGAGTACCATCTTGAAGTTCCGATGTCCCAGGCAACATTCCATGAGTCTTTGAAATATTCCTGGTGCATTGCATAACCCGAATGGCATGCTGTTGAATTTGCGTAGTCCCATTAGTGTTGTGAATGCAGTCTTCTCTCGGTCTTCTTCTGCAACGGAGACCTGCCAATACCCACTAGTGAGATCTAACGTGGAGAAATAATTAGCAGTCTTTAATGCAGCAAGAGACTCCTCTATTCGGGGTAACGGGTAAGCATCTTTGTGAGTGATCTTATTGACCTCCCTGTAATCCACACACATCCTCATCGTGCCATCCTTCTTTCTGACTAAGACTAAGGGGGCTGCCCAGGGACTACAGCTATCTATTATATAATCGCGAATCGGAAAAGCGCCCCTCCGCGCGCTACTTCCGGCGTGGTCATGTGGATACGAATTTAACATTGGGCGCGAAGCGCCCAATGCTGCGCGAGCAATGGCCGCGAGGCCATTGCGAGTCGCTGGCCCAGGGCGAGCAATGGCCGCGAAGCGGCCATTGCGAGCCGCTGGCCCAAAATCCATCCACAGCCTCGGCTACAACCTTAGCGATTTACCGCTCAGGTAGCGCGAGCAATGGCCGCGAGGCCATTGCGAGTCGCTGCCTGAGCCGCAAATCGCTACCCGCCTCCGCACAGCCCGACCCCTATGTCCGCACAGCCCGGCCCCTATGTCCGCACAGCCGCCCCCTATGTCCGCACAGCCCGCCCCCTATGTCCGCACAGCCCGACCCCTATGTCCGCACAGCCCGACCCCTATGTCCGCACAGCCCGACCCCATGTCCGCACAGCCCGACCCCATGTCCGCACAGCCCGACCCCATGTCCGCACAGCCCGACCCCATGTCCGCACAGCCCGACCCCTATGTCCGCACAGCCCGCCCCCTATGTCCGCACAGCCCGCCCCCTATGTCCGCACAGCCCGCCCCCTATGTCCGCACAGCCCGCCCCCTATGTCCGCACAGCCCGCCCCCTATGTCCGCACAGCCCGCCCCCTATGTCCGCACAGCCCGCCCCCTATGTCCGCACAGCCCGACCCCTATGTCCGCACAGCCCGACCCCATGTCCGCACAGCCCGACCCCATGTCCGCACAGCCCGACCCCATGTCCGCACAGCCCGACCCCATGTCCGCACAGCCCGCCCCCTATGTCCGCACAGCCCGACCCCTATGTCCGCACAGCCCGACCCCTTGTCCGCACAGCCCGCCCCCTATGTCCGCACAGCCCGACCCCATGTCCGCACAGCCCGACCCCATGTCCGCACAGCCCGACCCCATGTCCGCACAGCCCGACCCCATGTCCGCACAGCCCGACCCCATGTCCGCACAGCCCCCCCATGTCCGCACATACTTACATGTCTTCTTTGTCATCTGATCCTCCGTCCGGCCAGGCGTCCTCTTCCTCCGGCCCCGGGGGTCTTCTCTCTTCTTTTCGCTAACTTCCATCTTCGACGTCCTCTTCCTTCTCATTAAGATACAATGGACGAAAAATCCGCCATTGTACCTTAATGAGATCTGAGGCCCTCTTCTGATTGGTCGCTGTATACTGCCCTCAGCCAATCAGAAGAGCCCCTCAAAACTGAGATGCAGTTCTCATTCAGGTCCGCCTTTTTTTCCCCATTGACATACATTACCGGTGTGTCGGCGATTTTATGGCCGCCCACCTGGTTCTATTTGTCGGCCCTAAAATCGCGGACACACCGCTAATGCATATCTATGGGCAGTCAGCCCGATTTCGGATTGAACGCCGACCAATCAGAATTCGAGCTGACTGCCCATAGACATGCATTAGCGGTGTGTCCGCGATTTTAAGGCCGACAAATAGAACCAGGTGGCCGGCCATAAAATCGCCGACACACCGGTAATGTATGTCAATGGGAAAAAAAAAGGCGGACCGCGATGAGAACTGTGTCTCACTCTCGCAAGTAAAAAAATAAATAAATTTAATAATAAAAAAAATAATTTTAAAATAATTTAAAAATAATAAAAAAATAATTAAAAAATAATAAATAATTAAATAAAAATAATAATTAAAAAAAAAAAAAAGGCGGACCTGAATGAAAACTGTGTCTCAGTCTGACTTAAAAAAAAAAAAAAAAATTAAATAATAAAAAAAATGATTTAAAAATAATTAAAAAATAACAAAAAAAATAAAATAAAAAATATTAAATAATTAAATAAAATAATAATAAAAAAAAATAAATAAATGCGGACCTGAATGAGAACTGTGTCTCACTCTCACTTAAAAAAATAAATAAATTAAATAATAAAAAAAATAATTTAAAAATAATTAAAAAATAATAAAAAAATAGATAAAAAATATTAAATAATTTAATAAAAATAATAATAAAAAAAAAAAAAAAATGCGGACCTGAATGAGAACTGTGTCTCACTCTCACTTAAAAAAAATAAATAAATTAAATATAAAAAAAATAATTAAAAAATAATTACAAAATAATAAAAAAATTAATTAAAAATAATAAATAATTCAATAAAAATAATAATAAAAAAAATAAATATATGCTAATTATATCAGCCCTCTAGCGGACCTGAAAGAGAACTGGGTCTCAGCCTAAATAATAAATTTAATAATAATAAAAATAATTAAAATATAATAAAAAAATTAATAAAAAATAATAATAATAATTAAATAAAAAATAATAATTAAAAAAAAAAATGCTAATAATAATAATCATATTACTGCTAATAATAATGCTATTAATGCTAATAATTATGCTATTAATGCTAATAATAATGTTATTAATGCTATTATTAATGCTATTAATGCTAATAATAATGCTATTAATGCTATTAATAATGTTATTAATGCTATTATTAATGCTAATAATGCTATTATTAATGCTATTAATGCTAATAATAATGCTATTAATGCTATTAATAATGCTAATAATGCTATTAATTATGCTATTAATGCTATTAATGCTAATGTTTATCCTATTCATGGTATTATTAATGCTATTAATGCTAATAATAATGCTATTAATGCTATTAATGCTAATAATAATGCTATTAATGCTAATAATAATAATATTAATGCTATTATTAATGCTAATAATGCTATTATTAATGCTATTAATGCTAATAATAATGCGATTAATGCTATTAATAATGCTATTAATGCTATTAATTATGCTATTAATGCTATTAATGGTAATATTTATCCTTATTAATGCTATTAATGCTAATAATAATGCTATTAATAATGCTATTAATGCTATTAATTATGCTATTAATGCTAATATTTATCCTATTAATGGCATTATTAATGCTATTAATGCTAATAATAATGCTATTAATGCTATTAATAATGTTATTAATGCTATTATTAATGCTAATAATGCTAATATTAATGCTATTAATGCTAATAATAATGTTATTAATGCTATTAATAATGCTATTAATGCTATTATATTATGCTATTAATGCTAATATTTCTCCTATTAATGCTATTAATGCTAAATAATAATGCTATTAATGCTATTAATTATGCTATTAATGCTATTAATGCTAATATTTATCCTATTCATGGTATTATTAATGCTTATTTAATGCTAAATAATAATGTAATTAATGCTATTAATGCTAATAATATGCTATTAATGCTATTTAATAATGTTAGTAATGCTATTATTAATGCTAATAATGCTATTATTAATGCTATTAATGCTAATAATAATGCTAAGTTAATGCTATTAATAATGCTATTAATGCTATTAATTATGCTATTAATGCTATTTAATGCTAATATTTATCCTATTAATGCTATTAATGCTAATAATAATGCTATTAATAATGCTATTAATGCTATTAATTATGCTATTAATGCTATTAATGCTAATATTTATCCTATTAATGGCATTATTAATGCTATTAATGCTAATAAGAATGCTTATTAATGCTATTAAATAATGTTATTAATGCTATTATTAATGCTAATAATGCTATTATTAATGCTAATTAATGCTAATAATAATGCTATTAATGCTATTAATTATGCTATTAATGCTATTAATGCTAATGTTTATCCTATTCATGGTATTATTAATGCATATTAATGCTAAATATAATGCTATTAATGCTATTAATGCTAATAATAATGCTATTAATGCTAATAATAATGTTATTAATGCTATTATTAATGCTAATAATGCTATTATTAATGCTATTAATGCTAATAATAATGCGATTAATGCTATTAATAATGCTATAATTAATTTGCTATTAATGCTATTAATGGTAATATTTATCCTATTAATGCTATTAATGCTAATAATAATGCTATTAATAATGCTATTAATGCTATTAATTATGCTATTAATGCTAATATTTATCCTATTAATGGCATTATTAATGCTATTAATGCTAATAATAATGCTATTAATGCTATTAATAATGTTATTAATGCTATTATTAATGCTAATAATGCTAATATTACTGCTATTAATGCTAATAATAATGTTATTAATGCTATTAATAATGCTATTAATGCTATTAATTATGCTATTAATGCTAATATTTCTCCTATTAATGCTATTAATGCTAATAATAATGCTATTAATGCTATTAATAATGCTATTAATGCTATTAATTATGCTATTAATGCTATTAATGCTAATATTTATCCTATTAATGGCATTATTAATGCTATTAATGCTAATAATAATGCTATTAATGTTAATAATAATGCTATTAATGCTATTAATAATGTTATTAATGCTATTATTAATGCTAATAATGCCATTATTAATGCTATTAATGCTAATAATAATGCTATTAATGCTATTAATAATGCTATTAATGCTATTAATTATGCTATTAATGCTATTAATGCTAATATGTATCCTATTAATGCTATTAATAATGCTATTAATGCTAATAATAATGCTATTAATGCTATTAATAATGTTATTAATGCTATTATTAATGCTAATAATGCTATTATTAATGCTATTAATGCTAATAATAATGCTATTAATGCTATTCATAATGTTATTAATGCTATTATTAATGCTAATAATGCTATTATTAATGCTATTAATGCTAATAATAATGCTATTAATGCTATTAATAATGTTATTAATGCTATTATTAATGCTAATAATGCTATTAATAATGCTATTAATGCTAATAATAATGCTATTAATGCTAATAATAATGCTATTAATGCTATTAATACTGTTATTTATGCTCATAATACTGCTAATAATGCTATTAATACTGCTATTACTGCTAATAATAATGCTATGGCTTATATTATTGCTATTGATGATGCGATTATTATTTAAAAATCTTTAAAAAAACAATAAACATATTTTAGATACCCGATGCATTTGCATCAGGCTAACAGCTATAACTACTATAATCAAATTAATGCACATTCTAGAATCCCGATGCATTTGCATCGGCTCACAGCTAGTCTCTTATAACTGCGGCTTCCTTTATGTCCCGCAGCATCTTTTTGGCATGCTGGTAGTGATTTGGTGGAATGGGTCTGTGTCTCAATTTAATTGGGGGATGATCTCCTGTGGATATACGGTGGTGTACCCCTTTAATCCTCCCAAAATCTAATGGATGCTTACTAAATATCTGTTTGAACACTTGTGCTACCCGGTAGACTCCGCGCTTCTGGTGAGAAGGGGTGCCATCAGTTCCTACATGCAGCTGCTGACACCACTCCTCTAGCTGTCCTTTGGAGTTGTTATCCTCCGCCTGACTAGACAGGGAAACGGGCTCTACTGCCTGTATGTTGTTGTTACAGACAGTATACAGCTTTGCTCCAGTAGCATACCGGGGCATTTTTGCTTCATCTTCCCCACAATTTAATAGACGGATTGGTACTCTTCCCTTGTGTACATCCATCACCCCTCTGGCTGTCAGTAGTGTAGGTCTATGCTCTGAATATACCGGCTCTACAACTGCCTGGTATTCCTTTCCTCTCGACACCATATCATCATTTCACTTTCGGTGGTAACACAATGGGAACCGGGTCTGTTACCCGCACACTGCCAATTTCTCCCCCAGACAGATTTACCTGTTGCTTGTGGATGAGGTCTCTCTTTGGATGACTCTCGTCCGCCCATAACCAGCAGTTGCAGCAAGCTGTCGGAGTAAAAACACTTGTCCAAGGCAGTTTTTAATCACATTAGTACCAATTACCATGTAGGGGTAATTCTCGTCAGGATTATCTTCTACCACATATAACCCTTGGCCTTTTAACTCCACCCTCCCCAGCTTTATTGTCACTTCTCTGAACCCCACCTGATTCTGTGGTTGCCCATTAGCTGCAAGAATGACAAAGTTAGAGTCTGGGGGTCTAAGATCAGTGAAGTATAATGAAGTTCTGCTCCACTGCCCAATACCTCCAGACTCCCAGGCTTCCGGATAGATGGGAGGCAACCATCCAGGATTAGTCTAAAAAAATTATTCCGGTGCCACCGATGCGGTTTATGTCATTTATTTAATAAAAAATGTTATACAGGTGCCCCCGAATGGGAAAAACTGTAGACGCGTTTCAGAGTAAAAAGTCCTTAATTGTTAGCGATTAAGGAGTTTTTACTCTGAAACGCGTCTAGTGTTTTTCCCCTTCGGGGCACCTGTATAACATTTTTTATTAAATAAAGGACATAAACCGCAGCAGTGGCACCAGAATTATTCTTTTTTTGGTCTAAGATCAGTGTCAGACCAAAATTGTTTGTAAAGGATATGTGGGATGGTTGTAACCTGCGACCCGATGTCCAGTAGGGCCGACATGGGGATTCCTTCTAGCGTAATGTTGAGGTATGGACGGCTTCCCACGTACCGCTTACGCCAGTCATATGGGCCCAGTTGTCCTACTCCTGGGGGCTGGCTCTCGGGCCCAGGAATCTCGGGTTTAAAGGACATCCTCTTGCAAAGTGGCCTGGTTTGTTGCAACGTAGGCACATTGGCTGTCCTGAAGAATCCGTGTAGTCCCTGACTCTGCGTTGGAATGGTGCGTCGGACCCCTGAACTGGCGACTTGTTTGTCCCCTCCACGGGCGACGTGGGTCTACGTTGGAATGGTGCGTTGGTCCCCTGCACAGGCGACTTGTTCTTCCTCCTCATCCATGGAACATCCTCAGGGCAATCAGCTAGTTGGATTTTGCTCGGAGGTGGTGCCCCAGGCATGGCTTGCAAGAGTTTTAGTACATAGTCCATATTTTTGGTTAGCTGCAGCACTTGGTTGCGTAAGTTATCATCAGAGTTATTTGCTACAGCTTGTCTTTCCACTTTTGCAGGGTCTTTGGAAGCGGGTTTAAAGTCTATGGAAGAGGTGTTAACCTGCCAGGATTGGATTACAGGTTCTGTAGGCACTGGATCCCGTAACACTGTTATTGCACGATCTTTTAAGTCATTAAAGTTCACAGTTGGATGATCCAAGACCCACATGTGTACCTGCTGGCGGTGGTAGTCTGACCTCAATCCTTCCGTAAACTGCTTGGCAAGCATTTTATCCTCTAACACACTTGCCGGGTCTACCAGCTTTAAGGACCGGAGTGCCCCTTGTAAACGGAGGGCAAAGTCTCTGATGGTATCCTGGGGTCTCCGCTTGCACTGGTAGAACAGCATCCTCAATTCAGACTGTGTGCGTTTTTCGAAAGCAGCTTTGAGTTTGTCAAATATTTTAGCTGCAGAGTCTCTGTCAGCATCACTCCAGGACTCAACCTCCAGCTCCGCTGCACCTGTTAGTGGTGAAGGGGATTGGTTATGTGATGCCACCTGTGGTACCTAGTAACGTGTATACTAGCGCTGCGGTCGGCCGCTAAGGTGATGGAGGTGCAGCTCAGTGTAATACAGCTCCCCACAGGTGGAGCTTTACCTCAGGGCAGTCGTAGTAGCATCTCTGCGGTCAACGCTGTGGGTAGCGGTGGTTAAGCAGGCACACACACACACACAGTAGTCTTTGTTTCGGTACTTTTTACTGATGACCGATAACAGGTACAGTCCAGAGAAGTAACCAGGTCCTCAGTGCAATTTGGGACTTTCACCTTGGAGAGTTGTGAGGCCTCCTCTGTCACTGTGTACAGTGGTTTGGGGTAAATTCTGCCTATAACTGAACTCGCCTCTCCTTCTTCCTTCCCAGGACTTTACTCTATAACCGACAATGAGGTCCTTCTGTGGGGTCCCTATTCTCCTCTTGGCCCCTGGTCCTGTGCTTGGTCAGGTTCGAGTGTCTCTTACTTGTTTTCCTCAGGGGGGTTAATTCCTCCTGGTCCTTCCGGGCTTTTCCTGCTGCACTGAATGCTTAGCAGTGTCGGACTCCAGTGTCCGGGTAAACTACAGGGAAGATGGGTCTGTTCCCTTTCTTCTTTTTCCTAATCCTCCACTGGCCTCCGACCCTCTCCCTAGGGTGCAGCACAGCTGGGTCAGTGTTCCATGGTCCTGGACTTGGCTTTATCCCAGCGACCAGCTCCTTCACTGCTGCTCTCTCCTCTCTCTGGAACTAACTACCTGAGACTAACTGACTCCTTCCCTCAGGCCTGGATCTTTTAAAAGGGATCTGGCTTAAGGCAGCCAGTAGAGCTCCCCCTTCAGGTTTGGGGTGGAAGGCATTGTGTGCTGTGAGTACCAAGGTGTAAATCCCTCCTTGCACCGGTGGATCCTGTGGCAATCCCCTGCAGGGGTGCCACATCCACTCAATCAACACAATTTTGTTTCGCGTGCCGAGTGCAGAAGACACAGCACTCACCCATGTCTATTGCATCAAGCATGTTTACACAGTGACATATAACCAAATTACCAATTATATTTGATTCACTATTGTTATGTCAGTGAAACACCATGGATTTCTAGATAGGTTTGTATGACTGCTAAACTGTGGATACATACAACTAGTCATATATCAAATAATGTTGCTAAAATAGTGGGTTATAGGGGTGCTATAGGTCACCATGCACATTGTGCAAATTAGGTGATAAATCAGTCTACTACTTGGCTGAAAATACCAACAGTCGAGTAGGCCTTGGAGTATGTGTAGTTATGATATATTTCAAATTATTAAGGCCAAAGATGGACAATTGCTGGCTATCATGAACTGTACTCTATGCTGATGACACACAAATATGCCTCTCTGGACCTGATATCACTTCCTTAGTAACCAAAATCCCACAGTGTTTGTCTGCTATTTCATCTTTCTTCTCTGCTCGATTCCTAAAACTGAACATGGACAAAAGAAAATTCATCATCTTTCCCCAACTCACTCTACCACACCACCAGACCTATCCATCAAAGTCAATGGCTACTCACTCACCCCAGCCAGACATGCTTGCTGCCTCGGAGTAATCTTTGACCCCCGCACTCTCTTTCAAAACACATATCCAAGCCCTTTCTACCTTCTGCCATCTCCAATTCAAAAATATTTCTTTGACCAAGAAACTACAAAAACACTTGTGCATGCCCTCATTATCTCCCTCCTCAACTACTGCAACCTATTGCTCTCTGGTCTCCACTTTAGCACTCTTGCACCCCTCCAATCTATCCTAAACTCTGCTGTCCGACTAATCCACCTATCTCCTTGATATTTCCCAGCCTCTCCTCTCTGTCAAGCCCTTCACTGACTTCCCATTGCCCATAGACTCCAGTTCAAAACCCTAACTATGACATACAAAGCCATCCACAACCTGTTCCCTACCTATATCTGTGACATGGTCTCCTGGTACTCACCTTTATGCAACCTGCATCCTCTTGAGACCTTCTTCTCTACTCCCCTCTTAACTCTTCTTCTCGCAACTGCATACAAGATTTCTCCTGTATATCCCCCATACTCTGGAACTCTATGCTGCAACACATCAGACTCTCTCCTAACCTGGATACATTCAAAAAGAACCCGAAAAGCCACCTCTTTCAACAAGCCTACATCCTTCAGTGAGCCTCAGTCCATCAAAATGCCCCAGGACCATCTTTACCCACACCTATCTTCACCCAACCCATGAAGACTGTGAGCCCTCGTGGGAAGGATCCTCTCTCCTCCTGTACCTACGTGTTCCTTGTATTGTTCATGATTATTGTACTTCTCTATGTATGGGCCTTTTCACATGTAAAGCACTATGGAATAAATGGTGCTATAATAATAAATAATATTTATAATAAACTGTAAAAAAAACAACAGAAGATAACTTCTTGTATGCCTCCTGTTGGCATTCTGAAGTGCCAGTGGACAAAACATAAAAATAAACCTAAGGTTGTCTGCTAACTGTTATATGGTGAAACTATAGGAAGATTCAGGAGAGTTATATAGATACAGGGTGGGCCACTTAGATGTATGCACCTAAATAAAATAGGAATGTTTGGTGATATCAACTTCCTGTTTGTGGCACATTAGTATATGGGAGGGGGAAACTTTTCCAGATGGGTTAAGTTGGCCATTTTGGATCGATCCAACTTTATTTTTTTCAATGGGAAGAGGGTTATGTGACACATCAAAATTATTGAGAATTTCATAAGAAAAACAATGGTGTGTTTGACTTTAGCATAACTTTATCTTTTCATGAGTTATTTACAAGTTTATGACCACCTATAAAATGTGTTCAAAGTGCTGCCCATTGTGTTGGATTGTCAATGCAGCCCTCTTCTCCCACTCTTGACACACTGATAGCAACACCGCAGTGTGAATGGTGAAGTTAACAAGCAAAACCAGCGCTATTGGTCTGACACTAACCCACAGTGGATAGATCCCTACAAGACTGTTGGAACACAAAAATTGATGGTATGGTGTGGTATATGGGTTACAAAGATAGTGGGGCCATTCTTCATCAGTGGAAACCTCAATGCCACTGAATATCTGCACAAAATATGATTTACATGCTGTCCCTCTTCTGGAACATGCCCTCCACACTGCCCTCTCCTTCCCATACTAGGGTCCCTGGTCACACTGTCCTCTCACACTGTGTCCCCTATACTGACCACTGTTTATACTGTTCTCCCTCATCACACTCCCCCTACTCGATATACTGTCCCCTTCTGGCTGTGGCCTCACATTGTCCACACACACTGGCCCCTCTCCATACACACCCCACACTACTCACTCTCTATTCTGAGCCCCCTTACATTTTTGTCATCCCCTACTGTTTATTCACCACCTCACTCCCTCCCCCTCACTCCACATACTGTGCGCAGCCATCCACCACACTTCACATACTCTGTTCACACCAATCTCCTCCTTACTCCACATACTATGTCAGCAGCTATCCTCTCTCACTTCTCATACTGTGTCCACACTGTTACCTCCTCACTGCATACACTGTACCGCAGTCATCCCTGTCTCACTCCACATACTGGTGCCGCAGCCATCCTCCTCACTCCAAATACTGTGCAGCAGCCATCCCCCTCACTCAACATACTGTGCCGCAGCCATCCTCTCCTCACTCCACATACTGTGCTAATTGTAGCTCTCACGCCCCCCCCATTTTCCTGCTCAAACTCCCCCAACCCCTCCCTCCACGCTGTCTCCGTTCCCTAATTACTACATTAGTGTTCAGTTCAGCTCCTATGTGGAGCGGTCTTCTCCAGCCTTCTGCTGTCGTGCCTCTGCTGTGACGTCAGCAGCTTGGTCAGGTGATCTGTTCACGCAGCTGAGGACCCGGAAATGCGGGGAACAGGGCGGCAGCGGGTGAAGACGCTGCTTCCATAGTACAGGCGTCTGATAGATGAGCCGCTGTCAGCTGACCACGGGAGCAGAGAATAGCCGACTCCCACACCGGGTGGGTGGGGACAACATGCGGTCGTGGAGGAGACTCCTCGGGTGTTGCAGCAGGGGAGCTGACAGCGCCCCCTGCCTGCTGCTCCCGGGGCACATGCCTCGCCAGCTTCCCCCCTAGATACGGCCTTGTGGTCTTAAACTTGTAAATAACTCATGATTGAATAAAGTTGCATTAAAACCAAGCACACCATTGTTTTTATTATAAAATTATCAATACGTTTGATGTGTCACATGACCCTCTTCCCATTGAAAAAAATAAAGTTGGATCCAAAATGGCCAACTTCAAAATGGCCGCCATGGTCACCACCCATCTGGAAAAGTTTTCCCCCTCCCATATACTAATGTGCCACAAACAGGAAGTTGATATCACCAACCATTCCCATTTTATCTAGGTGCATCCATATAAATGGCCCACCTATATATATATAATATTATTCACTTGCGAGACTCCTTTGGTATAATGTGAATCTTGCTAAGGTCACCAGCAGTACGGAAACTCAAATCTGTGCATTTTATTTTCCAATAAAGCCAGGAACCTTTGAAGAAAAATTATGCTGAGACATGTAAAGGCTGGTGGGAAAGTTGGATAGGATGTGGATTATTACTTAACAGAAACATTTGTTTCTGGTTTGTGCAGTGTCTGAGGAATCGACCACAAAAAAAATTTATATACATGATCTGTAGGCAATTAATAAAAATGTTCATTTTTTGCCTCAAATATTTATTAAGTTATGCTTGTATCACATCACCTCAGATAACTCTGAGTAGCACAAAGTTTTCTTCATTTAGTTCAGTATTTCAGATTTCAGGGTCTAAAAATGTGAAATAATATTTACATTTTACTATATTTTCACTAGTGCATACTGACTAGCCCAGGGTATGAGGACTCGGGTATCTGGGCCCTCTGCTGCAGTCCGGATGTCACTGGTGGCCTGCTCAGACCCGTGGCTCTGGTGGTCAACTAAAAAGAGGTAGTTTGAATGGGAATAACAGTTATTACGCTTATCGTGACGCCACCCGCAGATTCTGGTGATGTAGCAGCAGCGTCGCTTCAGACCTCCATAAGGCGATGGAACAGCAACCGAGATGGTACAGCTCCCTGCAGGTAAAGCTGCCTCTCCGGGGAAGGGATGCACCAATAGTGATGGAGCTGCTGATGATGGTGAAATAGTTTGTAGTGCAGCAGCGAATAAGCACACAGAGACTCTGTCACTGGGTACCCTGTGTACTTTCCTGGAACGATGCTGATGGAGTCACCTGTGGTATGTCTTCCTTGTTTCTAACCTGTGTCCTGCTGCTACTGTCTGTCCGGGAAAAGCCCGCTTAGGACCAGGCCCATTCTTTTCTCTCCTGCACTGGATCTCGACCCCAGTGGGAATCCTGGTGTGACTGGTTTCCTTTCTGATAGGGTGTCGGGGCTGGTAGACGGACCCGCGATCTCCGATGTAACGGCTCAGGGGCTGAACGTGCAGCGTCTTTGGTACTGGTGCTCCGGTGTATGAACAAGGGTTCCCTCCCTGAGAATGGACACTCGGGGGGTCCTCTCCTTCAGTCTGGGCTGCCTATTCAGACTGCACTACCTGAGCAACGTCTGTAGGTTGTAGACACCACCTCATACTACTCTATAGGTGAGAACACTGACAAAATGCAAAAGTGACAAAGACAACAGCCAAAAGGGATGAGAACAGAGAAATGATCTGCGGTTGCCACCTGCAAAACCACTCCTTTATAGGGGGTTTCTTGCTAATTGCCTATCATTTGTTTCTCTGTCGGTTCTGTTTACACAACAGCAAGGGAAATTGATTCACAATCAGTGTTGCTTCATAACTGGACAGGTCTGTCACAAACTAGTTAGGAACTTGCAGCTCTCGGGCACCCCTTATCCTGCAGGCCAATCAGAGTATTGACAGAGGATAATAAAAATTAGCTGCTTAGCTGCTCTGATTTATGCCGAATAGTGCGGCACTTGATGTGACGGAAGAATGTGTATATACCACCAGTTCCTGCTAGGAACATATATATAGATATATATATATATCTACCTCGGTCCAGTCACCACCAGACCCACAATATCACATGAATACAAATATTATGCTGTCACCACCGATCATTTATGGGTGGATCGGACACCTGGTTGGTAACATGAAGCGGGGTCGTGTGGTTCCGTTCATAGAGAAAAAAGATTGAGGCTATTACATTTTATAGAATTAATCCAAAAAATTGGCAGTGTTTACAAAAGATACAAAAATATTACAAAAAGAGAATTTACAAAACAGTATAGACAAGTTACAACGAAATAAAAGGTGTTTAAAATAAGAAACTTACTGAATCTGCATCACAGGGATGATTTTCAGATAAAGGGAAGAAGAGAATACTGAAATGATCCAGTACCACAGCATAGTGTCAGCTGTGGCCGGCTTCACAACATGGCCAGATCCAATCCGGGGCTGTCAGGGGTGAACCTGACAGTCCCGGACTGGATCTGGACACAGAACCAGAGGGCCAAATATGCCCTCTGTTCCAATGTGCAGCCGGATGCCGCCAATAGCAATAGTGGTCAATAGACCAATAGTGGTCTTGAAATTACAGCAGCGTGCAGCCGTTGGTGTCCGGTTGCCAGATCCTCCCGAATCGGGGCAATCCGGGACCATAAAATCCCATGTTAAAGAGCGCCGGATTGCCCCAGATCCAGGAGGATCCGGGAAGATCCGATTTGGGGAGAATTTTTCTCCCTGGACACAAAAATACTGCATGCTCCGATTTTGTGTCCCGGAGAAAAATCTGATTCCTCCCGGATTCTCCCGGACACATGGAAACCGGATGGCAGCTCTCTGCCATCCGGCTCCATCTGGCCCCATAGGATGCTATGGGGCCAAAATCTGGATCGGATTTCACCGTGGTGTGAAGTCGGCCTGTCTCTTTAAGGTTGATTCCACAGAGGTGTGTCTTACATTGAGATGCTTAACACTGCTATAAATAGTAAAATTAATAATTGCCAATTTTTTCACCATCAATTATTTCAATCTTTCCAAAAAAGTTTTCACAAGTAATGCTAGGTAGGTAAACACGCAATAATGGAGCAAGAAATGGGAAAACATATTTATTGACTCAAGAATCTACCGTATGTAGAAAAAAATAAAAATATAATTTATTGAAACAATACAAGGAAATAAAAATATTAATATCAAAAAGGTCTTGGGTCTTGGGAAAATAACAATAATTATTGGGGCCCCCTCCTAAATACATGTGAAACTAAAAAATTATGTTGGGACGGTTTATGCCTATTTTTTTAAGCCATAAATATTTTTCTTCAAAAAATTATTTTAACAATATATATACCGTAACTTCTTTACACAATTAACTACTATATAATCATCTAATTCTGTCTGTTTGTCTGTAACGGAAATCCCGTCGCTGATTGGTCACGCCAGCTGCCCGCAACCGATAAGCGACTGGCGCACTCCAGCCGCGAATTGGCACGTGATTTGAACCATGCTTTGGCGCAGGATTTGAACCGCGATTTGGACCGGGATTTGAACCGGCTGCAACCAATCACCGATATTGGCGCGGGATTTAAACCCCGCTTTGCTGATTGGTCGCACGAGGCCGGCCGCAACCAATCAGCGACAGGCGCAGTGCGGCCGCGAATTGGCGCGGGATTTGAACGACGCTTCGCAGATTGCTCACGTCTGGCCGAAATCTTCACAAATAAATTACATGCATATTCTAGAATACCCGATGTGTTAGAATCAGGCCACCATCTAGTATCATTATAACAGTCATGTCCAAATAATAACCTCCAGTGTAAACCAATTCCAAACTGGATATTATAGGAGAGGGAAGGGAAAGAAAGGACGACAAAGAAGGTAAGGGTCTGCCAGGATTGTACACAAGAGGGAAATTAATGGATAGTTGGGGGGAGGAATAAGCTTTAGGAGCTTTGTTCTAAACATTTCTGTACATGGGCGTACCCAGGATCAAAACTAAGGGGGGCAAGCCATGGTTGTTCGGAACGTGATATCCGGCCCGATGCATTCTGGGTAGGGATGAGCGAGTATACTCGTTACTATTCGTTACTCGGCGAATAGTACGATACTCGCTCTACTCGTTACTCTGCGTGTATCCTAGCGATTACTCGCACAGTAACGAGTCCAATGTAAATTAAGGGAAATGCAATTCCTTTGCTGCTGGACCCTATAAAGAGGTCTTGCAGCAGAGGAAAAACCTGCAATTCCCCATTTCATTGTTTAAAAGCCAGCGGTAAAAAGCCGCTGGCTTTTAAACAATGCTGACAGCTGCCGCCTGACAGCAGGAGCCTCCACTCCCCCCACCGCCTCCCAACCCTATCCTAACTTAGGATCGGGGGGGGGGGGGAGGCAGGATCCTGCTGTCAGCAGTGGCTGGCACTATTGTGGGGGGGGGGTGTGTCGATTCACTCACCGTCCTCCGCGGCCGTCTTCTTCTGTGTCTTTGCTGCTTTGCGACAACAGCCGCACAGAACGGCAGCGGCCGCAAAGCACGGCCGCTGTCACAGCATTAAGTAAAAACCGGATTCTCCCGGATTGCCCTGGTCCGGAGCAATCCGGAACCATAGAGCCCCATTTTATGGGGCGCAGGATTGCACCTGCCGGGTACAACCTAATCAAGTATTAGGCTGAGGGTGCCAATACTTTTGTCCGGCCCATTTTTGGAGTTTTGTGTGAAATGATCAATGTTTTGCTTTTTGCTTCATTCTCTTGTGTGTTTTTTCATTGAAGACAAATTAAATTAAGATAATAATACCAAAGAATTTGTGATTGCAATCATTTTCAGGAAGAAACTGAGTATTATGTGACAGAATTGCAGGGGTGTCAATACTTTTGGCCACAACTGTATAATATAGAGACTTGGGGCTAGATATACAGTATATGTAATATAGAGGCTGCATGCTTTATAGGCTGCAGGCTGTACCTCTCCCCTGTTTCTCCCCTTGTGCGCTGTGAATTATATGGAGAACTATAAAAGTGCATTATACTATATGGAGGTGCATTATAATGTATGGAGGACTATGGGGGTGCATTATATTGTATGGAGGACTATAGGGATGCATTATATTGTATGGAGGGCTGTGAGGCTGTTTTATGCTATATGGAGGCATATGAGGCTGCATTATACTATATAGAGGATAATGAGGTTGCATTATAATAATTGGATGACTATGGGGGTTACCTTATGAAAGAAGGACTATGGGATGCATTATAATACACAGAGGACTATGGGGTACATGTAATGTATGGAGGAATGTGGGATGCATTATAACAATTGGAGGAATATGGTGGCAGAGGAGGAAGACCATATAAACCATGATGGCGACATATATACCACGATAAAGGCGATATTCTAGGAGGAGGACCATACAGCAGGATAAGGGACATTAATACATAATGAAGGGGGAGAGGGGTCAATATGTGAGTCTTTATAGGAGTTAGAATTTTACACGGGGCCCATGCATCTGACAAACGTGCACGCGGAAGATAGGGGGCCTAAATTGCGGCCCATCAGACTCTTTATGCCACTGGGGAGCCCTATGAGGGCTGTATAAGAGATGGTAGCCCTATGGGGGGCTGTATATGGGATGGAAGTTCCATCTCTCATATAGAGCCCCCCCAACGTCCCATAGGGCTCAAATCTCATATACAGCCTTCCATAGGGTTCCCATCTCATATAGAGCCCCCATAGAGCTCCCATATCATATACAGCCCCCTTATAGGGCTCCCATATCATATATAACGCCGCCATAGGGCACCCAAATCCTATTCAGCCCCTCCATAGGGCTCCCATCATGAGAGCCCTATGGGGGGTTGTATATGATACAGGAGTCCTATGTGGTGGGCTGTATATCATATGGGTGCCTTATGGGGGGGCTGTATATGATATTGGAGTCCCATCTCATATACAGCCCCCCAATACCCCATATAGTCCTCATATCATATACAACAGCCCCCCATAGGGCTCCTATATCATAGGCTGCATATGATATGGGAGCCCTATGGGGGGCTGTATATGGTATGGGAGTCCCATATCATATACAGCCCCCCTAATGTCCCATAGGGCTCCCATATCACATACAGCCCCATAGGGCTCCCATATCATATCCAGCCCCCCCAATAGGGCTCCAATAATGGGAGCCCTTTAGGGGTCTATATATGATATAGGAGCCCTATAGGGTTGCTGAATATGATATGGGAGCCTATGGGCGGCAGGGCTGTATATGAGATGGGAGTACATATTATCTCATATACAGCGCAGCCCCCACATAAGGCTCCCATATACAGTCCTCGCTCCACCAGCCCCCCCCACCCCACCCACCCCCACATCACTTTTTTTTAATTTACATACATCTTTTCTTAACAGTTGTTTTCCTCTCAGGTCTTGACTTTGTAGCTCAGCTCCAGCCTCTGCACCAGCAGTGTCCCCAAACCCCAGCATGCACCACAGGGACTCAGCGCTCAGTGGTGATGTCATGACTCTGCCCGTCGAGCTGATCTGCAGTCAGCAGACCCTGTCTGAGGGTGAGATCCGCCCTGCGCCCCTGCTGGCTGCTGCAGCTGCCGCTCCATCATGATTACCGGCGCTGTCACTGAGCTACAGTGACACACAGGTGAGGAGGACCATGGAGCGGAGGTGCTAGTGGTGGCTGCCTCAGCTCAGCCGCCCTGAGTCAGACACAGTGTACACATTATAATTAATAGGTGCACGCGGCACCATCAAAGCAAACCCCCTGTCCCAGTGTCCGAGTACCCCCTACCCTGTCGACCGACCCAGGTTATCACTGGAACTAAGTTAAGGGGAAGAAGGTCCAACCCAATATTAAGACTGCCAAGGGCCCCTCTAGAGTTAAAGGGAAACCTATCAAGGTCTTGATTAAGTCTGCCACTCGATTCCAGATTTCTCCTATCTTGAGGCACCACCACTACACATGACCCAGATCCCCTTTTTTACCACATACCTTCCAGCATAATCGGGAATATGATTTGTTAATTAAATATAAAGCAATGATCAATGAGCAATAACAAAGTACAACAATACAAGAAGTTAATCTCCTTTCTAACATACACCCTGTATAATAAACTGCTAGTGCTCAGAGTTTCAAGGCAGGAACACTAGGTACAATCACTATTGCTTGACATAAATAGGGAAACCAACAGCTAGGCTAAATAAGGTCAAAATTGATAGTCTCAAACCCCACTACTGGAGGGGGTATTAGGAGGGTATTAACCAAGTGGTCTAAAGTGACCCATACCATTTTTAAACCATTTTAGAGGTCCCTATTAAAATTTAATTGCATAGTCCCACAGTGGTTTACCCATCACTCAGATGATATCAGGGGTATGTTGACCTGGGGTAAGGAAATGCCCCTACATGTTTTGCTTTGATGCCTCTTCAGGGGGCATGTATAAGCAATGCCAAACTGCCCTTAAATACCTACCCTACAGGTGGATGCAATGATTGTAGGGTTGATGCCACCTGGATACCACCACGCGATCCACCCAAAGCTTCTTCCGGCATTCCTCAACTGGATGCGCGTCATTTGATGTCACATCCATTGGTAAGGAAGCCATCGGCGGATGCGAGCAGAGGGCACATGACAGCCCATTTGCATACACCGGTGGCCATATTGGTAGAGGACAATTGACCAGAACCCAGCAACCACAACATACGGAACGCTCCAAAGCACGGCGGCACACAAAAACATACTGAAACAAGCTCTGAAAAGCCCTTTTATAATGTCAACCAGAAATTTAACCACACTTAGTTTGGAAAATAGTGAATGGTACCATATTTAGCGTTTCCCACTCCCACACTACTTCCTCGTCCGCCCTCTTTCTGTTGGAGTCAAACAAGACTCTGTCCCTACTTTTCTCCATCTATACACTTGGCCTAGGACAACTCATGAAGTCCCATGGCTTCCAGTATCACCTGTATGCTGGCGACACTCAGATCTACCTCTCTGGCCCAGATGTCAACTCTCTGCTGTCCAGAATCCTGGAGTTCCTGTCAGTCATATCCTCTTTCTTCTCCTTTCGCTTCCTAAAACTCAATGTAGACAAAACCAAACTCATCATCTTTCCTCCATTCCATCTTTCATCTTCACCATCTGATCTATCTATTATGGTAAATGGCACCATGTTCTCTCCCACACCTCAAATTCTCTGCCTTGGAGTAACTCTCGACCCTGCCCTGTCCTTCAAACCACACTTCCAAACTCTCGCCACCTCCTGTTGTTTCCAGCTCAAGAATATTTCCAGAATCCATCAATCTACTAAAATTCTTGTACATGCCCTCATCATCTCCCGCCTTGATTACTGCAACATTCTCCTTTTTGGCGTCCCTGCTAACACTCTTGCACCTTTCCAATCTGTCCTTAACTCTACTGCCACCTCTCTCTTCGCTACTCCCCTGTATCTCCCCTCTGCAAAACCCTCCACTGGCTCCCAATTTGCCAACGAATCAAGTTCAAGCTACTAAAGCTGACCTACAAACCCATCCATAAACTGTCTCCTCCCTATATCACCAAACTAATCTCTCAATATCTTCCCTTACGTAATCTTCGATCCTCCCAAGACCTCCTCCTCTCCTCCACACTTATGCATTCCTCACACAACTGCCTCCAAGGTTTTTCCCGAATATCCCCCTTCCCCTGGAATTCTGCGGTCCAACATGTCAGATTATCCACCACGCTCAGATCCTTCAGACGGAACCTGAAAACCCATCTCATAAGGAAAGCTTACAGCCTGCAATGACTGAGCCGCCGCCCCACCGCCACTGGAGCTGCTGCCCCACCGCCACCAGAGCTGCCGCCTCACCACCACCAGATCTGCTGCACACCTGACCTACACACACGAAAAAAGAAAAATATCATATACCATGCTACTTGTCCCTGCGGACTAATTTATATTGGTTTAACAACTAGAGAATGCAGGGTCTCGGTGCAGGAGCACATCAGGGACATCTTAGCAGCAAAAGATCTTGATAATGGTGATCCCAACCTCAAAACTTTGGCTAAACATTTTAGACAGTATCACAACTGCAATCCAAAAGCCATAGATGTTTTACATCTAGGGGCTAGAGGGGGTGATTATAAGAAAATGTTGGCCCAAAATGAGTGTCAATAGATAGTCCGTTTGGGGATAATGACCCTCAACGGACTGAACGAGAAGCTTAGTTTTACAAGCTTTCTATTATATTACTATTGAAATTGTCGTGAGTTCCCTTTATCTCTGAACATTATGGGTGCTTCAGTTTTGCTATATTCAGAGAACATACAGTGAGGTTAGCATCTCCTTTGAGCTCTTTGGAAGGGTTCTTATTGGTTTGGAATTATTTGTTTTTAACTTCTTTCCCCTTTTTCTTCCTTTTTCTATTCTGTTTTTTTTGTCTAGTTGCTCTAAGCCTAGGATGAACATCTGTGAATATCTGACAACTTTGTCGGAAACGGGGGTGAGGAAATTGCTTTTGGGACCTCTGGGGACTACTGAATGGGTTCTCTGAATTTGAGTGACCAGTAAAGTGTTTCTTTAAGTTTCATGCTATTGTTATAATCTCTGTATATTTATGTACCCTGATTCGGATATATCAGACATGTGTATAATGATATATTACATTTATACTTTCTTATATACTTATGTTTTCATACTTATTCTAGATATAGCTTTTATATGCATATTGATGTGTATGTGGATTTAAACCCATCCCTTTCTTTAGTGCTGCCATCCACTATTTTCCACACTAAGTGTGGTTAAATACCTGGTTGACACTGTAAGAACAGTTTTCAGGGCATCATTTTTGTGTTCTGTCGTGCTTTGGAGTGTTCTCTATATTGTGGTTGCTGGTTTCTGGGCAATTGTCCTCTACCAATATGGCAGCCGGTGTGCGCGCACGCGCCATCATGTGCGCTCCACTCGCATTCGCCGAAGGCTTCCTTACCAATGGATGTGATGCCAAATGACACGTAGCCAGTTGGGGAATGCCGGAAGCAGCTGTGGGCGGATCATGTGGTGGTGTCTGCATGGCATCAACCCAACAGTCATTGCATCCATCTCAAGGGTAGGTATTTAAAGGGAACCTGACCCCTACAAATCGCCTGCACTACAGGCGGGGGAAAGAAGCCACAGGGAACGCCCAGTGTGACCTCTCAAGAGCTCAGAAGTCGCAGATCTAGAGGTATATAAAGCACTTTTATAAACATTCAAAGCACACAATTTTTACACAAAGGGATAGGTATAATAACATAATGATGGTGCAGGGACAGGTATTAATAGGCTGGGGGTGATTTTTAGGGGTCAGGTTCCCTTTAAGGACAACTTGGCATTACTCATACATGCCCCCGAAGAAGCATCAAAGTGAAACGCGTAGGGACATTTCCTTACCCCCAGGTCAACATACCACTGATATCATCTGAGCGATGGGTAAACCACTGTGGGACTATGCATTTACATTTTAATAGGGACCTCTAAAATGGTTTAAAAATGTTACGGGCCAATTTAGACAACTTGGTAAATACCTTCCTGATACCCCCTATCTCCAGTAGTGGCGTTTGAGACTATCAATTTTGACCTTATCTAGCCTAGCTATTGGTTTCCCTTTTTAAGTCAAGCAATAGTGATTGTACCCAGTTCCTGCCCTGAAACTCTGAGCACTAGCAGTTTATTAGACAGGGTGTATGTTTTCCCTCAGAAAGGGGATTAACTTCTTGTAATGTTGTACTCTGTTACCGGTCCTTGCTTTGTATTTCTTTGAAAATGATAATTTTTGTCAATTCTGTACACACCTGAGAATTTTTATGTATTTTGCACTAATAAAAATATGTTGATTATAGTCAAAGGTGTTATTTCTGACAATTCTACTTAAAAAATAAGCACAAACCCTCCCAGCTTTATTTTCTGGTTTCACATGTAAATACAAATAACAGAGATGATTGTCACAATTAAAAGAGAACTCCAATCCAAAAATAAGGGACAGCACAAAATCTAGAACACATATAATGGAGAAAAGTCCACAGTAAATCCAAAGTCACTCCCAATCAAATATATAACAAAAAGATAATAATGACTACAACTACATACTGTAAGGCTGCCTTCACACTTGCAGATGCATCTGCAGCGTTTTGCAGATGCATCTGCAAGTATCAGCATGCAGACCGCGGTCCCTATGTTTATAATAGGGCGCACCGCGGTCTGAATGCTCTCATTGATTCCTATATGTGAGCCGTAAGCAGGCGTATGCCTGCTGACAGATCACACACTCCCGCCCCGCACCTTGGACGCAACATCTCGCGTCCATAGTGCGGGCGGGAGAGTGTGATCTGTAAGCAGGCATACGCCTGCTTACGGCTCACATATAGGAATCAATGAGAGCATTCACACCACGGCCGTGGTCTGCATGCTGATACTTGCAGATGCATCTGCAAAACGCTGCAGATGCATCTGCAAGTGTGAAGCCAGCCTAAGCAAAATGTATACCATGCACTATCTTTAACTGAAACAGAGTTCAGATTTTTTTTTTAAATAGGGATGGCTTTCTGCTTTCCAATGCATAAAAAATTAAGAAAAAAATGCCTCCATCCAATTCACCAGGACACCTGCCAGGTACACTAAATCAATGAATCATTGAAGATCAATTACACTGGCACCTCTTCTATCTCTCTTCTCTTATCAATTGAATCTCTGTATTATTTGCAGACAACTACACCAAGCTTTTTCAGCGCTGCAGTTGTACAATACAGTGTTTAATAAATGTTTTATGATTTTCTGCTCATATATTTGTTTCTAAGCTGTCAGTTATGACATGATCTCACTATCCTAAATCACTCTAAAATTGATGCTGCATTCCCTGACTCCACTTTTAGGGTGCGTGCACACGATCAGTGTACGCAGCGTTTTGGACGCAGCGTCTTGCCACTGCGTCCAAAACGCTGTGTAGTACAGTACTAGCATAGTGGATGGGATTTCAAGAAATCCCATCCTCACTATGCGTAACCCGCCCGCAGCGTGTTTGGAGCTGCGATGAGGGTTGCCGGGAGTTCGGTCCTCTGCAGCATGTTCATTTCATGCTGCGGAGTCGGAAGTGGCTGCTATCACGTGACTGTAAGGAGAAGCCGCCCCCACCTGCCGCTCATGGTGAGTACAGAGTGGCTGCAGTCTCCCTGCGGCCACCCACGGCTTCCCTCAGGTCCGGAGGAGCTGTGTACAACACGCAGCTCATCCGGACCATGTGCCCGCACCCTTATACAGACTAAAGTGGTTTCATTTAATTGGCTGCCCTCTACCTATGTAATGTGATAACTGCAAGGCTTTATCTGTATGCCCTTGCTGCAGATTGTTGTTACATCATCTCACTATCCTAAATCACCCTAAAATTGATGCTGCATTCCCTGACTCCACTTTTATAAAGTCTGAAGTGGTTTCATTTAATTGGCTGCCCTCTATCTATGTAATGTGATAACTGCAAGGCTTTATCTGTATGAGTATTCTGCCGTGCATGAGGTTACATGAGCCTTGCAGCTTTCCAGCTTTCTGTAATGTATAAAATAGCCACAGACATTTTTTGGTCAATTTGCGGGAATTCAATTGCAAATTGTTCAAATGCACCTGGACAAGCAAATCTTCTAAAATTAGACACAAATTCAATATGTGTCAAACTTGTTCACCTCTTTTAAATGAATTGAATGACAAATGTCAAACGCTGATATTAGCCAACTTTTCCATTCCAAACTTTTTTCATGTATCAGGTCACAGATAAATGTCAAACTATTTTTGTCCAAAACAATTTTGTAAATCTTTTGCATGATTAAGTAAAGCCAGATGGGGGTGGTAGGAACACACTCATTTTTCCCTGACAACAACAAATACACTGTACAGCTATGTTTTTGTCCATTTGTATATGGGTCATAAGTGCAGTCTACATTTGGAGCTGACCTTCTGTAAATGGTTCTTTATTTCTATTCAGGTCTCTTGTATTTGCCTGGCATTCAGCGATGCACATTCGAGGGTCGGCATTCTCGGAGTTACCAGGACAACTCAATGATATTTCAAATATTCAAGTGCACTAAAAACCTACAACCCATGAACGTGTAGGTTAATGGACATAGTTTAAAGGATCAATTTGGTTTAATGGAAGAGTGCATCTAAGAAAGCCATGCATCTCCGACATCATAACAGAAACGCCTATTTGCTCCATTATCAGGACGCAATGCTTACTTACTACAGTAACAACCTGAAGAGTCTTTTCTAATTTGGCTCAAAACCTCTTAAAGTAAAGAAAAGAATTCAATGAGCAGAACTCTAATACAATTACCTGAACAATCAGTATTAAAGATAATGATGATAATGCTAGTAATGATTAAATTATTCTCCATACATCCTTTTAATGAGCAAATTGCCTTGACATTATCTTTATCCATAAAACAGGAGAATTATAATAGTGCTTAGATGGAAAGCACTAAAAATGGTCTGCTAAAACCTACAATTGTTTAAAGTCCAAAATAAAAAATCAAGAATATTACAATAAAGTACAGTAATACCTCGGTTTTCATCCATAATCTGTATGAAAACAATCAGTCAAAATCAAAACTGATGAAAACCGAGTCAATTAATTCAATATGGATCCGTATATACAGGGGTGGACCTACTGCGGTGCAGCTGGTTCAGCTGCACCAGGGCCCCGACCGGCTAGGGGGCCTCTCAGGCACCTGTAGGGGGGCCCCTCTACCTCCCTGCAGGGGGGCCGTGTCTCCAGCCATCCCCCGCAGACCGCAATAATGTGTCAGAGGTCAGAGGAGAGGTGAAGTGAGGGAAGCTTCCTGCTTACTGCCCCAGCGGCTGATCCCGCCCCTCCTCTTCTCTCAACTCGCAGACGCAGGTAGGAGCCCATACCCACTAGCACACCCCCCCCCCCACTCCTCACCTGGGATAGCATCTCGTCACACCACCCCCGTTCCTCACTGGCACCCCGACCACCCCCCCCCCGCTCCTCAGCAGCACCAGGGCCCGCCCAGCTCTAGTACCGCCACTGAGTATATATTAATTTGTTTTAGACACTCCATATATATAACAAAAACACATTTTATAGAGAATAAAGATAGTGTTTAATACGAAAAACAGTAATACATTGATGTAAAATGAATATAAAAGACTAATGTAAAAAAATAAATTAATATTTAACATGGCATTTACTTTTCTAAAAACTCTTCCTGGCATTTGGGAGATGGTTAGGAGGGGAGGGAGGGGTGCAGATATTATTTTTTGGAAGGGGAATCACATGGGTCACCATTTTTTCTTGCAAAATTAGTAGCAAGGTCATATGTGCAAGCCAAGGAAAACTGAGCAGAAACGATCGAAAACCATGTATGAAAATAATAAGCAAAACAAGAAACTGATGATAACAAACGTCACTGAAAGCTGAGGTATTACTATAATCTGATATATACCTATGTATCAACTAGTGATGTTGGAGTTCGGGTTTATTTGTAGTAAATACCATGACTTATTCTAGTATTCATCACGAATAACGAACCTAATGCACGTTGATGAGGAACTCAAGTGATTTTCAGGGAAATCTTCAAAATGCTCAAGTTTCCCATTGACTTTTATTAGATTGGTAATTTGTGACAAATACTAAAATAGTCCATGGTATTCAGTATGAATAATCCAAACCCGAATATGTTAGTCTTCGCTCATCCCTTGTGTCAACTGTATTCAAAAGTTATTTAATATTGTATGCCATAGTTCATTTTCTCCGTCTCTTCACCAACTTTATACAATCTGAAAAACTGCCATTCATTGGAGTCCAAAAGACCTCTTAAAAGTGATGAGTCCCTGTCTTCAGTGAAATTAAACTTCATGTCCCTGATTCATCAAAGTTTTTAAACCAGAAAAATAGCCTATTACATAAAATGAGGTTGCTCCAAAGTGTTGTGACTTTTCATACCACAAAGTGGGCAAAGCTGGGTGGGACAGAGTGTGCTCATGACATTCACGACGATGGTTGTTGTTCTTTATGCCACAAAACCTACTCCAGTCTCTGACCAGAGTAACATTTGTAGCAAGGTGCATGCTGATGTGCTCTTCACACTCCAACCTGCCCCCTTATCAAGGCCGGAATGAAAAATGTCCCTTTTCATTGACACAATAGTAAGGCTTCATCAAGATTGGTGTTTCCTATGCTAGACTAACAAAAACGTATACAAGTAGAAGATTAGCAAAATGCAATGGCAGGTGCACATCATTTAATAGATTTGGCTTGTTAGGCTGGGGTCACACTTAGCATGAGTTTTTTTAGTGGCTTAAAAAAACGCGTGTGTTTTTTAAGGTGTCTGATGGCACCCTGCGTTTTTGCATGCGTTTTTAAAACATCACCAAAAAATAGTGCATGCACTATTTTTTGGTGCTGTTTTAAAAACGCATGCGTTTTTTTAACATGGGCCCCTATGGAAAACGCAGCATTTTTTAGAAAACGCATGCGTTCTTTAATGGTACCAATGTACCATGCGTTTTTGCATGCATTTTTGATGTCAGCTAATCACATAATAGCAAAAACGCACACAAAAACGCATGGTACTGTCACACATTAGTTTTTGCTATTAACACATGCGTTTTTGCTATTAGGGCATTCGTTTTTTAACATGGGGGCCTATGGGTGTGTTTTTACATGTGTTTTTGAAAACACAGGTCTCCAAAAACTCATGACCCAGCCTTAGTCAGAAATTCTCTCCTATGAGAATGAGTAGACTTTAGTATAATTGACATCACTATCTGGTGCAAACAATCGTGAGTCTTCATCTATCGGCCATGCTCCTCCACATGCGCCACTTGAGCAAAATTAGTAAAGCTAAACTAAAATTATTGGAACTGATAATGCAAAAACTTTTTCCAACTTTATTGTGCCAATTTTCTGATATAAAACTAATGATGACTTACCTCCAATATGTAATTTTTTATCTTCCAAAATTTATAGATCGAATTCATAATACAATTGATCCAATTCTGTGCTTTTTCTCACTGTTTAGTTTCTAATCACAAATATTTTTTTTGTTGATTCATTCCTTTTAATGGGAACCAATCCCCTGAGTTTGTGCATATACAGAGAGTCAATGCAAAGAAGCACTCCTCTAGTGTAGAGCACCCTAGGAAGGGGACAGATCCGTATTCTTGGCTATTGACGAGACAAGAGGTAAATAGCAGAATATTTATTCAGACAAAATCGAAAAACAGCCAAGTAGCCAGCTGAGATCAAATAAAAATGACTTTAAAATTACTCAACTATACTTACTTTTTCAAGCCAGCAACTAAACATATGTTTTCTGTTATTTTCATGTTTTTTTCATGATTTTTTTCCAATTTGTTAAGCATTTTTAATATTCATAATGAAATTGTTACTGCAACTGCAACAACAACAAAAAATTAATATAACAAACTTAATTTGAAAAGTAATTGTAAGTGAAAGCCACATATAAAAATAACACATCAAACATCAAACATTGCAAGCTACACATGACGTTTTTAAAGTCAATACTATACTAAGCAATTGACATGAAAACTAAAGAACATAAATAGGAAAAGGAGGAATGGAACATAACAAGAGTCTAACATTGTGAATGTTGTGTTAGATGTCCTGTTGAAAAGTTTTAGGTGGGCTCATTCACAAGAAAAAGTTTTCCTTTAACATGCTATCTGTGTACAAAATGACAGGTGATCGGAGTATTTGAAATGAATGTTTTTACACTTGTACCAATTAACTACATGTAAAACCATGTAAAACAATTGAAACATGCACTACTCAGATTCTTGTTTTGTATACTAAACTTAGTGATTGGAAAAATTGAACACAATACAGACATCATCCATATAGGATCCACTTTTAATAGAGTCCTCGCATGCACACTTTCCCACACGGCTGTTCACTTTTTCCAGAGATTATCAGTGTCAGCGGCGGCAGTTGCAGGCGGTGGTTCATGGCATTTTGGTTGCGGAGGTTGTGGGTGGCAACGTCAACACTGGCTGTACTGCACTATGTGTCAGTACCACCGGCGGGCAGCATATTTGCACACACATCACTTTGCTGTGTAAATGTGGCTGCAGCCGACGCTTGATAGGATGACATCGGGACGGAAGTTGATGACAGACGTGCCAATAGAAATATGGAAGTAGATGTGTGTATGTGTATGTGGGTGTGTGTGAGTATAGGTGTATGTATGTATATGTGTGTATGTGTCTGTGTGTGAGTATATGTGTATACTTGTGTTTTTCTGTCTCTCCCCTCTGATCAATACTGAACTCTCCCACTGCTCCTGCCATTACTTCTTGCAGCCACCTGAGGCGTCCACACCCCATCTCATCCTGCACAGGCTGCAGAGTCTTGCACTTTTTTGCCGGCTGTGTGCGCCGGTGGTTGCAGCAGGCTGTGGGGGTAAGCGGCGTGTATGGCAGATTGTGCGGGGTCGAGTTCCGGGCTTAGGTTTCAGGTGGCACTGCGTCAAGTTGTCGGCAGCACTGCTGGTGGTATTGTGCGACGGGCCATTACTGCCAGCGGGTGCCCTATTAGCACACCCACCAATTGGGTGTGCAAATGTAGCTGCCGCCAGTGTGTGGTAGGGGGACATCAGAATGGAAGTGGATGATGGACGGGACTTCGGGATTATGTAAGTAGATGTGTATAGAGTGTGGATGTGTGTATAGCATAGTGCTGTGTATACACTACATCCAGCTAGTAGTCCCTATTCTATATCCAGCCAGCAGTCATTATTGTGTAAACAGCCCACAACCATCTCTATTGTGCATACAGCCTGCAGCAGTCTTAATTAAGCATACAGCCCGCAGCAGTCTCTATTGTGCATACAACCCACAGCAGTCTCTATTGTACATACACCCAGCAGCAGTCTCTATTCTGTATACAGCCTGCAGCAGTCTCTGTTGTGCATACAGCCTGCTACCACAATACCGTCACGCCCACAGCTAGGAGTCCGATGGCTGCAGCTTACTCACCTGTGCAGCTGGCTCGTGCTGTCTCCTGCCTCAGGGCCTATCTCAAAACATCTGTGTCGCAGGCCTTCCAGGTACGCGCTTAGGTCAAGCGCACATCATGCACCCTTTTCTTAAAGGGCCAGCACACCTTAACCTGGAAAAGCTTCTCAGCCTATAGCTGACAATCACAGTGGATTTAGGGCACCCTCCCTCAGTGGGAGGTGCTTGAGCAATGTAGCCATACCTTAGTGGCATTTCTTGTTGTCAGGTATTGTCTTGCACCCTGTATCCATGTACCTGCACCTGCTGCCATGTACCTTCTGTTTTGTGCCTTGTCACTTATGTTGTGTTTCATCCCAGAGCCTTGCTTGCAGCCACTGTGTCTTTTCCAAGTCTATACATTCCTGCATCCACTATGCCTTATTTCAGCCTGTAGCAGCCAGTACCTGCCTTGATGTATCCAAGTCCTGCCTGCACCTATGTCCAGGTCTGTGCCTGCTTGCTGCTATAGAGTCCTCCTACCGACCAGCTTCAACCATTTTGCTGTACCACATCGTCTAGAGACTCTGCCCTCTTAAGCCTTACCCCTGGTGTCAGCTCGGGTTGTATCTGGCAACCACATACCATCTAAGCCTGTCTTCACCTCCTGTGGTTACAGCAGAAGTCTTGGTGGCCCTTCAGGAGAGTTCAGGGTCTCGGGCCAGTGGGTCCAATCACAGATGCTTGCCGCCCCTCGGTATGCATCACATATATGTGTATGCAGTCAGCCCAGTAGTTTCTATATTATATATATATATGCAGCCTGTGTCCTTACATATCCAGGAGTTTTTCCAACAGTGGCGGTGGGACTTGGAATGTTTGATAGTGGTAAGCGGAGCTGGGGTACAGCCTAGGTGGAGTCTCAAGGAAGGCCAAACATTTTGCCATTATTGGGCCCCAAAATTCCTGGTGGCAGCCCTGCTTAAATTATCCTTTGTCCTTTTACACTATGAGAAACGTATTCATGAATGGCAGGTCAGAAATCTGTGAGCATGTTCAGACCGGAAGGTTCAGCATGGTAGCTCAGTGGTTAGCACTGTTGCTTTGCAGCTAGGGATGAGCAAGTAGTGAAATATTTGGACTTACTACATGAGTAGGTACTAATACTCGGGTACTCGTTACGAGTAGCGAGTCCAATGTAAGTCAATGGGAAATACAAGTAATTTCACAGTGTATCTATATACACTGCGAAAGTGAAATAAAAGTTAATAAAATGTGTTAAAAATAAAAAAATAAAATACTCACCTATCCGACGGCTGTCCCAGGCCCCAAAAAGAACACATCTTCTGGCCTGCCACCAGGACCTTACATCTGATGGCAAATCAGATGGCCAATAGCAATCAGGTGGTGTGTGACATCACACACCACCTGATCGCTACCGGCCATCTGATTGGCCATCAGACGTAAAGCCCTGGCAGGCCAGCAGATGTGTTAGAACATCTGATGGCCAAAAAGATGTCAGGTAGCAATCAGTTGGTGCGTGACGTCACACATCACCTGATCGCTACCTGCCATCTGATTGGCCATCAGACGTAAAGTCCTGGCAGGCCAGCAGATGTGTTAGAACATCTGATGGCCAAAAAGATGGCAGGTAGCAATCAGGTGGTGCGTGACGTTGCACATCACCTGATCGCTACCGGCCATCTGATTGGCCATCAGACGTAAGGCCCTGGCAGGCCAGTGGATGTGTTCTTTTCGGGTTCTGGGACAGCCGTCGGATAGGTATGTTATTTTTCTATTTTTAACACCCTTTATTAACTTTTATTTAACTTTCGCAGTGTATATAGATACACTGTGAAAGTGAATGTTGTACTACTCACTACTCCTAATGAGTAATCGCAAGGAAACTTGCAGAGTAGCGAGTAGCCCGAATACCGTGCGAGTACCAAATAGTTACGAGTATACTCGCTCATCCTATTTGAAGCATTGTGGACTCCTGGGCTCATGATTTTTTTTTCATTTAATTACAGTATTTCTTATGCCGTTTTCACTTTATTCATATTCCTTTTCGCCATTTTACCGCTATCATCCATTTCCTCACTCCACGAAACAGCTAATGCCACAGTTGTCTACAACTCAAAACTCACATCAGCTATTGAGGCAGCTGCCCCTCTCATTCATGGCAGAACACAACAAATCAACAGACAACCCTGGCACACAGATGCCACTAAAAATCTCCGGCGAGCGTCTAGGGTTGCAGAGAGGCGCTGGACGAAAACACACTTGCATTAAGACTACACAGCATTCAAACAAACACTTCTAAAATTCAAGTCAGCACTCACCACTACTAAACAAAATTACTTCACTACCCTCATATCCTCTTTGATCCACAACCTGAGGCAGTTATTCCACACATTTAACTCCCTCCTCCACCCCCCACTGCTCCCTCCTACTTCTCCTATCTCTGCAGGAAACTTTGCAACACACTTCACCAACAAGATTGAACAGATCATACAAATCTTTGTTACCCAACCACCACAACCCCTATGTATACCAAACCACTCTCCTCCCCTCCAACACTGAAGGAGAACGTGCACACCTCTTCTCCAGATCGCACCTCACCACTTGTGCACTGGACCCCATCCCATCCCACTTCCTCTCCAACCTCACCACCACACGTATCCCAGCCCTAACCCACCTCTTTAACCTATCACTAACTTCTGGTACCTTTCCTATTGCTTTCAAACATGCATTAATTACACCTATTTTAAAGAAGCCATACCTCAACGTCACTTCTACATCCAGCTACCAGCCGATATCCCTGCTCCCATTCGCTTCCAAACTTCTCGAAAAGCATGTCCACACTGTAATTAATAACAACTTACTCATTACCAATGCTAACAGACAGTTCTCCATCCTCCTCCCTCTAGACCTGTCCTCTGCATTCGACACAGTCGACCAGTGTCTCCTATTACAGATCCTCTCTTCCATTGGCATCACTGACTTTGCCCTCTCCTGGATCTCTTCCTACCTTTCCAACCGCACATTTAGCATCTCCCACTCCCACACAAACTCCTCACCCCATCCTCTCTCTGTTGGGGTCCCTCAAGGCTCTGTCATGGGGCCAGTCCTTTTTTCAATCTATACACTGGGCCTTTGACAACTCATAAAGTCCCATGGATTTCAGTATCACCTGTACGCTGATGACACTCAGATCTATCTCTCTGGCCCAGATGTCACACTCTCCTGTCCAGAATCCCGGAGTGTCTATCGGCCATATCTCCTTCTTCTCCTCTCACCCCCTAAAACTCAATGTAGACAAAACCAAACTCATCATCTTTCCTTCATCTCACACACCTTCCTTACCCGATCTATCTATCACAATAAACAACATCACACTTTGCCCTATACCTGAAGACTGTTACCCCGGAGTAATCCAAGCTCTTGCCACCTCCCGCCGCCTCCAACTCTAAAATATTTCCAGAATCCGTCCCTTCCTTAACCCACTAAACTACTAGTGCATGCCCTCATAATCTCCCGTCTCAACTACTGCAACCTCCTCCTCTGTGGTCTCCCTGCTAACACTCTTGCACCTCTTCAATCTGTCCTCAACTCTGCTGCCCAACTAATCCACCTCTCTCCTCACTATTCCTCCACTTCTCCCCTCTGCAAATCCCTCTAACACTGACTTACAAAGCCGTAGACAGTCTGTCCCCCTTAAATATCTCTGAACTAATCTCCCGATATCATCCAACTTATAATCTTCAATCCTCCCAAGACCTCCTTCTTTCCTCCACACTTGTATGCTCCTCATCTAACTGCCTGCAGGATTTCGCCCGAGCATCCCCCATTCTCTGGAATTCTGCACTCCAAAACATCTGACTTTCCCCACACTTGGAGCTTTCAAGCAGAACCTGAAAACCCATCTCTTCAGATCAGCCTACAGTCTGCAATGACCAAAGTGCCACCTCACCACCACTGGACCCGGTGCTCCACCACTACTAGACCTGGTGCTCCACCACCATCGGACCCAGCGCTCCACCACCACCAGAGCAGACCCATCCTACTGTCTCTCTCCCACTGCCCTGTAGAACGTAAGCGCACAAGGGCAGGGTCCTCTCTCCTCTCTGTATCGGTCTTTCACTATTAGTTTGTTCATTGTATTTTTAACTTGTTTGTATGTAACCCTTTCTCATGTACAGTACCATGGAATCAATGGTGCTCTATAAATAATAATAATATATCATCTATCAGCAAACCCCACATTTATGGATGTAAATCTCTTTGAGTCCATATCACATCTTGAATTGGTTTTCATCATCTAGTTTTCCAATCATATTTAACTTGCTTGATTATTCTTTATGATTCATATCTTTCTTGTTTGTAAATATTATCTATTTGCTGTGCTCTGCCATATCAATTTTTTTTTTATATTTTCTTTTTTGTCCAGTCATTTATGGTTTTAATTCTTTTGTTTTTTAAAGATTATTTTAAAAATATTTATTCTGGTTATGTGCTGAATTTATGTAGGTGTTTTCATGTAGTGTTATATTAGTGGACATTGTGTGGCAGTATTATTTTGGCCTTGTATAGTAATAATTTTGGTAACATTTATCATTTAACATAGGAGAAGCAAGAGTATCATGCAAAACAGTGTTACTTTTTATTGTGGACGTAGTCGTGAATATATACAGCTGGTATAAAAGTGAAACTTTTATACCATCTGTATATATTCACGACTATGTCCACAATAAAAAGTAACACTGTTTTGCATGATACTCTTGTTTCTCCTATGTTAATTGGCATTGTGTAGTATGTTCTTTCAGTTTTGGGACCCCTCAAGTGACGACAATGTGGGGAGGGCCCCTGTTATGTATGTATACCAGCTCGGACTGATTTTGATTAACATTTATCATTGTATAATGTATTTTTGGTTTAGCAACAGTGACTCTCAAAAAAACTACTTAAAAAATGGCAGAATAACTAAGAACATTCTTGCACTTTTTCATCACATTTGCGGGGTACGGCTGGGCTCCAAAGGGTATCATTCATCCAGTGGTGCAGAGGGATTGTGCTGGGCGGCCCATTTGGTCTGGTGGCAGGACCTGTGAGTAACTTTCAGACACTCTGCATCATATGTATCAATGGGAATGGCATCCTATGTATGCAAACCTTCAGCTGGGTATAGCAAATCACCTTCCCCATGTCTTGGTAGGTTGATGGTGATTTTATCAGCTCTATGCACCTGTGTTTGCTTTATTTATTGGGGTCTGATGGCATCCTGCCTAAGTGAGGTGTTGGATTTGTTTTTGGCTGCAATTGGGGAGTTGTTTTAGCAACAGTGACGTACAATAATTGTGTATGTATAGATCCTTAAGATCAGCAGTGTGGGGTCGTAAGCAGAAACTTATATTTGGGCTTGGACTCCTTTAAGACAGTAGAAATGACCCTGCTCATCTCGCACTCTAATTCGAGTTTCATCAAAGTTTGATCAGAGAGGGTTCATTTTTCTCAGATGTGGAGAAGAATAAAAATAACAAGATTTCTCCACCTTCCCCATTCTCTCAGTACATGAACATGACACCCAAGTGCAGTCTAATTTTTTTTCACGGACCGAGTGTGACTTGATGTGTTGACAAATTGCACTCGGTCCAAAAATACAGTCATCTGCACAGGCACTTAGTACAAATACGGTGATACCAAACTTGTCCAGTTTGTTTTATTATGTTAGGTGTGTAAAATTGAAATCAGAAATGTGTAAATTTATGGTGACCGAGCACAATATTTTGGCATTTTGACAGTTTACATTGTTTACATTTTAGTTTTTTTGTAGTCAAACAAAACTCAAATAAACAGCCAAATATTGTCCGGCTAGCATTAATACTCATAACCTTATCTACTGGCTGGCTACGAATATGTTTGCTTTGACTATTTGTTCATTCCTGAGATTTAGAGGATAGGTTTCTGTCAATGTAAGAATTTGGTGTCTATTTTAATTCTACAGTGCCTATTTCCCTAAGCAAAATGATTTCGATTTGCTAAATAAAAGTATTTAGGAATATTTGTTTTTGTGTTAGGCTACCTTCACATTTGCGGACCCCTCTGCAGCGTTCTGTGGAGGGGATCCGCCATGTGACCGCAGCACCGCAAGCCCCTATCTTTATAATGGGAGCGCATGGTGCTGCGCTTGACTGTGCATAACCGTGCGCACCCATTCACTGCCATATGTGATCTGTGCACAGGCGGATGTCTGCGCACAAATCACCCAGCCTCGTTCGCACCAAAAATGCAACATGTCGCGTTCCTGGTGTGGACGAGACTGGGTGATTTGTGCGCACGCATCCGCCTGCGCACAGATCACATGTGGCAGTGAATGGGTGCGCACGGTCTTGCGCAGTCAAGTGCAGCACCGTACGCTCCCATTATAAAGATAGGGGCTTGCAGTGCTGTGGTCACATTGCGGATCCCCTCCGCAGAACACTGCGGAGGGGAACGCAAATGTGAAGCCAGCCTTAATTTTAAATTTTTGGATAAAGATGTTAATTTACCGTAATATGAGAATTACTAGATATTTCTCAGATGGAGAGAAAACTACATGGTAGATTTCCTAGTGGAGCGTCATCAATGGTTAATTTCCCTTTGCCAGGACGGCTCTGCCTTAGTTCTTTTTTCAAAAAAGGTAAAAATACAAACTTACCAGGAAGCAGTTTCAAGTTTGAGCGTTAACAAACATTGAGAAATAAAATAGTTAACAATTTGTGATTTAGTATTTGAAGCTGGCTGACGAAGGGTACTATCATCAGTATGTCACAGGACTTCAATAACATAGCCTTTATCAAAGAAGTCTATGCAAAACGGTCCATCATCCTTTTACCTCTCTTGCCATGCTTTGGCACAGCTTCCCTATTACACAGAAATCACCTGAACTTGCAATTGGGGGTATTGCTTATTGATGCTTGACATACAGTATTTGGAGGAGAAATAAGAAAAAGAAAATTAGTTTTTTAAGCTCACCACCAATTCGACTGGAATGTTGAATAAGGCTAGTGGGCAAGCACATGTGCAATGCTCTAACAGACTTGTGCACATGGCAGAAATTAGTATTTTAAACATATGGAAGGAAAGTAAATAAAGGGATTGCACATTTTCAAGAAGCAATATCCATATTATAGTGTTTTATGAGTGTGAACAGACCTATAAGACCATATATGTTAAGCATATAATGGACATATGCTATTTCTATTCAGTAAGCATTTTTGTCCCATACCTTTAAAGAAAGTTTTACGACCATTTCAAAATTTTCAACTTTTCCCCAGAACAAAGTAGCATTTTTTAGTAAATTGCTTTCTGATTACGAACCGTGTCCAAATGGAAATTGACAAATCTTGTTCAGAAAAGTTTGCTCACCTCTACTAACAACCCCCTTAGACTAGGGTCGCACTTGCAGATTTTACATGCGTTTTTGAGACTTGTGTTTTGTGAAAACGCATGCAAAAACGCATCCATAGGCCCCCATGCAAAAACCGCATGCCCCAATAGCAAAAACGCATGTCTCAATGTACCATGTGTTTTTGGGATACGTTTTTGGGTCAGCACCAAAAAATACTGCATGCAGCATTTTTTGGTGCTTTTTCAAAAACGCATGTGTTTTTTTTAACATGGGGCCCTATGGGAAACGCATGCGTTTTTATATGACACTAAATGGTACATGTGGTGTTTTTGCATGCGTTTTTTAAGGGTGCCCCACACCTATCAGCAAAAACGCAGCCCAAAAATGCATGCTGCCTATAACATGGAAAAAAACGCATGCCAAGTGTAACCCTAGCCTTATCTGTCAACCTAGCACATTTGTTGGAATGGACTAGAAGCAGCAAACTACTTTACATACTAACATCATATCTCAGTGTTGCAAGTTGCTCACTTAGATTGAGGGCCTTTTCACATCTGCATTTGTATCCGTTTGGCTTGCAATCCATTTTTGACAGCTTTTATGTAAAAAAACGCATTGCAAATACATGTGTTAATGCACCCATTGATTTAAATGGAAAATGCATTGAAAATGCAAGTAAAAACGCATGTCATTTTCTGCAAATGCAAAATGCATGCATTTTTGCAAACACAGCCCAAAACGTTTTCCTGTGCGCTCTGCAAAAGTGCGCTGCCTGGGGCTTCATGTGAAGCTGTACCCTTAGTAAACAGCGGGTTAATATAAAACAGCGTTCATAGGAAGCACCCAACGTTAGCGGTGAGCGTTACAGCAGGCTGGGCTCTGCTGTGACATCCGTCTAACGTGGGTACACTGTTAAGTGTGGCCCTAGCCATATAGGACCAATCCGTGCCCATAGGGATACATGGGAGGCCAAAACTGATCAGTGACTATCAGTTTTAAAATGGATAGACACCGATCACCAAAAACGCAGTGTAAAGGGGCCTAACTTTCAAATACTTTAATTGTTTTTTTGCAATTGGAAAAAATTGAGGCAATGGAAGGTAACATTGTAAAACAATAAAATTAACTGAGATGTTTCATTTCTTGTTGCTTTGACGCTGCCTTTCGATGGCTCCCCTATCACTGTGAATAACTTCATAACTCAGTTTTAGGCTAGGGTCACACTTGCGTTTTTGTTTTTTTTAAATCCTGATCTGGTTTTGAGCTTTCAAAAAGCTCAAAACCACATCAGGAAACACTCCTCTAGGAGCCCATTATAACAACCGAATTGCATTACATGCAGTCCGGTTACCGCATCCGACTCTGCAGCCTGCGTGAAAAATCATGCAGGTTACAGTTTTCGGGGCGGTTCTAGCATCTGCAATGCGGTAACAGCATTGCTCAGGATGTGTAATCCTGAGCAATGCGGTTACCGTATACTTTGCTTATCCCGGCAGCAAGCAGAGTGTTAACACTGTTAAAAAAGCTTAAATATTAATAATAATTGTGGCCATCACGTCTCTAGGGGGTGCCGACCCCCCCCCCTAGAGACATGCTGCCCACTCAGGTAAGCATGTAATTTGTTAGTAACTCCTGTACAGTAACCCGGCTCCTGCCGGCTCTGTACAATTTTATGAATGAAGCCGTCGCTCGCCTGTCAGCTGCGCACATACTATACGTAATGTACGTATAGTATGTGCTGCTGTCCAGGGTCCTGTAGGCATTTACAGTAGATCTATGGGCAGCGCACAGCCATAGATCTACTGGAAATGCGTACAGGACCTCGGACAGCGCACATTCTATACATACATTACGTATAGTATGTGCGCAGCTGACAAGGGAACCGCGGCTTCATTCAGAAAATTGTACAGAGCTGACAGGAGTCGGCTTACTGTACATGAGTTATTAACACATTACATGCTTAACTGAGTGGGTAGCATGCCTCTAGGGGGGTGGGCACCCCCTAGAGACATGACGGCCACAATTATTATTAATATTTAAGCTTTTTTAACAGTGTCAACACTTTGCTCATCCGATGAGCAAACTGTACGGTAACGGATTGCTCCGGATTACACATCAGGAGCAATCCGGTTACCGGATTGCGACTTCAGCCACACATTTTGCTTGCAAAATGTGTGGGAAGCCAATTGCGTTCACCGCATCTGGATCTGGATGTGGTGAATGCAATTTCATTAACAAATGTGACCCTAGCCTAACTGTCTGTGATCTGGTCACAATGTTTTGTAGATTTCAAGGAACAAATCATAATTATAAGATCAATTATAAGAAAATTATAAGAAAAATAAAATGACTTTCTAAGTTTCTAAAACACAACTAAAATCTATGGCAAAAATATAAAATCAGACATCAAGATATATTTAAAACTGGAAAAACAAAATAATAAAACCCATGGCGAATTGAATTTAGATCCATTTTCATTTGCAAAACATGACAATGTAAGCCTACAGATGGACTCAATTATACTTAAATCACATAAGAATATTTAATTAAATTCGCATATAGCACTTTTGATAGTTGTAATTTTTAGAAAGCATCAGTGTGTTATGTTTAAAGCTAAGTACTGTTCACTGGTACACCTGTCTCAATATATGGTTTAATGTATGGTTTCCACACTAGTTCTTGGCTTATATAGTGGTTAGCTCACTGAATACCATAAGGGTAACTCTGTAAAAACAAGTGGCTAGTAATATTTTTATATTTGATATATTTTCTTCACTTTCAGATTTTTTTTGCCTACTCATTTATTTTTTATTACGTACCTGAATGACTAAAAAAAAAATCTATAACTCAGTTTTACAGACACTTTCCCTTAAGCATGCAGCCCAGCACCTATGATTAACTTACCACGGATTATTTGTTTAAGGTGTGTGTAATGTGTTTATAGAGCATGGCAGCTGACATAATGTATTTTTTGGCAGACTGACGCATATACACCCTCCCCTTCAGTTTTTTTTTTTAAGAATAGATGAATAATTTATAGACAGGGAAAAAATCATTATATACATATTTGTATTCAACAAAAACATTGTAAAATAATTTAATAACATTTACAAGATATAAAATAACTTTGATAATTTTAGGGAAAATATTTGAAATTTAGAACTGAATATTAACTTCCCATTAAAATTTAAAATAACTCCGGCGTAAGAAAACTGTCTATTAAACAACACCTACCGTATAAGTGATGACTACCCTGTCTGACCTCATAAAACTGTGTATTGTGTTCGGAGAATAGTTTGTCTTCTTTAGTTGTTCAACACGTTATTCAAATTTGATACCAGATTAAAGAGAAAAAGCAACATCTGAATTACTTTGCATAAATCCATGGACTAAAATAAGGCTGGCTTCACACCACGGCACAATCCGATCCGGGGCTGTCCGGTGTAAACCGGACAGCCCCGGACTGGATTTTGGCCTCATAATATCCTATGGAGTGGATGGAGCCGGAGGGCAGCTGTCTGCCGTCTGGTTTCCATGTGTTCAGGAGACTCGGAAAATCGGAGCATGCAGTATTATTGTATCCGGGGGAAAAAAAGCTGATCCTCCCGGATGCTCCTGGTCCGGTGTGATCCGGCGCCCCCTAACATGGGGGTCTATGGCACCGGATCGCACCAAGGCCGCATCTGGGAGCCGGATGCCAGATGCTGAAGCTCAGTGCCCCACGGGGCTGAACCTCAGCACCACGGAGCTGTCCCCTGCTGACAGTTCAGGAGCCGCGGCTCACTCCCTGCTAGCCGCAGTCTTGAATTATCAGCAGCTGAGGCTGCAATTGAGCCATTCAGCTGCACACCGGACCGGAGGGCATATTTGGCCCTCCGGATCTGTGTTCAGATCCGGTCCGGAGCTGTCAAGTTCACCCCTGACAGTCCTGGATCAGATCTGGCCGAGGTGTGAAACAGGCCTAAGGCACAAGAATTAAATAACCACTTAGTGACATCATCTAGAGGTGCTGCAAATCTCCTTTGAGAAGGAGAACTGCAGCAACTCAACATGATATACATTCCACAAAGTGTGGAGAAATGTTTTTGCAGTAAATTTCGCCCATTTGGACAAAAACAGCTTTTTGGTTTCTACAAAGTGAACGGAGGTACTGACAGCTTCTGGGAGCCCTGAAACACGTTGACTAATAAATCAATATAATATTCATCCTTTAATGTCTCCTGGAAAGCAGCAGTACAGTTTTCACCCTTCATTCTCCCTTCTTTAATTTTCTGAGATAATGACCTTTGGATTTCCATTGACTGTAAGCCATGATCATCAACATTAACATAAATAAACTCATAAAATAGAGCACTCTGTTTGTAATGATTCTATATATGAGTTTCACTTTATGTATTGATTTGCTGAAATAACTTTTTGATGATATTCCAATTCATTGAGACGCACTAGTACATGGGTATACCCAGGATCAATACTAGGGGGGCAAGCCATGGTTGTTCGGAACGTGATATCCGGCTCGGTGCATTCTGGGGGCTGATCACGTATTCGGCCGGGCTCCACTGCATGCGCAGTGCGCATATTGAAGGCGGGCCGAGCATGTGATCAGCCCCCAGAATGTACCTCACAAATTAACTTTTAATATCTCTCGTGAGGAATGGAAATTAGCTGAAAATGGTCCGGAAGTTTCTTCTCAATCTGGTCCTTGCCGCTCCGCTGGTTGAAATGCCCACCTCGCTCCTATGAAAAGGCCGCCCCTCCTGTCTACATCACACTGCTTTCACGCCTGCACAGTGGCGCGGGTCTCAATGACTTCACAAATCTTGCAAGATTGGAACTACCGTCAGTAGATGAATGCAGCGAAAGAGCCATCATCAGTAGACGAATGTAGAACCAGAACCACCTCAGTGGATGAATGCTGGGTCTGAACCATCAGCTGATGAATGCAGGGTCAGAACCACCATCAGTAGATGAATTCAGTGACAGAAGCACCATAAGCAGATGAATGCAGGGCCAGAACAACCGTCAGTAGATGAATGCAGCAACAGAACCACCATCAGTAAAGGAATGCAGTGACAGAACGACCTCAGTAGATGAATGCAGTGACCAAATCAACATCAGCAAAGGGATACAGGGCCAGAACCACCTCAGTAGAAGAATCCAGAGCCAGAACAACCTTCAATACATGAAAGCAGCACTAGGACCCCCATCAGTAGATGTCACTTGTGGCCACGAGCTGCGCCTGCGCAGGCGACACTGCCGCGATGCTTTAAGGGATTCGGTTACAGTGGCCAGAAGTCCCAACTGGCGTTTATGTGTGTAGATGTACCTATACCTCCCAGCATTTCTTTAAAAATGGTAAGGAGTACTGGGAGTTGTTGTTACCTGTCATCAACAGACTGCGGACCATGCAGGAACCACAGTCCAGATGAGACGCAGACAAACTTTTACATCTTGGTACCTTATACTGTAGATGACATCTTCTCTAATTGGAGTTGTTCCCATTCCTTTTCTTTCGTTGTAGCACAGACGCCATGATGAGATTTGACATCCACAGTTCGTCTCTATAGACTTCCCTCTTCTTCATCTTCAGCAGCACTTTCCGACACAATGCCCTTAAAAATAAAAGTATCACTATACTGCCCCAGAAATATACATAGACCCCCCACACATAGCCTAGCCCCACTGTATAACACAAACACACACAGCTCCACTTTATAACTCACACATAGTGCCACTGTATAACACACACATAGGGCTGGCTCCAGGTATTTGTGTTCCCCAGGTGAAATCATCTCGGTGGGCCAAATACTGGCTGTACATATGTATGTATGTATGTATGTATAAAATTGAGGCTGCAAGTTGTGTATATAAAATATAGAGGCTGTGGATATATAATATAGAGGCTGGGGGCTAGATATACAGTATATATAATATAGAGGCTACATGCTTTATAGGCTGCGGGCTGTGCCTCTCCCCCGTGTCTCCCCCTTGTGCACTGTGAATTATATGGAGAACTATGAAAGGGCATTATACTATATGAGGTGCATTATAATGTATGGAGGACTATGGGGGTGCATTATATTGTATGGAGGACTATGGGGTGCATTATATTGTATGGAGGACTATGGGGATGCATTATATTGTATGGAGGGCTGTGAGGCTGTTTTATGCTATATAGAGGCATACGAGGCTGCATTATACTATATAGAGGATAATGAGGTTGCATTAAAATAATTGGATGACTATGGGGCTACCTTAAGAATGAAGGACTATGGGATGCATTATAATACACAGAGGACTATGGGGTACATTGTAATGTATGGAGGAATGTGGGGATGCATTATAATAATTGGAGGAATATGGTGGCAGAGGAAGAAGACCATATAAACTATGATGGGGACATATATACCACGCTAAAGGCCATATTCTAGGAGGAGGACCATATATAGCAGGATAAGGGACATAAATACATAATGAAGGGGGAGAGGGGTCAATTTGTGAGTCTTTATAGGATTTATAATGCTACACGGGGCCCATGCATCTGACCAACGTGCACGCGGAAGGTGGGGGGCCTAAATTGCGGGGCCCATCAGACTCGTTACGCCACTGGGGAGCCCGATGGGGGCTGTATATGAGATGGAAGTTCCATCTCTCATATACAGCTCCCTCCAATGTCCTATAGGGCTCACATCTCGTATACAGCCCCCTTATAGGGCTCCCATATCATATACAGCCCCCTTATAGGGCTCCCATATCATATATAATGCTGCCATAGGGTGCCCAAATCATATTCAGCCCCTCCATAGGGCTCCCATCATGACAGCCCTATGGGGGGTTGTATATGATACGGGAGCCTTATGGGGGGGCTGTATATGATATTGGAGTCCCATCTCATATACAGCCCCCCAATACCCCATATAGTCCTCATATCATATACAACAGCCCCCCATAGGACTCCTATATCATAGGCTGCATATGATATGGGAGCCCTATTGGGGGCTGTATATGATATGGGAGTCCCATATCATATACAGCACCCCTAATATCCCATAGGGCTCCCATATCACATACAGCCCCATGGGAGCCTATGGGGGCAGCGCTGTATATGAGAAGGGAGTATATTTCATATACAGCGCAGCCCCCACATAAGGCTCCCATATACAACCCTCCCATAGGGCTCACCCCACCCCAACCCACCCACCCCCACATCACTTTTTTTTATATTTACATACATCTTTTCTTAACAGTTGTTGTCCTCTCGTCTCTTGACTTTGTAGCTCAGTTCCAGCCTCCCCACCAGCAGTGTCCCCAGACCGCAGCTTGCACCACAGGGACTCAGCACTCAGTGGTGATGTCATGACATCACTTCTGAGTCCCCCGCCCCCCGAGCTGATCTGCAGTCGGCAGACACTGTCTGAGGACGAGATCAGCCCTGCGCCCCTGCTGGCTGCTGCAGCTGCCGCCCCATCAAGATTACTGGCGCTGTCACTGAGCTACAGTGACACACAGGTGAGGTGGATTGTGGAGCGGAGGTGCTAGCAGTGGCTGCCTCAGCTCAGCCACCCTGAGTCAGACACAGTGCACACATTATAATTAATAGGTGCGCGCGGCGTGCGCACAGTGCCGCGCTCACCCCTTCCTCTTAGGGGGGGGAAGCTGCCCCCCCGCCCCACGCTTGGTACGCCCATGCACTAGTACATAAATTACTATTGCATTGTATCGTCCACTTAGAATAGCTATATGGTATTTATTTTATTGGTTTATTTCTTGTTTGAGGTAACTTTGCCTATTCCCAGATAGAAAAGAATATTTTTTATAATGTGATATATTTACAACCTTCAGCACAAAATGTAACACTAGACATTTACAAACCTAAAGTCTATAATAACCTAATGACTGGATAGACCTCTGTTCACTATTTATTTATGCAAGTCCTTTGAGACCTGGCACTTAAAATTTATTCCAATGAACCATTTTGTATGAGTCAGAATTCTGTCACTACCTTTATTATTTGATTTTAAAAATTCACAACGTCTCTGGAAAAAAAATATAATGTGTGGTGTCAATCTGAACTGAAGCACTGGGTTTTCATCAGCAATTGCTGCACATATTTTACTTAGGTGTTATAATAAGTTTTGTATTAATATACGGTAGATGTATTACCACTCATTTGTCTGGCTTGTATAAGTTTTATAGAATATAACAGTAAAAGTTTTTGCTGCAGTTAATATTTAGTGTATTCATGTTATGTCTGCTTTATGTGATCTAGGAAAGAACAAGTAATATTCTGGAAAACATTAGCATTTAGTATACCTAGTATTAAAATAACTATTTGTATCTACATTCTAGGTTTAGAAACTAGTGAAGATAGTCCATAAAATATAACTTTTATTGGCGGATTTACTGCAGGAGCATCACTAGCACTGTGGCGCCTCACCAGGTAGTCTGCCACCAGAGGTACTGCACTCCTGCGGTTAAGGAGAGTAGTGCCTCTTCTCTCCAGTTGCTGGGGCGGTGCAGTTGAGCCCAAAAAGACACAAACACACACAACAGTAGGCCCCTGGGACGGTGGGTAGACCCTGAGGGAGGACCCAGGTTCAAAAGCGGGACAAGAAGGAGAAGTAGTAGGAGTTAGGGAGTAGAGACCATTGAGAAAGGAGTGTAGTGGGAGTCGAGAGTGTAGCGGCGGTGCAGTGCCAACTTCCATGGGCTGGAGCACGACCACGCTCCTCCACGGGAGGAAAAGACCGACAGGTGGGAGAGGACGAGAGCCCTTGGGGTGCAGATGAGACATCAATCCCCTTTCACCCGAATCTGACGAAAAGGAGGGGCTGGTGGACAGGGACCCAGCCCTGAACATGGCGCGGGAGCTGTATGCCTGAGCCGTTGAACCGGATGCCCCAAGCTTCTAACGGGAGCTGTGGCCGAACACCCGACACAACTTGGGGAAGGTGGCTGGACTAGGGAGCAGTGCCCAGGAGGGGACACAACACCACCCGTTGCCGCCGGTACTTGAGCTCTGTGCTCTGAAGGCGCTGAGAGCCTGGAGGGCAGAGTAGTGTCACGCTCGCCCTAGAAGATAACTACCTCTTATAGCGTTAGCAGAAAGAGAAAGACCACCAAAGACAGGAACACCTAGAGAGGAAAGAAAGGGCACCGACTGTGGCTGCACTGCACTAACCCGGTTCTGGAGACAATGCTAAACCGGAGGTTGGCAAGAGACGAACCCGGCGGCCATGCTGAAAGAACTGAGTAAAAGTAACAGAACTCCAGCTGTGGTGTGTGAGACTTTTATTAGCGGTGACCACCAACCGCAGGGGCCGCATGAGACATTGGGGTACTAACGTCACAGTGAACATCCGCCAAGGTACGAACAGACTCCTCTATCCCGCTGCCCTAAGGACCATGCTCCACCTGCGGGGAGAGGAACCATCCAAGCTGCCGGTCACTGTGTTCAGAGGTCCTGAAGCAGTGGCGGCCGCCATGGCCACATTCCACAGATGGCATCAAAAATACCCCCTTTGTCCCCTCAGACTTTCCCTGTCATCTTCCCCCGTTTATTAACAATGACACCGCCAGGATCATGGGACCGAGTCTTGGCCCCGTGAAAATAACCAAAAGAGGTGAAGAGAACGAGTAACTACCCGGTTCCCAAGTCTTCCCCATCCCTGGAGTGGGCGTGTCAGTACCACATGATGCAATCTCAAAGCGTTTTACAAAAAGATTTGCGCTAATATCAGCAAGAAATACCATGGCATATTAGTTATCCTATTCAGGTATAATGGAAACAGAAACATTAGCTAAATTAATTATAGGCAATACATCACTGAACATACTAGAGCACTTCCTATAACCAATGCCATGTGTAGCCCCCTTCAAAAATCATTTTGAGTTGTTTAGCCATATTCTGTGGACAGGGCTGGGCTTACCCTCTGGCAAATGCCATAAGGGCCATTCTCTGTAGTTAGCCACTTGTTCTTTCATGCCCACCACTCTGTTGATGTCAAACTCATGTTACTGCTGTGTTCACCAGGCCAGCACTCTGGGCAGCATTAACTTGCCTTGTGCTTTCGATCTTGCTACATTGCTAAAATCTAGGCCTGAATAAGTGGGCGGTCTCCTATCTAGATCACGAGGTGCAGTGATGTAATAAAGAGGTAGGTTGAACTGAACAGAACAGCACTAAACATAGTTTCCCCAACCCTGACTCTGCCATTTTTGTAATTTTAAAAATTTAAAGGGAGAAAATATATATATTTTTGCCTAAAATACAAAGGAAATGTTTCATCTTTAACTTTATGCCTTTTAGAGATCATTTCATATTCAACTTTCTGAACTGTTAACAATAACAAAAATTTAGACCAGGGGTGCACAAACTTTTACATGCCACTCTAATGTCCTTAAAATTGTTGAAAAAGTACAGTGAAATGATGAAAAAAACGAAATTCTTTCATTGTATTTTGAGTTTCTTCTTTACGAAATTCAATGTACGCTAAAAGTTTCCTGGTAATGTGATTCTGCAGGTCAGGCCGACTATGGTGGCTCCTAACTTACTGTATTTTCCGGACTATAAGGCTCCAATCACACTGTGTGTTTTTGGTCTGTTTTTTGCTTGTCAGTTTTTGTAGCCAAAACTGGACATGCACAACCTCACTATATTCACTCAATTTTTTATTGTAATTTTGTTTTTTTACGTGAGATTTCAGTTTATTTATCAATTGCGTTGTACAAATTATAGGTGTCATTTAAGGTGGAAAAAGATCTGAAATATTTTTTCTTTGTATGATTTTTTTTGCATGACAAAAACCTGGCATTTTAACAGGGGTGTATAGACTTTCTATATCAACTATATGTACACGTGGAATTTTGTGATGAGTTATCATGAGTGAGCCTGCTTCAAAAAGCAACGGAAAAATTATTAAAAAAATGCAAAGACTCTATTCTTAACCCACTTTGTTCTTCATTTATTCAGTGTTTCAAACAAGGCAAAGTCACTGTATTGGAGCATCAATTAGTATATTCCTGGAACAGCTTCACCAGTGTATTTTCAGATGATTTTCAGGTGGCTTCGTCACCTGCGTCTTTACTTTCAACTACAGAGACCAGACCGCTCCCTAGCAAAAAACGCCTGAAGAATGTACAGGTCACTCGTCCTTTCCGCATGTTCACACTATGTTTGTTTTTGTCATATTCTGAGCATGTTTGCTCAAAAAAAGAGCGGAAAGAGCGCTAACAAAACAGTACCAAGAATGGTCATAATATTTTGTATAGGAAACAACTTGTTATTCATATATTGAGGATTTTGAATGTTTTTTTTTAATTTTAGACTTTCAAAGATAACGTGTTTAAAATAATTAATATACATTCTTTTCATTTTTTATTCTATGTTGATGATCAAAACTTTACAAATTTAGTGAATAGAAAGGTTAAAAAGACACCCAAAAAGTGCCTGAGAATTTTCTAAAACATTTTTGGCAGCGTTTTTGCTCTATTTTTATTAATGGATTTAAAAAATTGTTTATTAAAAAAAACTTACAAAAATGCTGAAAAAAGCATTTAAAAAATGAATGGCAAAAAAAGTAAAAACATGCTCAGAAAATGACCAAAAACACCCTAAAATTATTATATTGTTAGTGTTTTGCAGATGGCACAGTGATTCTAGTAGCCAATTTTTAACATTGCAATTGACTTGACATTAGACACTTTAAAAGTGTACATAACTCAGTTCACACTCCGATTTGTTGAAAGTATGCTTTATACCCACCAGATGATTGATATATGGCATCTCCTGCACCCAGATGACAGACATTACTCATTCTACTCCGCTTCCCATAACATGCTTTTTTATCTCAACCATTTATTTTTTCATCTTCATCATCATCATCATCGTCAACAACAACTTACTTATTATTTTATCTTTGTCACTCTAAATATATATGTGACACTAGTCCCTACGGTAGCAGGGTTGTGACACAGAATGTGAAATACGTCACTACAGGGATAGAGATGACAGAGTGGCCAGGCAATCGGGTCGGTTCCAGGTATTTAATCAGTTTTTTCTTAATGTGGCTCTGGAGTATTACCTATGTTTCCTTTACTAAGTTTGTTCAGAGTACTGTTGCTCCCTCTAGTGGCTGAACGTTTATCAGCATCAGTTTTCTATTTTTTATGCCTCTGTTTCTCCTCTGTTCTGAAATCCATTTTTGGTAATCCAGCCTCCATTTTCTCTTCATGCGTGCGTACAGGAGGTCAGTCTACATTTTATTCCCCTTGTAATAGTGTTGCTGGTAAGGAATTTAAGTGATCGAACCCTTACCAGGACCAGCATGGAGAATAACTCTGATCAAAAACCAGACTCACAACTCAGCAATGCCCAGGTATCAGAAACAGTAACAGTATGATCGTTCCCCCTCTTCAAGGGAGGTACCACCAGAACCCAGGTTTCCCAGGACACCTTTACCCCTGCCGTTCTGTTCGGTCAAAAATTACTGAATTCTAAAATTTTTATTTAATTTTTCATTTGTTTATGAACAACCATGTTCACATACAGTATAATAATGCAACAGATATTCAAATAAAACTCTTAAATTAGCTAAAAATCAAGACTTTAATAGGTCCAGTCAAAAATTACCAGAACATTAAAAGTGAATGGTAAATCCAAACAGAACAGCAGGGTTAATAAAAGGCCCTGATCAACCAATGAGCCTTCACAGAATGAGCCAGAACACTCCAAGGATCAAGGATCCTTTGCACCATATATTTTAAGCCTCCATCAAGAGAAATGGGAGGAGGCATGGATTAGGGATTCTTTCAACAATGACCTGTGGAATACATTTGACAGAAAAAAGACAAGAGAGCGCTCCCTGTGAAAGACCTTCCAGAAATAATAATGAGAGGGGGGCCACTAGGCCGTTCACCTTCGGGGGTTGTGCCTCACCACCTGAGGAAGACAGTAGAGCACTGTTGAAACGCGTTGTGGCAGCACAAGGGGCCAATAAAGGTCTGATTTTATTTGATGCTTGTGATTCATTTAGCGCTCCACAAGCCGATAAAAAAAAACTTTTTTCCTGTGGAATACATTAATAATACAAATAGACTGAGTTTTAATCTGATCGTCAAAGGATTAGCTATCTCCAAAAACTCAAATGACCAATGAATCTAGGACCCAATTTCATTGAGGACACCTTTAGTTTATTCTTCCTATAATATAGCCAAACCTTATCTCCCACCATGATAAATGTTTTTTATTGGCCTTATGTTTCTGCCAAAGTTGAGCCACCCCAATATTCTTTTGAACCTCCCTCCAGAGATCCCCAAGTTTTTAGATGGCTACCTCTACCCCAGGAGCCAAGACACCCAGAATATATCCTAGAAAACTTATCAAAATGAGGATGAAACAGATAATTACAAAATAATGACTGATTTATTCATCTGTTAAAGGCGAACTCAGCATGCGGTAGAAATGAGGACCAATCCTGCTGATCTGCGACAAAACATCTTAAAGTTTGTTCCAAAGACTGATTTGTCCTCTTGATCTGACTGTTAGATTCATGGTGACAAGCAGAGGAAAAAGACAAATCAATTCCCAATTTTTACAGAAAGCCCTACAGAATTTAGAAATGAATGGCATCCCTCTATCGGACACAATATTTAGAGGAGTCCCATGCAAACATACATGTTATTAAAGAACAATTTGGTTTCGGCATTGGGTAACCCAACGGCCTTTGGAGGTCTGGCTGAAGAAGAACAGGAGCAGACATATAAAAAAATGTTTTAATTTTCAAAAGTCTCAACCGCTTCTAACGATAAAGCCCTTAGATCCATCCACTTACGTGTGAGGGTCATTCAATGTCATGTAAATTAATGTATTTTACCTCTATATTTTTAATTCCTTTGAGATGTGTTCTTTGGTAATACTGTGTTAGAGAATACAAAATGGGAAGAAAAGAAATTCTATATACTTTAGTTTTTTCAAATTATTTTCAAAATTTTGAAAAAATGTTAATTTCTGTGTTGCATGCCTTTATGTTTTTCCTTATAATTTGGGCAAGATTCACATTAGAGAAATGGGAAAAACATCATTCAACTCAGAAGAGTACTGGCTTCCAACAGATATGTCACAAGAGTATCTATGTTTTACCAATGAAAAAAATCATGTTTTTTTTAAATATTATTACATTATATTATATTATGTTACAATTTAAAAGCATGAGAGGACAGAGGACTATAGTTGGGGTGATGTAAAGCTGGAGAGAGGAGAAAGCTAGAGAACAGATACTGAGAATGAACAGGGAGAGACTTGGGAGTGATGGCAGAGCAGCTTACTGGTTTCATGTCTTGTCCTAATCCTAAACCACACAAAGCATTAGATATATCTATAGTGGATAAAGTAAAACAAATTAAAATAGTAATGACATGAGTCTAATTGTGCCTGGCAGATAAAATTGTGCATCCATGTAAGAGAACGGTAAAAGAAATCATATCCAAAAAAAGGCTGGTTCTTGCCATTTTGAAAGAGACCTATAAATTAAAAAAAAAAAGAATCCAACTTCTGACAAAATAGGATTTTCAAAATTTGCTTAACTGCAACCTAAGATTCGTGTCCTGGCTGGTGGAAGTGGTACATACTCAGTATGCGTATGTACAGTACAGCACCCCAGAACACTAAGCTTAAGATTGAAGGAGGTTAGCAAGAAGATATTCAGTTTGGTGAGTCCAACCTTGATTACAAAATATGACTGTCTCAATGTGTCCAAAAAAAGTGACAAAAACTGACATCCTTCCAAGTTTGAGCAAGGTCTACTACTACTTCACAGATGGCTCTTCAGCACAGTATAGAAACAGGTAAAACTTTTTAAATGTTTGCCATCGCAAGAAGGATTTTGGAGTAGACGTTGTATGGAACTTTTTTGCCACGACTCATGGCAAAGGTGAATGTGATGGTTTTGGAGGCCCTGTGAAACATCTTGCTGCTCGAGCCTCCAGGGGCCATATTCACATGTACTGTACAAACCAGGACTATAAAGAAGAGAACAGTTTGTTAAAACATTGGTTATAGGAAGCAGAACCATCAGAAGTCAGCAATACCACACTTTCATTCCATGTAGTGAAACAGAAATAAGACAAGAATTTTTTTCATTCAGCAATGACAGTGAAGTCCATCAAGTGATTGAAGGTAGAATGATTGGAAATGGATGACATATCTGGTGATGTAACAAAAAAAAAAAAAACTTACTGGCACACCTAATGTGTGTGTACAAGGTGCTAGCAGAAAAAAAACACATAACTATAAAAGATTAATCCACTGCACACTGGAACATTAAGAATTTAGGAGATGCTTAGCAAATGTATTGGCCAATGCAAATGAGCCAAGAGATAACTGCGTTAAGGTGAATCTCATGTAACGGGACCCCAACCTGAAACACTTCTATGTGCGAATAAAATCGGCCTGTATGGCAAGGTAGGATCCTGGCTATAAAGGAAGGTGAATGTACTATGACTAACGGGCGGGGGTTCACAGACTGACAAAGTTACTGCAAATAACAAAAAACTGACTGGCACACCTAAGCATCTCCTTTATCCTTAGTGTTGCAGTCTTTTTATAGTTATGTGTTTTTTTTTCTGCTGGCAAATTGTTCATACACAGTAGGTTTGCCGGTCAGTTTTTTTTGTTATTTGTAGTACACTGTCTGTGTACCCCTGCTCATTAGCCATAGTAGATTCACCTTCCTTTATAGCCAGGATCCTACCATTCTAAACAGGCTGATTTTAATCGCACATAGTGTCATTTCAGGTTGGGGACCTAATACATGAGATGCACCTTGATGCGGTCATCGAGCTCATCTGCATTGGCCAATACATATGCTAAGCATCTCCTTTATTCTTAGGGTTCCAGTGTGCAGCTCTGTCATGGCAACAAGTCGGCAGCGGGGAATAGCACAATCCCTGCCACTGTGTGTTAAATCACACTGTTAGAGTTTGACAGAACAATCTAATTAGTTAACAGATGCGGATGGATCTCAGATCCACCTGCATCTGTTAGCGGCACATGTCAGCTGATCAGATCATTCGACATGTGCAGAGAATGATGCTAGCTCAGCACATGAGCTCGCATCAATGTCTGGGACTCGACCAAGGACATACCAATACTTTCTGGGTTGTTGAGAGGTTAAAAACACCATTTTACACTCATCACCCTCTTGGATTAGTGTGAAATTATATGTGTCCTCGAATATCTAGTTTGAAAAACCATTTGGCTCCTGAAAGCTGATTGTATAGATCAGGATAAGAGGAAGATAAGTAATCGAGGTAAGAACGTAGAACCTCATCTTTCTTTCTAATGAAATAAAATCCAGTGGCTACAGGTGATGAGGAAGGATGAATATGTCCTTTCTGTAAACCTTTGTTTATATAAGTTTTCATGGAAGTCCACTTAGGGCCAGACAAATCATACAGATGGTCTTTAAGTAATTTGGCATTAGGAATGAGATTGATAGTACAGTCATATAGACGGTGGAGAGATAATATCTCTGCCTCTTTTTCTGAAAAAATATTTCTGAACTCCTTCTAGTATCAAGGTACTTTATAAATAATGCTAGCCATGAGGTGTGCATGTTATATTATATCTATTATATCATACAACACACTTTATCGACTCACACTTTAGTAGCTGTCTGCCACTACCATGGAATTGCTCTGCTCTTTATATTCAGCAGGGTCCATCAGGGAGAGCGCAGGAACATGCTGGCCGCATTCCCACTGACACTGTCTGGTCTCTCTGGTGCACACTTCCAGCCTAGAGATCACTTCCGGTATTGCGTCTTTGAAAAAAGAAGTAGCACTCACCGGCCTGGGTAAATATATCAACCTTTATTCAGCAACGGTCAGGCTTACAATACGGGGTTTGCGTAGGGAGGGCCCCCATCCTGGCCGTTGAGTGCTACTCCTTCTATGAAACACATAATACACTTTATTGAAACCAAGGGAAGTTGTAGAATATGGGGTTTCTGTTTTATCAGGCATCAGGCATTTTTCAGTTGATACATGTTAATCACAGTTTTGCAAGAGAATGATTGTACTGGAGATTTTTCTTCTTCTGGGCTGAGTTCTATGTACTGGTGGGTGAATTTGAGAGTTCTGTTTACTGATGTGTTTGTGATTTTTCTCTTCCAACCATTACCGGTAACAATTATTCAGAATATTTACGTGACGTTACATCTGTATGAAATACATGTCTTTGACTCATGTCTTTGGTAACTGTATTTGGAAACATTACTGAAATTTGATAAAACAAAAGTTGGCTGACATTTTCCAGGGGAAGCGTCCCACAGGAAATCACATGTAAAATGTTTGCACTATGAAATAAACTATTATACACAAAACTGCTTTTATTTAAGCACAATACATGAATAGAGAAAATTGGGATACTATTTCCAGAGAATTTTTGACTCACTTGTCATTACTCAGTACCATTTCAGAGAAACACATTGGCAGAATTATGGAAAAATATGTGTCTATTGGCAATTCTAAAGTTGAACCAAACGTATATTTTAATGGACCGTACACTGTATAAGGTTTCAACATTATTTCTATTCTCTTAATCTTCTTTATAATGGTGATATGTGATTGTTCTGTCTATTCTGAATGATTTAATATATGATTTGCACAAACTGAATTTAGTGGAGTATTTTTATCATATTACCATCACCAAAATATTTTGTCAACCTTAATGTATTGGCTGTTAACTGGTGTTTCCAACAAAGAATTTGGCAAGCCTGGGTTTCTGGTGCCAAAGTATAATTATGGAAGCCATTAGTTTGACTAAAGCCTTAGCAATCATACTCGGAGGATGAAGACTGGAGAGCCTAAAATTGGTGCAATCTGGATCTATATTGTGAAGTAAATATATTTTATGAAACTGCTATCAATACCCTGATTTTTATATTGTTGAAACCCGTGAAATAGCAATCCCATAAAATGTTTTCCTCTTAAATGCAGTCATCATATTATATAGCATTGTGTACTTAATTGTGCATTTTGTCCTTTTATGAAGTTAATTCTTCTCTTTTGCATTAGGTCTATGATGCCATGTGATTAAAAATAGACTAACTGAACCCATAATAATATTAATCTTTATTTATATAGCGCCAATGTGGCGCCCCTGCGGCTAGGCGCCACAGGGTAATATTACACTCAAATACTAAAATGTGTTTTTCCCTGTAAGGTCATCAGTTCAGGGTTCACTTTATGGAGTCTGTTTTTATACCCACCTAGGACCACACCACTTAGAATAGGGGATCCGGTAATTTAGTAGGTTCCATAGGGGTGGGGGTGGAGCCTAGGATAGAGTAGTGGGAGGGAAAGTGACAGTTACCTCAGACGTTGCTGGGAAGGCAGGCAGAGAGGTCAGGCCTGACAGCCCAGCTGACATGAGGGAGCCCCATCTCTAAGTGGGGGCCTAGGACAGAAGGTAACGGACCAGGACTAGTTGGAGCTGGCTGGTCACGTTGGGGAAGCATTGGCAGTGCGGGTAGCCGAAGTAGTCAGGTGTTTATCCTTGGCTATAGACCGACGAGCTGCGGGCCCAAGATAACTGGGTTGCCGTGCGCACCACAAGGTACCTCACCCATCAGGACCACAATAGATCCAGGACCGCAGGGGTAACAGCCCGATTACTGACATCGGGGGAGAGAGTGACTCCTCTTAAATCCGGGAAACGATAACCGTGCCTCAGTGAGGGAGATCAGGGGACTGGCTGGAGAGCTCTGCGATGGTGGAGAGTAAGAAGGACAACTTTATTCCGGAAAGCCATAGAAGGAAGGACGTCTAGAGACTCCATAACAGTGAACCTGGAGCTGGTGACTGACCCCCTGTAAACCGGACTGTACCGTATACCATCATCTGCCGGTACTCATTAAAGTGGAGTAAAGCTGAATTGGGACTCTTTCATTCTTATTGTGGTGCCCGGAGGGCTCAGCATCAGCAGCAGCTCAGCAGAGGGGTAAGAACTGCAGTACCAACATCTACTACTACTCCCCTCATGCCCTCATCATCCACAATTACTTTCATTGCTGCCCTGAGGTAAAGCTCCACCTGTGGGGAGCTGTTCCACACTCTGCTGCACCCACCATCACCTCAGCAGCCAGCTTGCAGCGCCGGTACAAATTTACCGGGAACTACAGGTGGCGTCACGATCCCCTGTAAATAACCCCTTCTCCCTCATCATCAACGTCCCTCTCAAATGATCACCAGGGCACCGCACCGGGATCCCGTCCACCCGTGACTCCCTATTCAGCAGACCCGGTGGACGAGTACCCCCTTAGCCCTGGCCGCATCACCAACATATTTCACAGTGCTTTACAATTCAGGAGGTTCATATACAGTCATAAGTAACAGCTACAACAGTTACAAAAAAAAATGCAATAACTAAAGCAAAAAACTATGATGACCCTGCTTGTGAAAACTTACAATCTAACAACAAGGTGGGGGTGACACAAAGTACAAATGCTTATTTGCACTCCCCCTTGGCAAAGGTTAGCACGTCCTCGTGCTAAGACACGGGTTAAATGATGTTGCAATTAGAACTCGTATTTTTGTAAAACATCAAACAATAATAATAGCAGTAATGAACAGAGTTTAAAAATAAAAAATTACAAAACCAAGAAAAGTGTACAGTCTCAAGAGGGAAAAACTACAAAAAACAAGAAAAGTTTGAAAAACACAGTCCGTACGGTGCTTAGCCCTTCCATCGTTGGCTGATGAAGAGTTACCGTATATACTCGCGTATAAGCCGAGTTTTTCAGCCCAAAATTTGGGCTGAAAAGTCCCCCCTCGGCTTACACGCGAGTATACAGAACTTCAGGCTTCCCCCGGAGGTATACAGGCCCCCCCATCAAGATCCAGGGTCCCCCCCTTGCGCGGCAAACCTGTAAAGTAAAATCATACTCATCACTGTCCGGTCGCGCCGTCCCGCCGCTGCCGACATCACGATCCCGGGCTTCATTCCGCGTCTTCCGCCTTCCTGTGGTCGCGGGCAATGACATCATTGCCCGCGACCACAGGAAGTCGGAAGACGCGGAATGAAGCCGGGATCGTGATGTCGGCAGCGGCGAGACGGCACGACAGGACAGTGATAAGTATGATTTTACTTTACAGGCTTGCCGCGCAAGGGGGGGGGCCCTGGATCTTGATGGGGGGCCTGTATACCTCCGTGGCTGCTGCTGTATACAGCCCTGGGGCTGCTGCTGTATACACCCCTGGGGCTGCTGCTGTATACACCCCTGGGGCTGCTGCTGTATACACCCCTGGGGATGCTGCTGTATACACCACTGGGGCTGCTGTATACTACCTAAGGGCTGCTGATAAAAAAGCCAAGAAGCCAGCGCTGCCTAAGGTTAGCACGCAATACAAAAAGTGCATATGCACATAATTTCTAACTGTACTTTAAACTGAGACATTTGGCAAACAATTGATCAATTCTTTGAGCTACCCCGCCACGTCACGGCATTCTCAGATGGGGCAGTCCTACTCTACATTTTTTAATACGCTGTGCTATTAAGGCCTCCTGAATGCATTAAAAGCAGAACCATATCAAATGCACACGTACCTGAAGCATTACTGAATTACTCCCATGCCCCCAGAAAAGCAGCGCAGATAAAGACAGACCAGGTCCGGACATGACATCCGGACATTATCAGATCTGGCCCCCACACTGCCCAACCAGCAACCATGGATGAGGGTAGAACAGGCCCAAACACATGTGCAACAATCAAGCAGAGCCTATGGGCAGGGTATGGCAGCTGTATGTGTGTACAGCGGCCTAGATCAATCACATTAAAGACAGATAGAATGGCATGCACAACCAAGCGCGCACAGCAAAAAGTGGTGGTCAGCCACAAACCTATTACAAATAAAAAAGCCAAGAAGCCAGCGCTGCCTAAGGTTAGCACGCAATACAAAAAGTGCATATGCACATAATTTCTAACTGTACTTTAAACTGAGACATTTGGCAAACAATTGATCAATTCTTTGAGCTACCCCGCCACGTCATGGCATTCTCAGATGGGGCAGTCCTACTCTACATTTTTTAATACGCTGTGCTATTAAGGCCTCCTGAATGCATTAAAAGCAGAACCATATCAAATGCACACGTACCTGAAGCATTACTGAACTACTCCCATGCCGCCAGAAAAGCAGCGCAGATAAAAGGCAGACCAGGTCCGGACATGACATCCGGACATTATCAGATCTGGCCCCCACACTGCCCAACCAGCAACAATGGATGAGGGTAGAACAGGCCCAAACACATGTGCAACAATCAAGCAGAGCCTATGGGCAGGGTATGGCCGCTGTATGTGTGTACAGCGGCCTAGATCAATCACATTAAAGACAGATAGAATGCACAACCAAGCGCGCACGGCAAAAAGTGGTGGTCAGCCACAAACCTATTACAAATAAAAAAGCCAAGAAGCCAGCGCTGCCTAAGGTTAGCACGCAATACAAAAAAGTGCATATGCACATAATTTCTAACTGTACTTTAAACTGAGACATTTGGCAAACAATTGATCAATTCTTTGAGCTACCCCGCCACGTCACGGCATTCTCAGATGGGGCAGTCCTACTCTACATTTTTTAATACGCTGTGCTATTAAGGCCTCCTGAATGCATTAAAAGCAGAACCATATCAAATGCACACGTACCTGAAGCATTACTGAACTACTCCCATGCCGCCAGAAAAGCAGTGCAGATAAAGGCAGACCAGGTCCGGACATGACATCCGGACATTATCAGATCTGGCCCCCACACTGCCCAACCAGCAACCATGGATGAGGGTAGAACAGGCCCAAACACATGTGCAACAATCAAGCAGAGCCTATGGGCAGGGTATGGCCGCTGTATGTGTGTACAGCGGCCTAGATCAATCACATTAAAGACAGATAGAATGCACAACCAAGCGCGCACGGCAAAAAGTGGTGGTCAGCCACAAACCTATTACAAATAAAAAAGCCAAGAAGCCAGCGCTGCCTAAGGTTAGCACGCAATACAAAAAGTGCATATGCACATAATTTCTAACTGTACTTTAAACTGAGACATTTGGCAAACAATTGATCAATTCTTTGAGCTACCCCGCCACGTCACGGCATTCTCAGATGGGGCAGTCCTACTCTACATTTTTTAATACGCTGTGCCATTAAGGCCTCCTGAATGCATTAAAAGCAGAACCATATCAAATGCACACGTACCTGAAGCATTACTGAACTACTCCCATGCCGCCAGAAAAGCAGCGCAGATAAAGGCAGACCAGGTCTGCTGTATATACCTCTGGGGCTGCTGTATACACCACTAGGGCTGCTGTATATACCTCTGGGGCTGTATATACCTCTGGGGCTGCTGTATACTACCTCTGGGGCTGCTGTATACTACCATTGGGGCTGCTGTATAGTACCACTGGGCTGTATATACCTCTGGGGCTGCTGTATACTACCTCTGGGGCTGCTGTATACTACCACTGGGGCTGCTGTATACTACCACTGGGGCTGCTGTATAGTACCACTGGGGCTGTATATACCTCTGGGGCTGATGTATACTACCACTGGGGCTGCTGTATACACCTCTGGGGCTGCTGTATACTAACCACTGGGGCTGCTGCTGTATATACCACTGGGGCTGCTGCTGTATACTACCACTGGGGCTGCTGTATAGTACCACTGGGGCTGTATATACCTCTGGGCCTGCTTTATACTACCACTGGGGCTGCTGTATACACCTCTGGGGCTGCTGTATACTAACCACTGGGGCTGCTGCTGCATATACCACTGGGGCTGCTGCTGTATACTACCACTGGGGCTGCTGTATATACCTCTGGGGCTGCTGTATACCACACTGCTGGGGGCTGTATACCTGTGCTGGGGTCCATCCTCGGCTTATACACGAGTCAATTGGTTTTCCCAGGTTTTGGGGGCAAAAGTTGGGGGGTCAGCTTATACACGGGTCGGCTTATACACGAGTATATACGGTAATTAAGAAAATGTCTTTACCACAATCAGTCCTGTGGTTTATGGGTCCATTTTTTTTTTATTAAAAGTTCAAGAACATGCAAGAGTTAATACAGTAAGTCCTGTAGGCACGGTACGCTTGGTGCTTACTTATTTGCTTAGTTACTTTACAAAAAAACGAAACACATTTACATTTTAAACTGCTTAACTGTCCATTTAACATGTATTTCTCCTAAATGGTTTAACTAGGCACTACTACTTAACATTCACACCTATGACAAATTATAACTACTCACACGCAACTTAACTGGGCTAACTTCTGTCTATTTTCATTAAAGCATTCTACACTTCTGCTTGCTGCGGGTGCTTCCGCGGTTGAGCCTCTGGGTTCAGGCTTCCACTCGGCCTTGGAAACACAATGTCTAGCTGGTGAATAGGTAGGGCAGCCTGTAGGCAACTTGCAGCTCTGTCTATGGCTGCCGAGTCTGATGCAACAACCAGGTCTGAAGCTGCTGCTACTGGCTGTCAGTCCAGGCTTGGTGCTGCAGCCGGTGTTAAGGCTGCCGGGCTTCGTGCTGCAGCCCTCTCTAGCTCAAGAGCCACAGACCTTACTGATTCTGGGATCCTCTGCAGGCCAATGGGGAGTCCGTCTCCTTGACCCCACATGTCGGAATCCTCCGGGCGCTGTTCCCCGTGGTGCTGCTACAGTTCTCTACTTTCAAGAACCCACGACCCCTTGGGGTCACCTGGTCCGGGCCCTCCTCCGGGCCGCTGGGGGAGTCCTCCGCTGCCACCCCACACTCTGGGTTGCCTTGGCCTTGCTTCGCCATCTTGGACACCATGTGGATGCTGAAGTTCCTGCCACACCGCTTCCATTTCGCACTAGAGTATAGATCTGCCCCCTTTTTTTCGTTGGCATACCTCTGCATTCTGGCCGTCAGTCACACTCCTGGGTGGAGTGACACAGTCTTTTAGTCCTCCCTCCCGACTTTTGGAGGGTGAAGGGGGCATAGGACATTTTTCGCTCTGTGTGCTGGACTGGCCCACAATGGGGGACTGTGGCACATCCCCTAGCCAGCACATGCTTTTAGTCTCTTGTGGCAGCTATTACCCCGGCCTACAAAGCAGAGTCTCTAGGTTCAGTTCGTAAGCAGCACAAGATCCGGGGATACCGGGTCGGAAGATCCTGTTTGTGACGCCAAGTCTTACTCACCCCAGTCGGTGGCCGTGGAGTACTCGGAGCCAGGCTTCTCTCTCTCAATGTCCTCGAGCATCTTGTGGGGAAAGCTGTCTCTGTGGCGTGACCCAATCTGTGGCCACTCCTGGATGGGCGGTCAGTAAAAAGGGGGAAAACAAAAGAGTTTTGGAATAAAGGGGATTTGGGGGTGGTTGTGATGATGCCACCCATGGTTTGTGGCTATTGGTGTCCATGGCTGCTGTAAGGGACCTCTGGGGATGATGGAATGGCAGCTAGGAGAGTGTTGCTCCCTACTGGTGGAGCAGGGTCCCCAGGGTGAGAAGGGTTGTTAGGGTCCTTGAAGGGCCAGAGGACTGAGCTGGCTGCAGGGCGAGATTGGGGCAACTCTCAGGCAGGCTCCTGCTGTCTGTGCGGCGTTCCAGTCTACCGCTCCTCAGGCGAGAAATAAACAGTCTGACACAGTGCTGAGTTCCAACCCAATTTACTGAGCTCTCTTCCACACGCAACCCAGTTACAGCTCAAGTACAGTAGCGGTCTGGGTAGTCCTTAGCAACAAGGATGTCACATGCTTGGTTGGCACTGACATTGCTGGATGCTGCTGTGTATGTTTGTCTTTAAGAGCTGCATGGTTGATAGTTGTGAAGATCTTGGCCTCCTGTGTTGTGCTCCAGAACTGCATTCACTATTAGGTTCAACTGCTGGTTGAGGGGTTAATGTGTGACTCACCTGAACTCCCCTCCCCCTAGTCATTAAGTAGCCTCTCCTTCCACCAGATGGTGCTGCTGATAGAGTTTCACTCTATGCCTGGAAGCCGTGCTGTGCAGACCTGCGTGTTTGTGTGGCTGATGTCCTTTCTGTTGGAGTTGCTGTATCCTAGTTCTGTGGAGGGAGCTGAGGGGGGAAAAGCGCAGGGCTGGTGGAGGAGTTTTAGGGAGAGGCTGTAGGCCTGAACCTTCTCACCTTTAGAGATACCTTCGGGATCAGGGTCTTTCAGGGTTCCAAGACTAGGGTCAGACTACTCTTCCCTGGTCACCCTGCTCATAAATGCCATTCCCTCATCAGCATTCTCACTACACTGTGACAGAGGATGGCTTGTCCAGTTCACCCTTTTCGTGTGCCTTCACTTCCTCAGCGCTGCCTATTCTCCCTCCTTCTTGCATGTGCCTCCATGCTCAGAGCCCCAATCCAGCAGCCACGGGCCTTCGTTGGGCAACTTGCAGTGTCCCCTGGCTCTAGTACGGCTGCCTTCTCGGCCACAGCTTCTCAATATCTCATGGCCACCTGGTTTCTGTGGTTGGAGCTTGGAGTCTCCTCTCCACCTTTCAGGGCCGGGCTGCTGTTTCTCGCCCTGCCCCTCTGCTTTAGTTCATATACAGGTGCACGGGTGGAATGCTCACTGCCTGTGCCCCTAGGGCTCCTTCCATCTCCTCATGGTCTCTGAACCCGGGACGAGTCACATCGTTGCTCCTGTCCTCCGGGTCCTTTATCTCTGTCCTCTCTCTTTGCTGACCTCATCCAACTCTCTCACACTTCCTGTGGTGTTTCTCCTTTGTCCATTTCCTTTTCCTGACCACTTCCTGCTCCCTGTCCACCCACCACCTTTCCCCCCACACCATCCCACGGGATGGCTGAGCCATCCCACTACCTGGCTTCACCCACTCTCCCTGGGACCGGGTATGTTGGGTGTGTTTGTGGGTGACTGAACTTACCAAACCTGGTTGCCGTAGAAGGGAATCCCTCCCCCGGGTGTGGGTGCAGCACCCCCTTAGTGGTGACCAGACCGCTGGTGCACCACAGTAACAGCCAACACTAGGGGACACGGCATACTGGGACCCCTGAGTTGCACCATTTCCGGGAACTATTGCGTCCAGCTCCTTGGCAACACCTCGAGGAAATATAGCACAATGTACCTGATCAAAAAGGACACTGTTGCAAGCCCCATCCTCCAAGGGTGAAGCCCCATCCCTCATGGCCAGCGACTGGCGACGCGATGAAGAACCAAAACAATTCCAGGAGGGCGATGGACCCGCTCAGGTGCAGAACCATCAGACATGACAGTACCACCCTCTTGAGGACAAACCTCCAGACTCTCAATACACCGTTTGTTAGGAAATGTTTTATAGAAATTAGCAATTAGCTCATTGATATGGATGTGTTCCCTTGGGACCTACAACCTCTCCTCTGGACCATACATCTCTCAGTGGATTAAGAATTTAACCAAATTCTGAACCTTCCTGGAATCAATAATTAGTTCAAACTCATACTCCTCCGGACTATCCACCAGGACAAGACTATGGGGGAAAAGTTACCATCGGCCTTTTAGCACCTTGAGCTTAAAGATTTTTGTGAACAGCCACACCAGATCCCCAACCACCAACTCCTCCCTCTGTGACCAGCATGTCTCTGCCACAACTTTCTGTTCTCTGGATACTTTCTGAAGCTGTCTGAAAATCCCCTCAAAACAGTTTTCAATCTGTTGGTAGTCTCAGACACCCCAGGGATCTCTTTCCACTCCTAGAGAAATGCTGGGGAGCTGGGAAGAAAACCAAAGTTTCAAAAGAAGGGAGGTGTACCCAATGACACATGATGCCTATTATAGATTGCAAACTCAGCCAAAGGAAAATAGGATCCCCAATTGAGTTGATTGTTGATACAAAAAAAACTCAGGTAGGTTTCTAATGAGTGGTTAGTCCTCTCCGAAAAACCATTAGACTGGGGATGATATGCAGAAGAAACAGACAATTCTGTTCTAATCCTACTACAGAAAGCTTTCCAAAACCTACAGATAAATCATGAACTTCGATCGGACACTATGTTAAGAAAATCACATTGTGTGATTTTAACATTTCCATTTTAATGCATAAATTATGTATTTGATACGAATAGGAAAAAAAAGAACTTTAATATTTTGTCCAGAAACTTTCGTTTGCAGTTGACCAAGTTTGCACACAATGCAGTAGGGATTTTGGCCCACTCCTCCATACAGATCTTTTCTAGATATTTTGCGTTTCATGGCTGTCACTAGGCAACATTGAGTTTTAGCTCTCTCCAATGACTTTCAATTGAGTTAGCTAGAACTATTGGGTTTTATCTAAACCACTCCGGGATCTTGAAATTCTTCTTATGGACAACTCATTAGTTGCCCTAGCTGTGTGTTTTGGGTCATTGTCATGCTCGAAGACCCACCTATCTTCAATGTTCTTAGTGAGTGAGGGACGTTGTTGGCCAAAATCTTATGATACATGGCCCCATTCATCCTCCCTTCTATACGGTGCAGTAGCCCTGTCCCAATTGCAGAAAAGTGTCCCTAAAGTATGATGTTTTATTCTTATTATTCTTCTCCCTCCAATACGCCAAGTGGAGATGATACTAAAAAGTTCTGTTTTGGTCTCATCTGACCACATGACCTTTATTTTTCTAGAAAAAAGACATAAATCAAAAAAAAAATCACTGAAAAAGAAACAACCATCACCAACACAAGGTCAGATTACCAATGCACAATCAAGATGTAGCAGGCCCACAAGATAGCTTGGGACACCAGAGGGGCAAAATATTTTTGAATCAACCACCCACAACCTACAAATTCATGGTGGAGGAGGCTGCTAGGATTAAACATGCACACAGATAAAACCTGCATAGGGCACCGGTCAGACAGGTAAATGTTTGCTTAGTTGGCAGATGTGGGGGGATGTCAGTATAGGGGTAGCAACGCTGCAGGAAGTCATAAGCCAGGAACGTGTCTGCTCCAGTTAGGGGGCAAACAGGAATGTAGGGCAGACAGTTGGTAGTAGTAGGGGGATTAAATCATTTGGGAAACAGACAGGGCAATCTGTCAGGGCATCGAATGTTGTTTTGTCTTTCTGGTGCTCAAGTATGACACATGACAGATCAAGTTTACAGACTGCTGGAAGGCGCCGGTGAGAACCCAGCTGTCACATGCACATAATGCCATTGGTGAGTGACACCAGTGTAATGCTACAGTTTATATCACTACACTCAAACAAAAGGTCATCACATGGCAGTACTGGTGTCGCTTATCCTGCTTCTATCACCGTCCCTGATAACAATTCATATGAGAGCTAAGATAGAAGCTATGTGGAGGTGCTGGTGTCACTCTCTTATCTTCCATAACTGCCCAATAATGACTTCTCCTTTCCCAGTAAGAATATGTGGCAGGGACAGGAGAAGAGTGCTGGACAGGACATCTTCAGAGGGTGGAGATTAAAACAATCTGTAGTAAGTGATTGCAGAGGCACCCCCTGGTGAAGACCTCCTGATAATGCCTCATCTGAGAATCCTCTCAAATTAAACATAATGGGAAGTAAAAAAAATATATTTAGGGATTAGATTAATAGGAAAAAGTGTAGGGTATTTTATAATAAAGCAAATAGCAACATGTTTTAGAGTGTAAAAACAGATATTTATATATTGCTGTTAGGAATTTGGATCTTTATTGATGTTTTGTGCATTTTGCCATTTTACAAAATGGCATCCGCTGCTTTACTCCTGATTATCAGATCCTCTCCACTGCCTTTATAAATCTCTGCCTATCATACACCTGTGCTTGAGTATTCAGTTTGAATTCCAGGCTTTCAGTGCTTTCCAAGTGTGCTCAACCTCCTGTGATCCACTCCAGATTTTCCACCTACTGCCTTGGTCTCACGTAATCACTTCAGTTACATCTAGTTTCCTGCTTGAAGCTATCTGTGTTTTGTACCTGACTATACTCCAACTTCACAAGCCCTGTGTCACGTAAGCATTGTGTGCCCTGCTAGCACTAAATGAACTATTGTTTATAGTGCAGTTACAGCTCTATGGACATCAGGACTCTTTAAAAGCTGTACTGCACCAATAAGTATTGGACTTGTTTTTCTCCATTGGTTTCTCCCAGTGAGAATTATCTCCAGAGACTTTCGTGTTATGTTATCTTGCGAGCACTTTTTCCAGAGACTTTCTGTGTTACCTGTTTGATGAACTTTCTCATTTGCTGCACATCACATTTTATCTGCTACGTGTGATATATATAGACTTGCTCACATTAAAACTTTGGTTTCTGTGTGTAGTCTGTGCTCCTAAATGTAAATAGATTCCTTAGTGATCCTACAGCTACAATTGCATTTTAGATATCAGACCACAAAACCATAATAACATAACCTTAAAAGATATATTTATTAATACTTTAAACTGTAAAAAGAAACAAAACACCTGAAATGCCAGTGAACGGAAGATAATAAAGTAAACGGAAGGGGAAAAACTTAACCTTAGTAGATCTCCCCTGTCTGTCTACAGAGGTTAACACCCTTGGTATTATGTACACTGACACCCCCATTCAGTATACACTGGCCCTCAAAAACACTACACTTTACTAATCAGTGCAATTGGTGCTATAGGATGACCCTTAAAGTACCGTCACACGCTTTCAATATTGTTTGCAACTTCACTGGCAATTTGCTGGTTGCAGTGAAATCATGGACTCATTGTTAAATTTGTACATGGCAACAAAATAGAACAATGTGTCCATGATTTCACTGCAACCAGCAAATTGCAAGTGAAATTGCTAGCAATATTGCCGCGTGTGACGGTACCTTCATGCTCACCAGGTGCAAGTTGAGGAAGAAAAATCTCAATCCAGTGAGAGGGTCATTATGTCAAAGATAAGATATGAGCTATAAGTGTAATATAGCCATATATAGCGCCCTATATCCATCCATCACAAAAAAACAGACCCATGGGAGTCTCTCTAGGGCTAGTTGCTACTTTGAGTTCAAATATGCAGTCCTAGTACATAGGAACATATGAAATCACCAAACAGATAATTCAACAGATGAAGCCTTCTACAAGTCCATCTATTTTCTAAAGCACTCCCTAAGCAGATAGTCGCACACGAGGATGCACTGACCAAACGAGCTTCCCCTTTTTTTTTTGGGGTTCAACAGGGGTCTTGGTCTTAACAGACAACGGTCATGGACAAGCATAGAAATAGAGATAGCCCCACCTCCTCCCATTCTGAGCCAGGCTCATAAGCCTTCTGCTACACTGTGTCCATATTGGACTATGGCCTGTCTTCACCCTGCACCCAGAGGTATATTCATACAGGAACAGGTTTTAAATGAGTTAGATAGGACCGTTCTGATAAGGGACACCGTGGTGAGGTAGAACGACTTACCGTATATACTCGTGTATAAGCCGAGTTTTTCAGCCCAAAATTTGGGCTGAAAAGTCCCCCCTCGGCTTATACGCGAGTAATAAGTATACAGCAGCAGCCCCCGGAGGTATACAGGCCCCCCCATCATGATCCAGGGCCCCCCCCCCTTGAGCGGCACACCTGTAAAGTAAAATCATACTTATCAGTGTCCTGTCGCGCCGTCCCGCCGCTTGCCGACATCACGATCCCGGGCTTCATTCCGCATCTTCCGCCTTCCAGTGGTCGCGGGCAATGACGTAATTGCCCGCAACCACAGGAAGCCGGAAGCCGGAAGACGCGGAATGAAGCCCGGGATCGTGATGTCGGCAAGCGGCGGGACGGTGCGACAGGACACTGATAAGTATGATTTTACTTTACAGGTGTGCCGCGCAAGGGGGGGGGCCCTGGATCATGATGGGGGGGCCTGTATACCTCCGGGGGATGCTGCTGTATACAGCCCTAGGGCTGCTGCTGTATACACCCCTGGGGCTGCTGCTGTATACACCCCTGGGGCTGCTGCTGTATACAGCCCTGGGGCTGCTGCTGTATACAGCCCTGGGGCTGCTGCTGTATACAGCCCTGGGGCTGCTGCTGTATACTACCCCTGGGGCTGCTGCTGTATACTACCCCTGGGGCTGCTGCTGTATACTACCCCTGGGGCTGCTGCTGTATACTACCCCTGGGAAGGCTGCTTCTGTATACTACCACTGGGAAGGCTGCTGTTTACACCACTGGAGCTGCTGTATACTACCTAAGGGCTGCTGTATATACCTCTGGGGCTGCTGTATACACCACTAGGGCTGCTGTATATACCTCTGGGGCTGTATACTACCTCTGGGGCTGCTGTATACTACCTCTGGGGCTGCTGTATTCTACCACTGGGGCTGCTGTATACTACCACTGGGGCTGCTGTATACTACCACTGGGGCTGCTGTATAGTACCACTGGGGCTGTATATACCTCTGGGGCTGCTGTATACTACCACTGGGGCTGCTGTATACACCTCTGGGGCTGCTGTATACTAACCAATGGGGCTGCTGCTGTATATACCACTGGGGCTGCTGTATATACCTCTGGGGCTGCTGTATACCACAATGCTGGGGGCTGTATACCTGTGCTGGGGTCCACCCTCGGCTTATACACGAGTCAATAGGTTTTCCCAGGTTTTGGGGGCAAAAGTAGGGGGTCGGCTTATACACGGGTCGGCTTATACACGACTATATACGGTACATACTTTTTTGCAAAAACTTATAAACTAAGTACCCTGCTTTTTATACAGTTTTTTTTACCAGCACATGCTTATTATTACTTTGTTATAGCAGTGTACTTCCACACATTTTGTTATAGTGTTTTTTCTGTGGTTCAGTCCTTATCATTGTTGTCACTTGACCTCTGATAAGGCTTTTAAATATTTGATATACGTCACGATGGGGTCACCTTGATATGGTGGGATGGCTTTTACATTTCTTTGATCAAAATAATATTACCAAATACCCTATTTTTATTTTCATGCACTATTACAATATATTTAGTTATTTAAGGGTATTTGCACATTTTTGTTTCTTTTCTTTGGTTTTGCAACTATACATGGCTAGTCCGTTCCTAAAAAATCAGTGGTTGAATTCATATGCAAATGAGTCTGTAGATCTTCAGCCTCTGTCATTTCAGCTCTATTCACTACCCATCATCGCCTCCATGTTCTTGATTGTTGGCTCCTTTACCTGAAATCACACAGGATAAATGCTGTCAGAAAAGCAGAAGGAGGCAGCGCTGAGAAGGTCATAGACCTGGAGTGACGGAGGCCTCAGATCTACAGTCTCATTTGCATATTCATTCAAACTCTGATTTCTCAGTAATGGAAGAACAGACTGGAAATGTAAATGTATTGCTGGAATTGTCTTAAATAGGTTGCATGCTCATAAACTAAATATAGTCATTGTGAATGATAAAGAGTTAATATAAAAATATGTGCATTTTTTTTTACATAACAACCTGGAAACAACTTCTAAAACTTGGAGAAAGATGTGAATAGAAGTTACAGTAAGAATCTTTAAAATCACCATGAACATACTGTAGAATAGTTTCTGGCAAGAATTAGTTGCTATTTCAAATACCGTAAGTTCTGCATCTGCAGGAAAACCTACAGTATATGTTATTAATTTGCAACACGTTGATTTAACTTTAAAGTGGTTGTCCAGTCTAAAATGACAAGTCTATAGTCATCCCATGTGACTGTGAATCCTCAGATCGCATGCAATGCAAGTGTATTGAGCGAAACAGCGCCCACCTACTTTGAATATGGCAGGTATGTGCTTGGAGTATGCGTATCACATGCTCTTGATCACGTGACCACGTGACCGTTGTTCCATGCTCCAACACTGGAGAAACCTTGCAGCACATAGTGCACTGTTTTTGCAAAGGTGTCCTCTTCTGTATGTGGGAAAGGTGGGACCTTTCCTGGTGTATACAGCAGGTGAAATAAGTATTAAACATATCACCAATTTTCTAAGTATATATATATTTCTAAAGGTGCCATTTGCATGAATGTCTCACCAGATGTCAGTAACAACACATCCAATCCACGCAAGCAAAGACATCAAACCATAAATATCCATAAAAGTAGGGATGTGTAATAATAAGAATGACATAGGGAAAAAGCATTGACAATCAGACCTTTTAGGGTTCGCTCACAATGGTGTGTGAATTGGATGAGTGCAATGCAAGAAAATCTTGCATTGCACTCGGACCAATGATCTCAATCATGCATGTCAGATCTGCAATTTTTCCTCACCCTGCTTCAGCGGACTGTGCCCCAGCCATCTCCACACTGCAAAGGGATTGTACTTGGTTACAGTGTTCCCCGAAGGATGACACAAGCACAGAACTTTGTTTCCTTTTTAACAGTTCCATAATCACATGCAACAAGCACAACTAAGGGTGCTGCAAAGACCTTCCTGGGCCGTCTTTTTGCCAAACAACACAATGGCCACTCTCACACCCAGGTCCCCTTGCTTCTGGCCACCTCTACATAAACGGCCCTTGGGCTACATTCACCACAGCAGATGGGCCTGCAGACTCCAGGACGCTGGACTGTGACTCAACATGGGTGGTGGCCGCAAACTCAAGGACCCTGGACTGTGACTCAACAAGGGTGGTGGCCATGTTGGTCTCTGTCTCACCACTGTTGCACCACCAGGCCTGAACCCACTACTCCCTCTCCTTCTTTCCTCACATGACACTCGCAACCCACCAGAACCACTTGGTGCTGTGGGCGTGGGGGCTTCTCCTGTACACACAAGGTGAGGGGGGGCCGGAGGACTGCTGATTCCCTCACTGCTGGGAGTACCCCCGGTATAGTGCACAGTGCTTTTGCAGGGATCTGTTCCAGTAGCTGCTTCTCTTGCTCCCTGCAGTCTCTGGGGGTCAATAGTTGAAGCATGCCATCTTGATGGCTGGCAGTTTAGGTCTCGGAGGATCCAAGCCTTCAGGAGAGATCCCCCAGTATTGCTTTAATACTCCGGGATGGGCAGCCACCATGTTCACAACACCTGCCCGCTCATTCCGTGTGCAATGACTGCAGGCATCGGGTCGCAGTCTGAGCCAGTGGGTATCAGACTGTGCAGTCTCTGTCCTTCACTCTGGATCCATCACACACTTAGACTTGGACTGTTCTTCCGAGTGAGTCTCCACTTTCAAGAACCACAATCTCAAGGGTGGGGCCTCTTCCAGCTCACATGCCCATTCTTAGCCAGCCACTGCCCTTTCCACATCACTCCACACTGACAGGTGGGTCTTTTTCTTCCACCATGCCCATCTGGGTTTAGCAGTGCTCATGGTTCCTTCCAGGGCTGGCAACACTTTCATGTCACAAAGCTGCAATGGTACTCCTAATAGGCCAGTGTTCTCCATGCTGCAGTAGCCATTTTACTTTCTTAAATCGCACTCTGGCTGCGGACTTCCATTTTCCAGGACCTTCCATAAGTCTTGCTATTTTTCCTGAAATTTAGAAACATCCTGCCGACTATGCCAAATGATGTGGGGGTGGGGCAGGGCAGTAGACGTGAGGGTGAGACCCTGCTTCCATGCAGCCCTCCTTCAGTGGTTCGCACTCCGGCCACCTTCACTGTGCATGGGGATTGTACTTGGTTATGGTGTTCTCCGAGGGCTGACACATACACAGAGCCTTGTTTCTTTTTAAACAGTTCTGTACTGATGGCCACAATCAGTGTTTCTGGTACATAATCATTGCAGGCACAGTTATTTAACGTTGCATTCATGGTACAGTTTACTTCAATACAAAATTTTGCTGCAGACTGGTCCCTTGATTGCAGTATGACTGTTGTTACTTTGAAGCATTTCTCCTAACTCCTTAAGACCATGGTTACATGCAAAAAATTCTAAGAGTTCCGCATGGCTCTGACCTCATCCCACCCACAGGGATTTGTTCCAAAAAACAGTTAAGGCCACCGTTGGACAAAGTTCCTTCACCTCTGTTCCCATGGCAACCCATTCAACCTAGTCTATTTTAAACTTTCACTAGGACTGGTACTGTAGGAGTCAGTTGCAACCTCCACAGAGTTTGGACCTGGTATAACTGAAGGGTGGCTGTGACACACTAACCGTCCCAGACCAAAATCCTTGCCATGTGCTCTAAACACCAGGGTGTACCAGCCAATATAGCCGAATTTCAGATGATAATGAAGTAAACAGATGCAGGGAAGCGCATACATGAGAAGTACCAGGTGATATAGTGGGGAACAATTAATAATAAGATGGGGGATTTACCTCTCACCTGGCGAGATTGCACACCCCTGCACAACCTCGGTGAAGGGCGTTGTTAGGAGGACATTGTTGTCCTTTCGGCTCAGCTCCCCGGCTGTGCTTCCTTGTCCGGATCACGTGGTGTATCGTCCGGTCATGTGTTATATGCGTCACCGGAAGTTATGTTAGACCTGGTCCTACACCTTAATACAAAGCGCCTGCGGCACCCAGCAGCTCCAGCCCCAGACCCCAAAGAGATGTAGTGCTATTTGAGGAAAGAATTGTGGTCAGAAGTGGAGCACTAGGGCACACAAGATAGGGGGTACTTTCCAATGGTTAGACAAACCTCTTTATTGTACCACAACGCATGTAAACAGCGGACCGCTGTCTTCATTAGGTGAATTTACAGAGTGGTGGGGGTGATGACACATTAAATAGGGGACGTAACCAGTAGGGAACAATAAATTAATGATGTTATTTAACCCTATACCTACTGGCAGCATGCTGGAAACTTCTTTGTGGAAATACTACACATTACAATAAAAACTGAAAATTCACATAAAATCATAAACTAAAATAATTCTTTATTAAATGAGACACTGATAAAATTAGAAAAAAGATAAAAGAAGAAATATATATGTACATATATACATACACTGTGCAACAGAACAAGAATGAATATGAAACACTATAGAAGCCAATATTATTATTATTTATTTATATAGCGCCATTGGTTCCATGGCGCTATACTTGTGTAAGGGCAGAACAAGGACGAGAACATAAATAACGATGAATGAATTATACAGGTACATTAGGGCAATATAAAAACCATATCTAAATAGTATAAAAATTGTACATAAAAGGCGTTCATTATTATTACTAGTATTATTTGGTCACATTGTCTATAGTCAAATTCAATCCCTCAAGGCTTAGTGTACCAAGCTTAAAGATCCAATAACTTTCTTTGTTTATTAAGCTACTGAAGCGGTTAGTCACAGTATCTGACATTTTGTCTATTATAAATAATCTCAGAAATTTCGTATCTTTTTGTACAAAAATGTCTTGAAACACTATGTAATAAGTAGCCATTACGTATGTTGTAGCGATGTTTGTTCATCTGTGCACGCATCTTTTGTACCGTGCCATCAACATACTGAAGGCCGCATGTGCATTGTAAAAGATACACCATGTAGCTAGAATGACAGTCTACCCTGCAGTTGATATTGAAGTTTTCCCCAGTTGTTTGGGAACAAAAGTAGGTGGCTCCATCAACAACAGTTCCATAACACAAACAACCCGGGGTTTTACAAGAATAACAAACGTTCTTATTCTGTCTGAGTGCTGTCTTGTTGTTCTGACGTTTTAGCATGGTATTACTCAGTGAGACTAAGCTACGTAAATAACGGTTTCTCCTGTACACTCTGCTTGGTTTGCTGGGTAAATAATTGAAGAGAATTGGATCACCCTAAGGATGAACCAAAAATGGTTGAGAAATTTCTGTATGCTCACCCGAGACTGGTTAAAAGTGGTTACCAGGCTCCAATCTCTATGTCCCATTTCAGCAGCATTATTTTTTGGTGAGAGGATCTTAGTGATACAAGATTCCTGTGTGAGAGATTGGGTTCTATTATAAGCGTCACTTAATAGTT
>JARQOC010000005.1:105258954-105299762 GCA_033576535.1 Allobates femoralis | reverse complement strand
AAACGCATGCATAAACGCATCCATAGGACTCCATGCAAAAAACTCATGCCCAATAGCAAAAATGCATGTCTGAATGTACCATGTGTTTTTGGGATACGTTTTTAACTCAGCACCAAAAAATACTGCAAGCAGCGTTTTTTGATGCTTTTTCAAACATGGGGCCCTATGGGAAACACATGCGTTTTTGAATGGCACTGAATGGTACCATGCATTTCCACATGCGTTTTTGCATGCATTTTTTAAGGGTGCCCCACAACTAACAGCAAAAACTCATGCAAAAATGCATGCTGGGAAAAAACACCTTAAAAAACGCATGCCAAGTGTGACCCTAGCCTTACTCAAACAATGATCATTTTAAAATAGGCACTTAGCACAGACTAGAGTCCATTAAACTTGGATACAGGCCATCAATATTATGGGGTACAGTCTGTTAAGGCCACAGTCTATTACTAGCTTTGAGATGTAGCTCCAAGGCTGCAGTCCCGTTAATCCAGCAGGGAGAAACACAACCAACTGTAAACTTGAGAAGGGATGAAATTAACAATAAAAAGGCCTCCCTCTTTTCAGAATTCCAAAAAGTCCTTATCTGGCCAACAGGGAAATTCCAGGAGTGGTCAGGGACCCAATAGCAAGCCTTTTTTAGGGCAGTCCATTTTAATCAGAGTAAAAATATCTAGCATCTTTTCAAATGCTGCCCACGATGAACATGTTCCTTCCACACTGTAGTCTGCTACCAGGCAGTCTTGGGGGATTTGCAAGGGCTACTCCTTCGGGGGCATTCTCCACCACCGCATGCTCTTCAGCATAGTGCATCATGGCCACTGCTGGAGAAGAGGATAGATGAATTAGGAGATGGCTAAAGTCCCCTAGCACATACCAGAGGACCCCAACAGGACCCATTAGTTTCTCTGGCCCCTGTGGATTTAACTGCAGCTGGCTGGCTAACAAGATTAGGCCAGGTCAACAGCCAATACTCTATCCTCTCCATGTCAGCCTCCTGCTGCCAGTCTTAGAAATCCTCTATGGTGATGACCTGACTTACCCATAACATGTACCACTCCTTTACCTTCATGAAGGTGACCACCTCCCCAACATTGAGGGTGCGGAGTCATGAAGTGAGATGTTCATGCAGCAGGGTGAACTGGTTTATGTAGCACCTGTCACCAGTCCTATCTTTGGCTAGGAAAAAACCCTCTTCCGGAAAGTGTCCGCCCAGCCCCACATACATTGTTCCTCAAAGGTTTTACACTTAGGCCCCTGCAACCACTCTCAGATGAGGGCACCTGAGAGCCTAAATTCTTCCAGAAATGACAAGGGTCGGGGTGGTTCATGCCTATAAGGACACCCAGCCCCAGGGTTATTGCTCCTCAAAGGTATTACACTTAGGTCCCTGCAAACACTCTTTTTATAGTCTTTTTACAACTAAAGTACATGTTTTAAATATTGAATATTCAATTTGGGCAAATAACTAAGTAATGTTTCATTATTTGTCCTAGATGATGACAAGATATATACAGTATGTGTGATACCATGTAATTGGTGTCATGTAGAACTTGTTTTTTCACCATGCCGCCAGTATTTCAAGTTAAGAATTTACAGTATGTCTTTCCTTAAATTAAGGTGACAGTAAATGCATATATTATTATTTGTCATTTTGAAATATAGGTACTTCTCCTCGCTAAAAGCAAATGAAAGGAACAAGTGGTACAAGTGGTTGGTTTGCAGTGAAATCATCTGAAGACATTCAGGGTAAGTGTGAAAGGTCTGGTTTATATCAGGTGTCATAAAAATAGCTGTATAATTGAAGTTATGTTTTTATTCATTACATTTACTACATCAATTTAGAGAAAACTCATAATACTTAACAAGTTCTTTAGACTATAAGGAAAATGAAAGTGGCTTCTATAATATAACCTTGTGTTCTGTCTGCATTTTCCAATCTTTGGAAAATAAACACTTTTACACACTACTTTTACAGTATAACTTTGAATAAAACATTTATAAAGCAATATTACTTAGTAAAGTTTTACAGCAGTCACCTGCACAGAATGAGAGATGTGAGACTGGAAGGACTTGTGTTACAATGTCTCCGATATGACTCAGCGGCAGGTCAACAATATGTATATTATAGGGAAAAACAAAATTGGAGTTTTGGGTTTGACTATGACATGAATTCTGTATTATTTTACAAACTGATCATTATAATGGACAAAAATATTTGTGGCAAAAGTTGCTCTTCCAGATAGAAATCAAATCAGATGACATCTATGTCCACTCCGAGTTTAATGAGGTTCTCCACTTTTATAGACATTTTGTTTCTTACTCCAACGCATTCATTTGGGGCTAAAAATTATTTTCGCAATTGGGCTTAAAAATTTGGCACCATTTGCCTCCTATAGCCTCTGCTTTACACTGATGTAATGAGGCTACATTTAAGTGTCCATATTAAATCTGCAATTCCTAACCTGACTTTGGGTCTAACGACCCAAAGTCAGAGCTTAAAGACATAGGCCCTGATTGATCAAGTCTTGATGAGGGGTTGTGTATTGAAAGCAGACGATCCTGACTCATGAGTCAACAGTGTCTGAAAAGAAGCATATGTCTCTGTGCACCATGCCAGAAATCTTACACCAGTTAAGAAATCTGGCCTAAGTAAGGGTGGCTTCACACTGCGGTCAGTTCCGGTCCGGCGCTGTCAGGGGTGAACCTGACAGCCCCGGACCGGATCAGCTCGCAGGGAGCTAGCCGCGGTCCTGAATTATACCAGCGGCGTGCAGCTGCCGATATCCAGTTCCCGGATCCTACCGGATCCTCCCATGTTGAGGGAGTGCCGGATTGCCCCGGAAGGATCTGGGGGAATCCGGTGGAATCCGGGAGACACCAATTAGGTGCAAATTGGTCTCCCAAGACACAAAAACGTTGCAAGCAACGTTTTTGGATCAGGGAGAAAAATCCCACTTCTCCCGGATTCTCCCGGCGAGATGGCAGCCGGATGACAGATAACTGCCATCCGGCTCCATCCGGCCCCATAGGCTACTATGGGGCCAAAATCTGGTCTGGGGCTATCACCCCTGACAGCCCCCGGACCGGACCGGACCTGACCGCAGTGTGAAGCCACCCTAAGGCCACAGTTTGACATGAATTAACTGAAGCGGGGCATCACACTCCACCAACATGCACCAGCTTCACCCAGCACTGCCCATTTTGGTGAAGTTTGGAGAAACTGGTGTCATAATGCCAGTTCTGTCAAAATGTTGTGACTTTTCAAACCAACTTAAAGAAGGATTGAGGCGGAATTGCTTTGATGAATCGGGACCATTGAGTAAATGATACTGTAAGCTCAGGTCATGACATAGCAATAATAAGGGTGTTGAAATTCAGCCGCTTCTCTGCATTAGACTTTAGTGTGGTTTATTGCAATCAGAGAATTTCCATCTCATTAGTTTTTTTTCCTTTCACAGCAAGTTTTTGACATTTAAACTTTTGCTTCCAGCACATCAGCCATTTTGGATCAAATTGACATTTCTTTAAATAAAAATATGAAGTTCTCGGGGACAAGAATGTTTCATACAATGGATGATGTGTAAAGTGAAATAAAGTTTGATGCAAATTAATTGCGATCTATTGATTGTAAATGAATGCATTCATTGAGTGGAGCAGTTAACTCCAAACTCTTAGCACACTAACACCATACATTCAGCTCCGCAAACTAATTCTATCGCCTGGTTCAGCTTCCTGAAATTTATGGTTTCCAATTCGCTTGATTGTTGTTGGAAAGTCTCTTACTGTATTTACGACTTAATACTTCAACTGTGAAAAATGTGACAAGTAGTTTTATGGTACTGTTCTAATATAAAGTCCCTGACAGTAGCACATTGTTCTTTGGTGATATCTGCAGAACACACATGGCCACAAGCCTCGGCAGTCACCCTCTGTTTATGTTGTCCATGTGCTCTGACAAAATCCGAAGATGCATTTGGATAACGTGCAAAATGTTCTGAAATGGAATTGGATCTTCACTGCATGATCAGACTAGTTTACCTAAAAACATTTTTCAAAACAATTTTGACAACTTTTTTCCTTATTATTATTATTGTATATGCAGAGCCAGGTGTGTGACCACTCGTTCTATATTTCACTGTTACTATAGGTACATTTCCAAAATATATTCTCGGAATAAAAGCTTCAATTGACTTTACGGCTCTGTAGGCTTAACTTTGCGCAGCTAAGAAATGAAAATGAATGCAGTAAATTCATAAGTAGGGCACTGTCCAAATATGACTGACACATACAATATAAGTAGCCAATTTTATTTTACTGCACCTTTATAAGCTGGTAGCCCACTAGAGCTCGCTTTGTCCCCGGTGAGGATAAACTTTCCAAGACTTTCCAAAATAAATATTTTTATTTGAGGAACAGATTAGCGATAGAAAGTAAAGTTAGCTGATTAGCTGGCTTTCAGTTCATAAATTCACAGTCCACAAATAGTGATTACACCCACACACACACATATATTATATATATATATATATATATATATATATATGGTATATATATATATATATAAAACAGAAAAATGTGAACTGGTGCCAGCAGGGACGCTGGGTCAAACAACTAGAAAAAAATTCTCTGCAGCACTTAGTACTAACAATGATGTACAAATGCTAACAAGCTATATATATTTGAGAAAAAAGTTTAAAAACTTACGTTTTTTTCAAAAAACTCAAAATCTTATTTTTTTATTTCTGAAGTTCTTGGTACACACATTGGCCAATGTCTGTTTGCTCATCAACTGCGACAAAGTGACTTCAGGTCTGATGAGTCCTAACACTGACATCCCTGTCCTCCTTGTCCACCCCCCCACTTCTCAGTGGGCAGACTCCATCTCAACCCTTGATCACCTGTAGGTGATGAGGGTGCAAATTGCAGCATGGAGCCAGCAACTCTGCTCGCCGCAGACAATGACGTCATTGCCTGCGACCACAGGAAGCTGGAAGAAGACGGATGAAGCCGGGGATCGTGATGTCGGCAGCGGCGGGACAGCGGCGACAGGACAGTGATAAGTATAATGATTTTACTTTACAGGTTTGCCGAGCAAGGGGGGGGGGCCCTGGATCTTGATGCGGGGGCCTGTATACTGATGGGGGTGACGGGCGGTATACTCGCGTATAAGCCGAGGGGGGACTTTTCAGCCCAAATTTTGTGCTGAAAAACTTGGCTTATACGCGTCCTGATTGGCCAGGGTGCGCAGGGAGGCTGGATAATACATGACGCCATTGCAATTGTGTAGTGTGAATGGACAGATCTTCAAATATGGTGCCCTGTGCAGGGACAGCACACACTTTTCCTTTTTCAATTAAAAATAAGGGCATATAAACCCATTCACATTGCACAATTCTGTTAGTCATAGTGGTAGGACCCGGTGAGATGGAAGCACCTTGTCGTTGGTCACCGGGCATTCCGCAGTGGCTATTGCTGAAGCTAAGCCTTCCAATTTGCAATATATTCTAGGGCAGTGTTTGCCATAATACATTTTATCATGTTTGTTATATTAGCTGTGCAGTTCGGCCGCTCATTACACTCATGAATTGTACACATTTAGTGTCAGTGTTGCAGCAGATATCACCTATTTTCACTGGTATGTATTTTTTCTGCTTGCACCTGCACTTAGAGGTTAGATGCCAGTCATCCATACTATTAATTATGTATTCATGTTGGTGTGGCACACACACACAGCTCAAAGATTGAATCAACTTCTCCCATTTTTATCTGGTTTCAGGTGTAATTCATATTGCCCACACTTACCTGCAGTAGATGAGTTTGGACAAGCATCACATAGTTGAAAAAATGTTGCTTACTCACCCTTTTGGAAAGGTGCCAATAACTTTGTCTGGCCCATTTTAGGGGTCCTGTGTGAATTTATGCCCAATTTGCCTTTTTTTTCTATTTATTATGTTGTTCCAATACACACAAAGGAAATAAACATATGTATAACAAAACGTGTAATTGTAATAATTTTCTGGGAGAAGTATGACAGGGTGGCTCTGTGGTTAGTATTGCAGCCTTGCCGCTCTGGGGTCCTGGGTTCAAATCCCACCAAGGGCAACATCTGCAAGGAGTTTATATGTTCTCCCTGTGTTTCTGTGGGTTTCCTCTGGGTTCACTGGTTTAGTTCCACACTCCAAAGACATACTGGTAGGGAATTTAGATTGTTAGCCCCCGTGGGAACAGTGTTGCTGATGTATGAAAAGCACTGTGGAATTATTAGCACTATGTAAGTCAATAAATATTATTATTTTCTGGAACAATTTCAAGAGTGTCGATACTTTTGGCCATGACTGGATATATGTGTTGGGTTTAATTACTATTTGTCATTTACAAACTGCCTTCTGTAGGTACGGTTCACTGCCAAACAATATATATTTATTTCTTTACATACACATATATTGTGCTCAGAAAAACTAAGGGATGACTTACATCACTAATCAGATCTCCATGAATGGGAGATTCAAATATGAATTAAAATCTTTACTTTTTAAACTACTTACGGTAATTTGTTATGAACAAAGGTCAATTGAAACTAAAATGATCAACCAATTAAGAGCTGGATCCCAAATCAACCCCTAAAATGAATTTTGTTGGCACTGTTATGCTTAGTTGGAGTGACTGACTTGACTGTCAATAGAATAGAAAGAGGAAGTGATGCCAGCAATGGTGTATGAAAATCCTGACACTGATGTGGAAATAAGTGGTGGGACACAATGCTCCACAACAATGATAAGTAGAGTAGCAAGAGAGATTTAAAAAAAATTGTATGTTTTGTGCATTGTGGGCTTATAACGTCACCGGCTCGGCTTCAATATGCGCGCGTGTGGAGCCCACTGGAACAGGGTACTCAGTACCGGACCAGGGTATCACAGGGGGTATCACGGCAGTCCTTGGACTGGACTGTGTCCCGAGCCCACAAGTAAAAGGTTGGGGGGTTATTTACAGGGATGAACTCGTGACACCACCCATGGTGTGTGGTCAAGGTGACCACCGCTGCTGCAGAACCTTCGGGGATGATGGATAGCAGCCTGAGATGTAACAGCTCTCCACGGGCAGAGTCTGGTTCCCCGGGGCAGTGGTGATAAAAGTCTATGGATGATGCAGAGTAGGGGTAGTGGTGGAGATGATAGAAGTTGGTGAGGGAAAGTAGGGCTTGAGTGCAAGGATCACAAAGACTCACAGTTTTGTAGTTTTCCACGTCTTTACTGTAGTTGTTGTTCAGCAAGTACTGTCCTCGGAGTCTGTACCGGGGTCGGGTTGCTCCCACCCTTACGGATCCTTTGCTTCCCACTCCTGCGCTGTGTGTTTGTGGCCCTGCTGCCGCTTTAGCTAGGCTGCCGGCCCTGTCTCTCCTCACAGGTACCCCCTTTGCTAGGCAACCTGAGTCTTATCCGTGTGTTTCTGACCCCACGGTGTTGCTTCGCTGTGGTACAGTGCAGATCTATAACCTCCACTAGTCCGGTGTTTACTGTGCTGCTTGTGTCAGTGACAGTTTTGGATCCGGTATCCGGTCCTTGTGCTCCTCCGGGGCGAGTTATAGGGTAACTCAATCTCCCAGATGTGTTCCTCCAGTTCGCTTAACTCCTCTCCTCAGACCCTGGCTAGGCCTGGAATTACCAGCGGACCGTGGGGGAGCCTAAGGCAGCTCCTTTACACCACAATCCTTCTTCCTCAGTTCTCCCAGGAACTGAACTAACTGCCACTTCCTCTCCACACCAGAATATATAGGGAAGCAGCTTTAGCTCCCCCTTCTGGCCTGGAGGCGCTAGTGTAGTGTTGTGGGTTGTGTGGGGAGTTAACCCTTGGTGTTGTTACTGTGGCACATTAACCCTGGGGTGCCACACGCACGCCGCAGCCGAGCCATACCACATGATGAGCCCCACAATGCACCAGGCTGGATATGACGTTCCGGCCCCGCTCTTCACAGTAGAAAATATTGTTAGAAAACTCCAACCAACACACATACATATGTTTGGTATATACAATAATACCATTCACATTGATATATGGTTCCCAATCGTGTTCTTGGACTACCAATATTCGGTGGTCGCTATTCCCATAACTACATTAACAACAAAACTTTTGCGACACAACTCCTGAATCCTTTTTTAAAATTCAGCTTTATTAAAGTGCAAGATAAGGTACAACAGTGCATTTATAGACACGGTTCTGCAGGGTTAATAGGACTGTACAAAATTATATTACAAAGGTCACATTATTATATAAACATATGCATGTCGTATCATCATATCATTATATCTGTGAAATTTGTCAACTTATATATGGTGCCGGTCTTTCATATACAGAGGTTACACAAACAGTGACCTTCACAGTCCTAGATTATACTGGACTCTCCGTTTGTTTATTTACCACCCTCCATTGTTCCAATGTTTTAGCCCACCACCTACTCATATCATTTCATGTGTAATGTAGTATGGATTACTAACTCCCTGTATGTTATAAACTAGGGCTCCCTAAGTAATGGGCTAAAGTGTAAAGTGCATTGCATATTTACCTTGGTGGTGGATGGGGAGATGCCAGTGTCCAAATTCTAGCACCCTTGGCCGTGCGCCCCATGCGCATATCGGTCACTCCTTCATCAGGGCCCTGTGATCAGTTTGGAGAAGTATAGCTGCTATTCACAACCTGTACAGGACTTCATAGTCATGGCAGTCGATTTTTTGTTGAAACATAACTATTTCTCATTTGATTGCGTATTTTATTTGCAGAACCGTGGTGTCAGTATGGGGGCCAAATTTTCACCAACTCTTGCTAACCTGGTAATGGGGATATGGGAAGACCTGTATATTTTTAATGACAGAAACCCTTTTAACTCATACCTAGCCTGATATGCAAGATATTTGGATGATACACTAATAGTGTGGAAGGGTCCCCCAGAAGCACTCGGTGATTTTGTGGAATATATTAATAACAATGATTTCAACTTAAAATTCACATATTTTTCCAATAGTACCAGCATCAATTTTTTAGATATCTGCCTGACAGGGAATTACCTGACTGAATCTGTCATTGTGACCCCCTTTAGAAAGCCCACCGCAACTAATTCGGTCCTAAATGCTAAATCCTGTCATTCCCAACATGTGATAAAAAATATCCCTGTTGGGGAGCAGATCCGCACCAAGAGGAATTGCAGTGACCAGCAGACATATAGGACTGAATCAAGGGCAGTTTTACATAGGTTAGAACATCGTGGTTTTTCCAGAGGTATTTTAAACAGAGCGGTCAGAATTGTGGATAGCATGGATAGGGACAACTTGATTTATGAAAACAAGAATGTTAATTTAAGGACTTCCCACATGATACCAAATTTTATCCCTTTTGTCACCATGTACAGCCCACATTACACTAATGTTGTTAACATCATCAAAAAATATTTACTTGTCCTGAACCGTGATGAAAAACTTGCCCAAATCCTGTCTGATTCTAAGGTCAGGTATAGTGCCAGAAACGCTCCAACACTAGGTTCCATTCTATCTCCTAGCCTTTTCCTCAGTTCAATGACCAGTAAAAACTCCTCTTGGATGCCCCTGAAAGGTTTCTATAGATGCGGGCACACGCGATGTACCGCTTGCACTCACGTGCTGAGAGGTGACAACTTTACATCCTATCATAATGGCAGCATTAATAGAATTAAAACCTATATCAACTACTGCACAACTAATGTGATTTATTTAGTGGGATGCACACAATGCACCATCCAGTACGTGGGTTGCACTACGGGCAAACTGAAGAGACGAATTTTCAGTTTCTGTAAGTAACAAAGTTCATTTTGGTCAAAATCATTTTGTACATGAACAACAGGCCAAAATAGCAACATATTTTTTAAGTATCTCTTTTCATAAATGATTTGCAGATTCTGATTCAGGGGTATTGTATCCCCCTTCCCACTGCAGCCAATTTTTCTTTTTGCACTTTAATTTATTCTCCCCTTCTTCCAAGAGCCATAACTTTTTCTTTTACTGTGAACATAGCTGTCTGAGAACTTGTTTTTTTCAGGAAGAATTGTAGTATTGAATGACTCCCTTCATATTCTCATATAACACACTGAAAAAAAGAGGAAAAAATGGAAGTGGAATGAAATGGTGAAAAATTTAATTTCTCCCTTGGCTTTCTAGATTTTATTTTTATTGATTAACAAAAACACAAATAAGAATTCTAGGAGTCCTTTTATCCTCTTTACGATATATGATGTACTTGGTATGTCGTATTTGCTCCATGTCTTTACTATAAGCTCCGGCTGTGAGCTCACATCTTTTCCCACACATCTCAGCTGATGTCATCAGAGATTCAATCAGTGGTGTTAACCCTTTGAATCGTGCTGTCATTCACTGACAGCACTATCCAAAGCCCCGCGGCGGGGATCACGCCATTCCCCGCTGTGATCTGAGATCCCTCAATATGATCATTTGATCTTGATGTGGTTCCTGGATAGCCTGAGGTCCTGTGATGACCCTCGATGCTATCAGGGATCACTTCCTGTGGATGGCTGTCAAGTGCCAGCATCCATAAAAAATGATCATTTGTGCTCTATAGAGATGAGCTGCAGTTCTTCTCTACATAGTACAAGCGATTGGACAGTTCAGCACCATGGAGCCCTGTGAGGCAGTGTAAAGCAAAGAAAAAATGTAAAACGTTTTTAAAAGTATGAAAAACCCCACAAAAGTTCAAATCACACCCCTTTTGCCCCATTCAAAATAAAACTATTAAAACAATAAAAAATATGCACACATTTGGTATTACCGCATTCAGAAATGCCTGATCTATCAAAATATAACATCAATAAATCAGATTGGTAAACTGGATAATGGAAAAACATCCAAATGCCAAATTACGTTTTTTTGGTTGCCGCAACATTGCAATAAAATGCAGTAACGGGCAATCAAAACAGCGCATCCACCCAAAAATAGTATCATTAGAAACGTCAGCTCAAGATGCAAACAATAAACAGCTCCAGCTCCCGAAAAATGAGGACGCTACGGGTCACGGAATATGGTGACAAAAGCGCAATTCTTTTTTTAAAAAAAAAACTTCAGAATTTTTTTCACCACTTAGATACCAGTAAACGTATACGTTTGGTATCTACAACCTCGTACCAGCCTCAGGCATCATACCAACACATCAGTTTTACCATATAGTGATCATGGTGCAATAAAAAACCCAAAAAATTAATGTTTACTTGCACTTTTTTTTTTTGCAATTTCACTGTACTTGGAATTTTTTCCTTATTTTCCTGTACACGTTATGGTAAAATAAATGATTTCATCTGAAATTACAACTCGTCTCACAAAAAACAAGTCCTCATATGTGCATATTGATAGAAAAATTAAAAACGTTCTGGCTCTTGGAAGAAGGGGAGGGAAAAATTAAAAATTTAAAATGGCCACGGATAAAGGGGTTAAATGACCTTGACGGTCTCTATCATTGTTTGAAGATAAGATAAGATAAGATAAACTTTATTGATCCCGGAGGAAATTACAGTATTACAGCAGCAGAACAAAGATCAAGAACATTTCACACTTTACAAAATAAGTCTATAAGTCTATATTTTATGTAATGCATTGTGGATTCTTCTTAAAGAAGTTATATTATAATGCATTTTTTTATTTCTCTATGCTGGATTTTTTGCCATTCCAGTATTGAGGTCATCCTAGTCTTACCAGAATTACAGTTTTCTAAGATATTTAATTTTATAATAAATGTATTTGTGCTTCAAGTGTAAGAATTAAAAACAGGAAAGCAAAGAAAAAATATGTACACACCATTTCCTAAGCATGATAGATATATTCATCTCAAATCAATCTGCTAAAAAGGACATATCCCACAAACCTTTAATATGTGGGATAAAAGTCATTATCTCAGAAAATTAAAGTAGAGAGGATGAGGGCTTAAAAACCGCACTGCCATATTCCAGGGGATATCAGATATTGATTTATTAGTCAACGTGTTTCAGGGCTCCCGGAAACATGGCAATATGATATTGATTTGTCCTGAGGAAGGGCAGAGGGAGCCCTGAAATGTGTTGACTAATACATCAATATTATATTCACCCTTTGCTGTCTCGTGGAATATGGCAGCGTTGTTTTTAACCCTACATCCTCCCTACACTATAGGCACCACGCTACTCACACTCTATTATGTGCCGCAGCTACCCCCCTCACTCCATATACTGTGTCTACACCGATCCCCCCCTCACTCCACATACTGTGTCTACACCGATCCCCCCTCACTCCACATACTGTGTCTACACCGATCCCTCCCTCACTCCACATACTGTGTCTACACCGATCCCCCCTCACTCCACATACTGTGTCTACACCGATCTCCCCCTCACTCCACATACTGTGCTGAAGCCACCCCCCTCACACCTCACACTCTTCCATAGACAATACTAATTCTATGGTAAAATGCAGCTCTGCGTTTTAAAAAGAACTGACATGCTAATTTTTTTCAAAATGCAGGAAAACCTGCGCAGGTTTCATTTTCTGCACAACAAATAAACCAATGTGTGTGGACAGAGTTTCCTGTTTCACATTGATTTTGCAGGGAAACAAAAATGCAGCTTTTAACACGAAACCATGGTAAAAATGCATCACAAAAGTGTAGCAAAAACACTATAAAAATGCACTGTGTTTACATAGCCTAACAGTTCCTATCAAACACCAGATCACATACTAACATAGCTATCAGATTTTGTTTGCTCAAAAGATATTTTAAAGCCTGACATCACGACAAGGTAGACTCTACTCTCTCCTTTTTTTCACACCATGATCAGAGTGCACATTACCACGTAGTGACTGAATAATACCACATACAAGGAGAAATACCACCACACCATGAACAGATCAAGTCTAATAGCCTCGTTCAGTCCTCGTTCAGGCTCTCCGACTTTCATTGAAGGCTTGTAAGAGCAGCTTCTGACTTCTCCCCCCTGTGCATGGTGTCTCCCCTCTGTGGCCTTGTTCACACATACCATCTTTTTTGGCATTCTCTGCGTTTTTTAGCTGTTAATAAAAACGCAGATTCGTTAACGCATGGTGCACTCAAGTGTAGCTGTGTTTTTTAACAACACGTGTTTTATTTCACCATTCCAAAAAACACTGCATGCAGCGTTTTTTGGGTGCGGTAAAAAAACACATGGGTTGTTTAAAAAATGCATGCGTTTTTTTAACATGGGGCCCTATGGGAAACACATGCGTTAATGCAAGGCACATATAAGCACCTGTGTTAACACATGCGTTAACGCATATGCGTTTTTAATGAAAAAAAAACTAAGTCCAAAAACTTCTCAAAAGCGTTCCGAACCCCAGGGGACACTATTTGGCACCCTTAGAAAAACTGATCATTTTTTCTAAGGGCTAAAAAAACGCATTGGTATGTGTGAACAAGGCCTATATGCCTGTCTCCCTCCCTTTGTGCTGTCTCAACCCAGTGTGTGCTGGGTCTCTCCCCTTGTGCATTGTGTCTCTCTCGTGTGTGTTGTATTCTCCCCCGTGTGCCATCTTCTCCCCCTGTACGATGTCTCTTGCTCCCCCTTGAGCGTTGTTCTCATCCTGTGCGCTGCCTCTCCACTGTGTGATGTGTCTCTTGCCCCCCTTTGAGCTGTTTTCTCCTGTGCACTTTTTCCTCCTGTATGCTGTGCCTCTTGCTCCCCTTCAGCTGTTTTCTTCTCCTGTGCACTGTCTCCTGTCTCCCTCTTGTGAGCGGTGTCTCTTGCCCCCTTGAGCTGTCTTCTCCTCCTGTGTGCTTTCTCCTCCTGTGTGCTGAGTCTCTTGCCCCCCTTGAGCTGTGTTCTCCTCCTATGTTCTGTCTTCCCCCTGTGCACAGCGTCTCTTGCCCCCCTTGAGCTGTCTTCTCCTATGTGCTGTCTCCCCTCTGTACACAGCGTCTCTTGCCCCCCCATGAGCTGTCTTCTCCTATGTGCTGTCTCCCCCCTTTGCACAGTGTCTCTTGCCCCCCTTGAGCTGTCTTCTCCTCCTGTGTGCTGTCTCCCCCCTGTGCTCAGTATTTCTTGTTCCCGTTGAGCTGTCTTCTCCTGTACATTGTCTCTTGCCCCCCCCCGGTGTTGGCTTCACCTCCTGTGCACTGTATCTCTTACCCACCTGTGCTATCTTCTCCCCACTAGAGTGGTGCTGCGATGAGCACAGACTCTGACTGCTGGCAGCTTATGAATACTAGTAAGCCGGCTGCAGATCTGGCTTACTGTTGGACAGTCGAACACTCATCACAGTACATGTGGGGAGAAGGTAACAAATTGGGAGGGCAAGAGACACAGCGCACAGGAGGAAAGAGAGACATGAAGGGCTGGGGACATCATCGGCAAGCAGCATGGACAGTGTCCCTTACAAGGAGTGGCCCCACCCAGTCATCCAGGACCCTGACTCTTGCCCAGATGCTGATGCCAGCCCTGTGCTGACACACGCACACATACATAGACAAACAAACATATACACAGACATGAACACAGATATATAAAAAATAATGTACAACAGGCATAATTATATCCATACACAGACACACACATACTGTACACACGCGCACACACACACACATTTATTTTTATATATATATATATATATATGTGGCGCCCCTGCGTACAGGTGGCCACAAAGGGAACTGCAGCCAGGCAGTTAAGACATAGTAAACACTACACCCTCACAGCCCACATCCCCACGTATAGAGAGGGTTCACATCCAGCTCTGAGGTCGGACACTATATGAGACCAGAAGGAGTGGTGGACGAGGAGTGGGTTGGGCACACCAGAAGGTCAGGTGACTGACAGTATATAGAGAGGGGGAGGAGTGAAGGAAGTTAGTAAGCCATGGTGCTGAGCAGCAAAGACAAGGAGTAGGCTGAAGTAGCTGAGATGCAAAGACCTAGGAGTAAGCCATGGTGCTGAGATGTAAAGGTTGAAAGAGATTGCACGTCCTGGAAGAGCCTAAGCTGAGGAGCGCAGACCCGTACTGAGCCAATGCGAGCCAGATGGGGGGGGAAAGCCCATCCAAGATGCTGAAACCACCAGGAGTGTGATAGACAGAGAAGGGACGGTGTAACCCGTGCCCTGGACAGCAGCAGAAGCTACTAACAGCAGGTGGAGAAGCCCTCCTAGATACTGAAGGAAACAGAGGAAGGAGCCTGGCAGAGCCTCCTGCTAGAGGACTGTTGCAGGCTGGGCTAGAGCAGAGTGTCAGCTCTGAAGGGGACCGACGATTCACCCGGTATCCCCAGATTCACTGACGGGGAGCTTCAGTTTCAAGCTGGAGTTCCTAACCCAAAGGACAGGCCGCTCAGTGACACACTAGGACTCACAGAAGCCAGAGTCACCGCTATACTGTCCAGCGTCCGCATACACCCGTGTAAGACGGAGAAAGAGAGTAATAGCCCGGAAAGGCACACTTAAAGACTGTGTGAGGGGTCACAAGGAGAGAGGAGCCTGGCTGCAGGAGAGAAGGGAACCCGGAAAGGGAGAATGCAACTGAATGTTAAGAGCTGTGTAAAGAATTGCAGATGACCTGTAGACTGCTTGAAAGAACTTAAGTAAAGCTTTGGAAACCCTGCATTGTCTCCTGCCTGCTTCCATCTGCAGACCCTTCCTCCCATACAGGCTTGCACTGGAAAGATCTCAACCTGCAGAGCTACAGCCTGTCAGCACCAACGCTGAGGAGAGATCCCTGCAGCTGCAAAGTAAGTGTGCTCCACTACACCAAATAGACTTTAACTCCTTACTGCCCCGGGGGATACAGTTCTCCCCACTAGAACTATACCATCCCCGCTGCCATTCCATCACCCCCGGAGGTTCTGTAGCAGCGGCGGCCCCATCGCTGGCCGCACCAAGTGGGTGGCGTCACCCGTGACATATCCCCTGTAAATATCCCCCTTTTATTGTGCTGAGCCAGGGACACGGTCCGGACCAGGCCACCAGTGACATCCCCAGCAGCAGATCGGTCCGGTACCGAGTACCCCACGTCCCTTGGGGCTCCACATAGTGTTTACTATGTCTTAACTGCCTGGCTGCAGTTCCCTTTGTGGCCACCTGTACGCAGGGGCGCCACATTCTCCCGGAGTTAAACAGCGCGTCCGCGCGCGACTCGACATTGGTTACCCTGAAAACATTTTTATATTATACAACAATAAACATTACGAATTCTTGGTTTCTTCCCTTCCGGGAGGCACGATTCTTGGAACGTTGCTTTAACTATAAACAAGTGCATGGGTATATATACTCATCATTACCCTCTTTTCTCTGTAAAAGACATTATAAGACATTGCTTCGTATAAAAGTATAAAATTCTCTCTTCTTTTCAAAAAGTGCTAAAACTTTCAAAAATTCTCAAAAAGTGCAAAAGTCTCAAAAAGCAGCTTTAAAGTTCTGGTTTCAAAACAGTCACTTGCACAATCTCGCGTGCAGCTGGTCTTAAAACCAAAGGGGAGCACACAAGTGTGCTTAACTATATACAGTCAAAGTTTATATCATCTCATCGTCCATGATATCAATGTTCATGTAAAACATATAGGACAGACAGGGGAATGCTAGCATTCACTCAGGTAAGGTTGGGGGATCAATAAGGAGCAATGTACATTCACACTTACAGTTTTCTTCTCTGTACTTCTTTAAAGACCCGTGTTCACTCCTTCTTTCCTTCCAGCTTGACCTTCCACGGAAGTGTTGGCGGTCCTCTCTTTCTGGGGAACATCTCAAGTCCTTGCAGGGCGTCGATCAGCAGGTAACTCTCCTTTACCTCTGTTGTCTCAGGCGCTGGTATCGGGGGCTCCGGCAGCTTCAGAAATCCTTCTGGCAGGGCTCCGAGCGGGTCAACTTCTCTCCAGGTTGGGTTGAGGATAGCTGGCGGGGTGGATACATCAACTAGTATGGCCGTATAGGCCTCGGCGTCGCTTGCGGCACGTCCGTGCTCCTCGACCCAGCCGGGTCGTCGCTGGACTTGGGCCTCATAGCCCTGGCAGTGGTCAATGTCTATCTGTATCCGGGTCCTGTTCTCCTCCTGGGCCCGTGTCATCCTTGGGGGCAGCCGCCGTACACCCCTCCGGGTGTCTAGGACATAGGGGCGCTCTTCTCCTCCTTCAGCCATCTCCTCTCGGTCACACGGGGTCTCTCCTCGGCTGGGTTCCTCCACTAAATCTTTCTGTGGGCCCTCCGGGATCACGCGTGGTCTTCCGGGTGGAGCGCTGGTTGCTGCGTCCTCCGCTTCCGTCCTCGTGTCTCTGAATGGCGACTGCTTCTCTTCCGGTTGCCTGCTCCGCCCCCTCCTGATGACGATCTCCGGCTCAGTTCGCGCCAGCTTCTTGGTAGGAGGGTCTAGGGGCGGCGGCTCTTCTTTTAGAGTGACAGCTGGCTCTCCCGGAGTTAAGGAGAGCCAGGGCGGGACCTTCTTTTCGCGCCTTGGACCGGACCGGCCCACGATGGGAGGCCTAGGAACGCCCCCTCTGCACATGGCGCTAGTCCCTGGTGGCCGCCATTAAGGTCAGATTTGGCGGGAAAAGTCCAGAACACAGGATTTGGGCACACAAGGTCCAATTCCTTTGGACCGGGTAGATCCTGTTTGTGACGCCAGGTTGTGGAGCCCCAAGGGACGTGGGGTACTCGGTACCGGACCGATCTGCTGCTGGGGATGTCACTGGTGGCCTGGTCCGGACCGTGTCCCTGGCTCAGCACAATAAAAGGGGGATATTTACAGGGGATATGTCACGGGTGACGCCACCCACTTGGTGCGGCCAGCGATGGGGCCGCCGCTGCTACAGAACCTCCGGGGGTGATGGAATGGCAGCGGGGATGGTATAGTTCTAGTGGGGAGAACTGTATCCCCCGGGGCAGTAAGGAGTTAAAGTCTATTTGGTGTAGTGGAGCACACTTACTTTGCAGCTGCAGGGATCTCTCCTCAGCGTTGGTGCTGACAGGCTGTAGCTCTGCAGGTTGAGATCTTTCCAGTGCAAGCCTGTATGGAAGGAAGGGTCTGCAGATGGAAGCAGGCAGGAGACAATGCAGGGTTTCCAAAGCTTTACTTAAGTTCTTTCAAGCAGTCTACATGTCATCTGCAATTCTTTACACAGCTCTTAACATTCAGTTGCATTCTCCCTTTCCGGGTTCCCTTCTCTCCTGCAGCCAGGCTCCTCTCTCCTTGTGACCCCTCACACAGTCTTTAAGTGTGCCTTTCCGGGCTATTACTCTCTTTCTCCGTCTTACACGGGTGTATGCGGACGCTGGACAGTATAGCGGTGACTCGGGCTTCTGTGAGTCCTAGTGTGTCACTGAGCGGCCTGTCCTTTGGGTTAGGAACTCCAGCTTGAAACTGAAGCTCCCCATCAGTGAATCTGGGGATACCGGGTGAATCGTCGGTCCCCTTCAGAGCTGACACTCTGCTCTAGCCCAGCCTGCAACAGTCCTCTAGCAGGAGGCTCTGCCAGGCTCCTTCCTCTGTTTCCTTCAGTATCTAGGAGGGCTTCTCCACCTGCTGTTAGTAGCTTCTGCTGCTGTCCAGGGCACGGGTTACACCGTCCCTTCTCTGTCTATCACACTCCTGGTGGTTTCAGCATCTTGGATGGGCTTTCCCCCCCCATCTGGCTCGCATTGGCTCAGTACGGGTCTGCGCTCCTCAGCTTAGGCTCTTCCAGGACGTGCAATCTCTTTCAACCTTTACATCTCAGCACCATGGCTTACTCCTAGGTCTTTGCATCTCAGCTACTTCAGCCTACTCCTTGTCTTTGCTGCTCAGCACCATGGCTTACTAACTTCCTTCACTCCTCCCCCTCTCTATATACTGTCAGTCACCTGACCTTCTGGTGTGCCCAACCCACTCCTCGTCCACCACTCCTTCTGGTCTCATATAGTGTCCGACCTCAGAGCTGGATGTGAACCCTCTCTATACGTGGGGATGTGGGCTGTGAGGGTGTAGTGTTTACTATGTCTTAACTGCCTGGCTGCAGTTCCCTTTGTGGCCACCTGTACGCAGGGGCGCCACATATTATATATATATATATATATATATATATATATATATATATATATATATATATATATACACACACACACACACATACATACATATACATATATATACATATATATACACACACACACACAGTACACACATATGCACACACATTTACACATTGTACACACACACACACACACACACACACTTATATATACTGTCACGTCCTACTGACGGACTCCACACGTGGACCCACTGGACCGCGTAAAGCGGATGCTGATACCGGGTGATAGAGAGGTGGACAAGTACCGTAGAGTCAACAGGTTTATTAACAACAACACAAGACCCCAGCGCCCCTGGGGAGAGCCACAAGGTCGCAGCACTGGAAACCCACCGAAGGAGGTCCCGGAGCGCTTAACCCCTATACAGGGGTCCCGCCGGTACCAACCTCGGAGGGGCCAATGCAGCGGACACGAGTGTTCAACCGACCCCAGGCGACGTGGTAACAAAACAGCAACCGGGTATACAATAAGAAACGGGAAACTGGGAACACGGGGACCAAGAATACAGGGAACCAGGAACACAGGGGATCCAGGAACACAGGGGATCCAGGAACACAGGGGATCCAGGAACACAGGGGATCCAGGAACACGGGGGATCCAGGAACACGGGGGATCCAGGAACACGGGGGATCCAGGAACACGGGGGATCCAGGAACACGGGGGATCCGGAGCCAGACTTGAAACAGCGATCAGCTTGGAGAGATCCGGGAAACCAGCCAGGAACACGGAGGTCAGCAAGGAGCCGGCAGGGCAGGAATCTGTAGGAAGTAACACAGAGAATCAGGTAACAGACCAAATAAGGAGCGACCTGACCAGACCAGTAATGGCAGCTCCACTAGGGAGAAGTTGCCCTGGCCCCAACTGATTGGAAACAGGAGGTTTATATCAGAGCAGGGCAGTCCTGATTGGCAGGACACAGAGGCATGGTGATTGGCTGAGGGGAGGAGCAAGCTCGCTGCAGCTCTCCAGCAGAAACAGGTTTGGAGACAGTTTCATGTGCTCAAGCAGTGGTACCAGAAGTGAGAGGAGCAGTGTTGCTCAATCAGAGGGTGCTGGACCCCTGCGGCTGGGGACAGGTGTGCGCACCCGGGGAGCATACGGTAAGGAAGACGCTACCCGACCGATCAACGGGCGGCGGCTGCCAGCGCCCCGGAGCCGTCGGCGGACGGACGACACCCGGAATCCTTGAGGCCGGACAGGAGCGATAGGAGCCGAGGGAATAAGGGCAGCAGGCCGCGGGCACGGGCGGCAGACCCCCGAGGGGTAACATATACACACTAGTAAAAAGGCCTGATGCAATTGCATCGGGAGCGCGGTGAAATGAATTGTGTGTATACTGGCGGGTCAGTGGGTAGCAGAGTATACAGGCGGGTCTGTGGGTAGCAGAGTATAAAGACGGCTGTAAGGGTAGCAAAGTATAGAGGCAGCTCTGTGGGTAGCAAAGTATACAGGCGGCTCTGTGGGTAGCAGAGTATACAGCCAGCTGCGTGGGTATCAAAGTCTATACAGGCGGCTCCGTGGGTAGCAGAGTATATACAGGCAGCTCTGTGGGTAGCACAGTATACAGCCGGCTGCATGGGTAGCAGAGTATATACAGGTGTCTCTGTGGGTCGCAGAGTGTACAGGCAGCTGTGTTGGTAGCAGAGTATATACATGTAGCTGTGTGTGTAGCAGAGTATACAGTTAGCTGCGTGGGTAGAAGAGTATACAGTCAGCTGCATGGGTAGCAGAGTATATACAGGTAACTCTGTGGATAGCAGAGTAAAGAGTCAGCTGCGTGGGTAGCAGAGTATATACAGGCAGCTTTGTGAGTAGCAGAGTATACAGCCGACTCTGTGGGTCACAGAGTATACAGGAAGCTGCGTGGGTAGCAGAGTATATACAGGTAGTTCTGTGGGTAGCAGCTTTGTGGGCGTGATGGCGACCTTAATGGGCATCAAGGTGGGTGGAGAGGTGATGTGACGTAATGGCTGTCACCACCAACTTCTTCTATGAGAGCTGCGTACTTCTAGAGTGGAGGAAATAGGCGCGTGTCCTTGCTGTAAGGTAAATTTCGTGAAAGTGCATGCGCAGTGATGGATGGTTAGTGCGGTCGTGCAGTTCGAATGGCGTTGCAACTGTGCCTGGTGTGACTGGGGGTCGCAGTGGCGCGCCATCGCTCGTGGGGCTGTGAATGGCGACGTAAGCGTTGGGGATGTGGCTGCGGCTCGCGGTGGCGAGCAAGCGCGCCACCACTCGCGGGTCTAAGTCTGTGAATAGCGGCTCGCGAAGGCGCTGTGCACCATTGCTGGCGACAGTGCCGCGGTGCATGCCGGAATAGCGGTACAACATTGGTGATTATATATATAGATACCTACAGCAGTACCGGTGTGCAGCGGTGTGAGTGTGCAGCTATGGCGAAATCCAGGAGGGGGCCGGGGGACAGCGGGCAGGAGGGGCCAGGGAAGAGCGGCCGGGTGCAGGCAGGAGGGGGCTGGTGAAGAGCGGGCAGGAGAAGGCCAAGGAAGAGTGGGCGGGTGCGGGCAGGAGGGGGGCCCCTCGTGGCCGCACCCAAGCGCTGTTCCTCGGCCCCCTCCTGCCTGCAGCAGAGTGCTTAGCAGAGTATGCGGGGCTCATGGGTTAGCAGAGTATATGGGGGCTGAGTGCTTAGCAGACTTTACGGCGGCTCATTGGTTAGCAGAGTATAGGGGGGCTCAGTGGTTAGCAGAGTATACGCTGGCTCAGTAGTTAGCACTGTATACGGAGCCTCAGTGGTTAACACTGTATAGTGGGTCAGTGGTTGGCACTATATATTGTGGATCAATAATGAGAACAGTAATGTGGCTGAATGGTTAGCAGTGTATATGGTGACTCAGTGATTAGCACTGTATGGTGGCTCAGTGGTTGGCACTGTATATGGTGGCTCAGTGGTTAGCAGAGTATGGTGGCTCAGTGGTTAGTGGTGTATATGATGGCTCAGTGGTTAGCACTGTACGGTGGCTCAGTGGTTAGCACTGTACGGTGGCTCAGTGGTTAGCACTGTATGGTGGCTCAATGGTTAGCACTGTATGGTGGCTCAATAGTTAGCACTGCGCGGTGGCTTAGTGTTTAGCAAAGTATGGTGGCTCAGTGGTTAGCACAGTATATAGTCACTCAGTGGTTAGCACTGTATGGTGGCTCAGTGGTTGGCACTGTATATGGTGGCTCAGTGGTTAGCAGAGTATGGTGGCTCAGTGGTTAGCGGTGTATATGATGGCTCAGTGGTTAGCACTGTATGGTGGCTCAGTGGTTAGCACTGTATGGTGGCTCAGTGGTTAGGACTGTATGGTGGCTCAGTGGTTAGGACTGTATGGTGGCTCAGTGGTTGGAAGTGTATGGTGGCTCAGTGGTTAGCACTGTACAGTGGCTCAGTGGTTAGCACTGTATGGTGGCTCAATGGTTAGCACTGTATGGTGGCTCAATAGTTAGCACTGCGCGGTGGCTTAGTGTTTAGCAGAGTATGGTGGCTCAGTGGTTAGCACTATATGGAGGCAGAGTGGTTAACTCTGTATGGAGGCTTCGTGGTTAGCACTGTATATGGTGGCTCAATGGTTAGCACTGTATATGGTGGCTCAGTGGTTAGCACTGTACACGGTGACTCAGTGATTAGCGTACTATGGTGGCTCAGTGGTTAGCGGTGTATAAGGTGACTGAGTGGTTAGCACTTTATGGTGGCTCAGTGGTTGGCAATGTATATGGTGGCTCAGTGGTTAGCACAGTATGGTGGCTCAGTGGTTAGGAGTGTATATGGAGGCTCAGTGGTTAGCACAGTATGAGGGCTCAGTGGTTGGCAATGCATACGGTGGCTTAGTGGTTAGCACTGTATACGGTGGCTCAGTGGTTAGCACAGTATGGTGGCTCAGTGGTTAGCACAGTATGGTGGCTCAGTGGTTAGCAGTGTATTTGGTGGCTCAGTGGTTAGCACACTATAGTGGCTCAGTGGTTAGCAGTGTATTTGGTGGCTCAGTGGTTTGCATAGTGTGATGGCTCAGTGGTTTGCACAGTGCAGTGACTCAGTGGTTTGCAGAGTGCGGTGGGTCAGTGGTTAGCACTGTGCGGTGGCTCAGTGGTTAGCGCAGCATGGAGGCAGAGTGTTCAGCGCAAGATGGAGGCAGAGTGGTCAGCGCAAGATGGAGGCAGAGTGGTCAGCGTACGATGGGGCAGAGTGGTCAGCGCAAGATGGGGGCAGAGTGGTCAGCGCAAGATGGAGGCAGAGTGGTCAGCGCAAGATGGAGGCAGAGTGGTCAGCGTACGATGGGGGCAGAGTGGTCAGCGCAAGATGGGGGCAGAGTGGTCAGCGCAAGATGGAGGCAGAGTGGTCAGCGCAAGATGGGGGCAGAGTGGTGAGCGCAGGATGGGGGCAGAGTGGTGAGCGCACGATGTAGGCTGGATGGTCAGCACAGGATGGTGGCTCGGTGGTCAGTACAGGATGGAGTGGTCAGCGCAGCATGGAGGCAGAGTGTTCAGCGCAAGATGGAGGCAGAGTGGTCAGCGCAAGATGGAGGCAGAGTGGTCAGCGTACGATGGGGCAGAGTGGTCAGCGCAAGATGGGGCAGAGTGGTCAGCGCAAGATGGAGGCAGAGTGGTCAGCGCAAGATGGAGGCAGAGTGGTCAGCGTACGATGGGGGCAGAGTGGTCAGCGTACGATGGGGGCAGAGTGGTCAGCGTACGATGGGGGCAGAGTGGTCAGCGCAAGATGGGGGCAGAGTGGTCAGCGCAAGATGGGGGAAGAGTGGTCAGCGCAAGATGGGGGCAGAGTGGTCAGCGCAAGATGGGGCAGAGTGGTCAGCACAGGATGGGGGCAGAGTGGTGAGCGCAGGATGTAGGCTGGATGGTCAGTACAGGATGGAGTGGTCAGCGCAGGATGGAGGCAGAGTGGTCAGTGCAGGATGGAGGCAAAGTGGTCAGCGCAGGATGGAGGCAGAGTGGTCAGTGCAGGATGGAGGCAGAGTGGTCAGCACAGGATGTAGGCTCAGTGGTCAGCGCAGGATGGAGGCTGGGTGGTCAGCGCAGGATGGAGTGGTCAGCAGAGGATGTAGGCCCAGTCGTCAGCGCAGGATGGAGGCTCAATGGTCAGCGTAGGATGGAGGCTCACTGTTGAGCGCAGGATGGAGTGGTCAGCAGAGGATGTAGGCCCAGTCGTCAGCGCAGGATGGAGGCTCAGTGGTCAGCGCAGAATGGAGGCTGGGTGGTCAGCGCAGGATGGAGTGGTCAGCAGAGGATGTAGGCCCAGTGGTCAGCGTAGGATGGAGGGCTCGGTGGTCAGCGCAGGATGGAGGGCTCGGTGGTCAGCGCAGGATGGAGGCTCGGTGGTCAGCGCAGGATGGAGGCTCGGTGGTCAGCGCAGGATGGAGGCTCGGTGGTCAGCACAGGATGGAGGCTCGGTGGTCAGCGCAGGATGGAGGCTCAGTGGTCAGTGCAGGATGGAGGCTCAGTGGTCAGTGCAGGATGGAGGCTCAGTGGTCAGCGCAGGATGGAGGGCTCAGTGGTCAGCGCAGGATGGAGGGCTCAGTGGTCAGCGTAGGATGGAGGGCTCAGTGGTCAGTGCAGGATGGAGGGGGAGTGGTCAGCGCAGGATGGAGGGGGAGTGGTCAGCGCAGGATGGAGGCTCGGTGGTGAGGGCAGGATGGAGGGTCGTTGGTCAGCGCAGGATGGAGGCTCGGTGGTGAGGGCAGGATGGAGGCTCGGTGGTCAGCGCAGGATGGAGGCTCGGTGGTGAGGGCAGGATGGAGGCTTGTTGGTCGGTGCAGGATGGAGGCTCGGTGGTTAGCGCAGGATGGAGTGGTGAGCAGACAGTGGAGGCTCAGTGGTCAGCGCAGGATGGAGGCTGAGTGGTCAGCGCAGGATGGAGGCTGAGTGGTCAGCGCAGGATGGAGGCTGAGTGGTCAGCGCAGGATGGAGGGCTTCGTGGTGAGCGCAGGATGGAGGGCTCCGTGGTGAGCGCAGGATGGAGGGCTCCGTGGTGAGCACAGGATGGAGGGCTCCGTGGTGAGCGCAGGATGGAGGCTCAGTGGTCAGCGCAGGATGGAGGCTCAGTGGTCAGCGCAGGATGGAGGCTCAGTGGTCAGCGCAGGATGGAGGCTCAGTGATCAAGCGCAGGATGGAGGCAGAGTGGTCAGCGCAGGATGGAGGCAGAGTGGTCAGCGCAGGATGGAGGCAGAGTGGTCAGCGCAGGATGGAGGCAGAGTGGTCAGTGCAGGATGGAGGCAGAGTGGTCAGCGCAGGATGGAGGCACAGTGGTCAGCGCAGGATGGAGGCAGAGTGGTCAGCGCAGGATGGAAGCTGAGTGGTCAGCGCAGGATGGAGGCTGAGTGGTCAGCGCAGGATGGAGGCTGGGTGGTCAGCGCAGGATGGAGGCTCGGTGGTCAGCCCAGGATGGAGGCGCAGGATGGAGGCTCGTTGGTCAGCGCAGGATGGAGGGCCAGTGGGCAGGGCAGGATGGAGGGGCAGTGGGTGGTGAGCGCAGTATGGAGGGGCAATGGTCAGCGCAGGATGGAGGGCCAGTGGTCAGGGCAGGATGGAGGGGCAGTGGGTGGTGAGCGCAGTTTGGAGGGGCAGTGGTCAGAGCAGGATGGATCCCCCCTGCCATCCTGTCTGAGCCGCAGCCGGTGTTGAAAAGGCAGGAAGTAAATGAGCGGTCATGTGATGGGCGGGCTGAAGAGCCTGTCACATGACCGCGGATAACCGGGGAGAGGAGGGTGAGACAGGGACGGGGATGGGGATGGGTAATGAGGGGTTGGTCGGAACGCCACGTAGGGGTACTGCACCCATAAAAGAGAGTGTGGTACTCCTGTGACTAGGGGATTGGGATCTCACATAAGGGACCCTCATTACTGCCATCCACACATCTTATCTTAGAGCAGAAGACTTCGATGGACCCGTTGCCAGGGAGACCCAGTCCCGGTGGGAGGAGCTCGGTGGGTTAGAGGAAGAGCGGGAAGACAGTTACTCAGTGAGAGTCTGAGGTGAGCTCCTGTGGGGAGCGAGGAGTACAGGACAGCAGAGAAGCCGTCAGAAAGGAAAGGGACTCTAGGGGCACCAGGTGTTGCAGTGCGCCTGAATCCAGACCCGGTACGTCCACCGACCGGAGGGGTTCAGTCCCGGAATGGAGGACTGGCTCCGAGAGTGGTGCGGGTGTTCATCTCCTGAGCCGCCAAACCGGAGGCATGAGCTTCTGTAGAAAGTCATAGCCGAAAACCCGGCGTAATCCTCAAAAGTCCTCATATAGGTTTCGGAGTACTGGGAGAGGAACCTTTCAGAGAGGATCCATGGGAGCTGGCTGAGGGCTCTGCGTGTGGGAGCGCTACTAGGAAGCAGGAGAGAGAGTGCAGTGAGGGACAAGAGAAAGGATTGGCAGGCACACCACCGAGGGTCCCAAGTGAGATGTCCCAGTCCCCTGGTGACTACCCAGGACAGCAGAACCCGTCAAGACTGTAAAACCTGTATGCTGCCTGAAGTCTGCCAGTAAAACCCGTACAGAGCTAAAGACTGTGTGACATATTTTCATCTACTTACGCCTGAGAAGCTGCACACTTGTTCCTTGATTAAGACTGTAACAGAGCTCCTGAATGAACTGCTTCCCAATGTAAATCCCTATTCTTCACAACTGCCCCGGGACCACGCTCGGGAGCGATACCAACTAGCTACATCATCATCACCCTGGAGGTCTGCAAGCAGCGCCGGTTTTATCACCAGGAACCATATTTGTCGTCACAAGACATTATCCCTTTAATAACCCCCTTTTTAAAAGCAACACCAGGGCACAGAACCGGGCATCGGCCACCCGTGACACAACAAACCCCCCAATCCGTGAATTTAAGGCCAGGGACGGGGTACCCCTGGCCCTGGGATGGGACAGCTTTTCCTGGTGTCACGAACAGGATCCCGTGCCCGGTAAAACTGGGTACTATGCGCCTTGAACTTTGTTTTAAATTGAACTTTGTGATGCACCACAAGATGGCGGGGTCAGAGACTTAAAGGGAACCAGTCACCTGAATCTAAGTCCCTACACTATCACTAGCTGTCCCTACACCTTCCTAGCTGCTCCCTATCTATCCCTTTCCATCTAAAGTGGTCCTGTTAAACATCTCAAAAATAAGTTTAAACTTACTGCAGTCCTCGAGGTTGGGGGACTGGGAAGGCGTGGCCACGCTCCATTCACCACTCCTCCGTGGTGTAGTGTACGCCCCGCTGGGCGGCATTATTTTCTCTGCCCCCACCATTTGGAATCTTCCGCTCTCTGTGTCATTCTATGCACCGGCTGGACGTCACATCCGGCGTGGTGCATTATGGGGCCGGTCACGTGATCGGCCCTAGTGCATTATGGGCTTGATCACATGATCGGCCCGGCTTCAATAAGCGCATTGCGCATGCGTGGAGCCGGGCCAATCACGTGATCAAGCCCATAATGCACTGGGGCCAATCACGTGATCGGCCCCATAATGCACTAGGGCCAATCACGTGACCGGCCCCATAATGCACCGCGCCGGATGTGACGTCCGGCCGGTGCATAGAATGACACAGAGGGTGGAAGATTCCAAATGGTGGAGGCAGAGAGGACACAGAATAATGCCGCCCAGCGGGGTGTGCACTACACCACGGAGGAGTGGTGAATGGAGCGTGGCCACGCCTTCCCAGTCCCCCAACCTCGAGGACTGCAATAGGTTTAAACTTATTTTTGAGATGTTTAATAGGGCCACTTTAGATGAGAAAGGGATAGATAGGGAGCAGCTAGGAAGGTGTAGGGAAAGCTAGTGATAGTGATAGTGTAGGGACTTAGATTCAGGTGACAGATTCCCTTTAACAACATGTGCAGGCCCGGGGGCATGCCTCAGCCCCTCATCATGGGAGGGCCATGCCAGAGGCGCAAAACTGCAAACCTGTCCCACTTGTCACCGGAAAACCAAGGGGGTGGGCCAGAGATCAAAGTGCCCCTACCAGAAGCTACAAAAGGAGGCAGTAAGAGCGCAGCAGTAGACAGACAACGAAGCACGGGTACGGTCAACGAGTCTGCAAAGATGGCGGCAAGACGGCTCAGTGACATGATCTGCGAGGTGGAGGAAGGGAGCCGTTCTGAGCCCAAGGAACCGGGTGTGGCTTCCCTCTTATCCCATAACGGGGACTTCGCATTCTTGGAGGCCGCCTTAAGAAACTTGAGAACCCAATTGAAAGAGACCCTTGACTGGACCTTCAAGCACTGGAGCGCCAATATGTGGTTCAAACTGACCCGGCGGGCTGAGCAGAGGGAGTCCGGCGCCCCAAAGCCAGAAGTACGGGCAAGAGCCCCGACCCTGGGTGAGCCTGAGAGTGCCAGCGGTGAGCCGCAGCCAGACCCCCAGCCTGCCCTGGGATAGAGACCAGTGCCTGCAGCAATTGAGCCAGTGACCCCCGTGATGCTAGCCCAAGTTGAAGAACCCGATGCTGAGCCTGAGGAGGACATCCCAGAGACCCCTGCGGAGGTGCCTGAGGTGATCGTGGAGGCTGAGGTGGAGGAACCAGCCCACAGTGTGGACCCCAAGGAGGTGGACGACCCAGAGGAGGAGGGAAAGATTAGCAGCACCGAGGAAGTTAGGGCATTCGGGCCCTGCACGGGATGGTGGCAGCCCCAATCTCACCGGCCGGTGGGACAAGACAGCGCAGCCAACATGTCTGGAGTTCCAGACCATGCTCCAGTTCCAGCCCCGGAGCAGCCAGACTTTGTTCATCAGAGGCTCCTGGCCAACCAGGCGGAAAGGCAGCGCTGCCGTGAGAGGTGGTGGACCCAGGAGCAAGAGAACTTGTCGGCGAGGAACCGGGCGCGAGAACTAGCACTGATGACGCCTGAGGACAGAAAGCCAGGTACTGTGGTTGACTCTAACTTGGAAAATGGGTGGGGTTTTATCCAGGAACTGGGTCTGTATGAGGAGATATTCGTGAGCCGGAGGGATGTGGAGGCTCACCTCCCAAAAGAGCACCCGGATAGAGACCTTTACTGCCATGACCTGTTAAATTATGAACGGCACATTGACCCCACGGGGTGGTATGCTCTACGAGTTTATCAATGTACAGATTAGAGCATTCAATCCGGTATGTACATAGTTATCTTTGAGTGCTGATGAACAATATGTGACTTTTATTTATGCTGTTGAGCCTCTGGACTGTACCGGTTAAGCCAAAAGACTCTGTGAAAGTGTGATGCTGTGCCTTTAAGACAGCCCTAATGAAAGTGCAGGACAGTGACCACCGGGACTGTACTGTTACTCGGCCCCGTGTCGGCCGGATGTAAATGTATTGAATTGCTTTTATTTGTTGGTCCCGTTGACCCGGTAATGTTTAAATAAAGAGTGTCTCCCGTAAGGGATGAAATATGTTGAGTAAAGTTATTATTGTTGTTTATTTTAATAAAAATGTAAATTTATCTCTGTATTGGGAACGGGTCAGAATCCAGCAACCTGGGAGCAACTCGGGGTTCTCCTCACCCAGCAAGTTCTGAGGCCTCCCTACTGGCTTTCTTAGTGGGTCCTTGCTGCTGCTGAAGCTGAGCTGCGGCCCTCTCTCTCCTGCAGTGTGCCAGTATGACAGGCAGCTTGAGTCCTTCTCGAGCCCCACTTCTTTGGCGGCTGCTCTTGGGGTCTTCAAGCTGCTTTGCCTGTGTGCACATTTGTGTGGATAGGGGACATTAGGCCCTGCACAGCCTTGGATTCCTGTGTCCGTTTCTTTGCGCTTACTCCTCTGGGGTGAGCTCGACACCGCTCTGCCCCCCAGGCTCTCCTTCACTTCCTCAGGCCCTTGCCTATGGTCACTCAAGCTAGGTACAGCTATCCTGGGATGGGCTTAGCACTGCACCAGTCAACAGGATGTCTTCCTCAATTCTCCTAGGAGCTGAACTCACTAACTCCGCCCCAGAGCAGAATTTATAAGGGATCTTCCCTGAACCTAGGCTTATCGCTCCTCCTTCAATCCTGGAGGCAGAAAGTTGTTGTGTGCCTTGATTTTGCCTGGTGTGGATTCCCTCTGTTGCTCTCAGGTATGAGACTACCCCCCGAGGGAGATAATGACATTATGGCTTTCGGACTCTGGGGTGCCACACAAACCTTAGCATTTCAGAATGTGCTGTTTACTTGAGTCATGACAACGTCAGCACTGATTGGAAAGTGTCAGTTTGCATAGGGAAACATAGAAAACTCCAAGTTGTCAATTAATTCTTTATTTTCCAGGAGAAATAGTAGAGAAAGTACAAAGCATAGTTTAATTTAAAAAAAGAACCAAACTTATCAGCTTCATTGATTCTTATGAGGCTACATTCTCCGACTTTATTTTCCATCCAAGTGTTGTCCATGTCACACGAACAGTTAGGGTTTTTGCCCACAGGACATTTTTCAAGCAGTCCTGAATGCAGCAAAACCGATACTGGTTTCAAGGATCCTTGCCAGGAGATTTGCTGCGTTCAGGTCCTGCATTTTTATTGAGTTTTTATTGCGTTTTTTATGTGTCTTTACTGCATTTTTGATGCTGTGTTTTTCCTGTGTTTTTGCCATTGACAGCAGCAAAAACGCAGGAAAAATAGAACATGATCATTCTCTCCCACCCGCAGCAAAACCAGAGGTATTTGACACTTCTTGACATTTGCAAAACCAATGTGTGTGCACAACGTTTCTGTGACACACATTGGTTTTACAGGGAAGCCCAACCACAGGAACAAATTAACATAAATTAACATAAAGCCAATTGTAAACTGCAGGTGGAAACCGCAGCAAAAATGCTGGAAAAATGTCCTGTGGGCACATACCCTAAGCCTAGGGTCACACATAAGTCCTGGATCTGTTATTTGCATCAGTTTTTGAACTTTAGAATTCTAAGTCCAAAAACTGATGCTGTTAACGGATGCTGGACTCAAGTGTGACTCCTTTGCTATGCAAGCAGCATTTTTTGGGTGCAGTAACTAAACGGATCTGTATTTTTAACATGGGGCCCTATGGGTAACGGATCCGTTAAAAAAGGCTCAATTTTTTCTAACATTTTTTGGCTAAAAACAGCAAAGTCCAAAAAGCGCATAGCTGCACAGGAGGCTCAAAAAACAGCAAAAAAAAATGGATTTGTTATTGGATCCATTAAAAAAAGCTGATTGACATGTGTGATGCTAGCCTTAAAGGGATCCTGTCACCCCCAAAACACCTGTAAACCTATTAAAACCTGTCCCTAGAGCATATTAACACTATCCCTACACTCTTTTTACCTCCTAAATGCAGTAAGTGACATTGAATAAAAACGTTTTATAAGTACCTGATTAGTGATGATAATGAGTGACTATCTATTCATAGTCACTCATCAAGACTGCCCCTCTGCTTCATATCACGCCTATTCAGGCGTGATCGTCAGCCTAGATTCAAATTGCCGCCTCCCTGCCGTGCCCTGTCTCGTCCGAGGCTGCAGTGATGCTGGTGACGCGATCCGCGTCATTCCCGGCGCCTGGTGACGTATTTAGACCGGCGCCGCCTGTTAGCTTCAAAATGCGCACTGCGCATGCGCATTGGGCATGCGCAGTGCGCATTTTGAAGCTGACAGCGCGGCGCCGGTCTAAATACGTCACCAGGCGCCGGGAATGACGCGGATCGCGTCACCAGCATCACTGCAGCCTCGGACGAGACAGGGCACGGCAGGGAGGCGGCAATTTGAATCTAGGCTGACGATCACGCCTGAATAGGCGTGATATGAAGCAGAGGGGCAGTCTTGATGAGTGACTATGAATAGATAGTCACTCATTATCATCACTAATCAGGTACTTATAAAACGTTTTTATTCAATGTCACTTACTGCATTTAGGAGGTAAAAAGAGTGTAGGGATAGTGTTAATATGCTCTAGGGACAGGTTTTAATAGGTTTACAGGTGTTTTGGGGGTGACAGGATCCCTTTAATATGATTAATGTTATTCAAACGTGATGTTCAGATGACAGTTTTTGTAAGCAGACTGAATGTCTGTGTGGAAAAAATCACTGTATTTCATACGAGCATATCCAAGTCTTTGAGAGCACAAAATAATCAGCTCACATACAGATCAGCCATATAAATTCAGATTTTTAAAAATACGTTAACATTACTATAATAAACTATTTTTAGTCTTAAATTTTATTCACTGCTAATATTATTATTATTATTCTTATTCTTATTATTTATTTATATAGCACAATTAATTCCATTGTGCTGTACATGAGAAGGGGTTACATACAAAATTATAGATCTGGTTTACAGAAGACAAATTAACAATGACAGACTGATCAGAGGGGAGAGGACCCTGCCCTTGCGAGCTTACTTTCTACAGGATAATGGGGATTAAACAGTAATATAGAAAAAATACCATAAAATGCCATACACAGTGGCGTAACTTCAGGCCCAGGGGCCTCGATGCGAAAGCTCCAATGGGGCCCCCAACTATTGCAAATCTTTAATAGCAATAGTCTTTTTTTATGGGACAAAGGGACTTTTGGGGCCCCCCTAGGCTGCAGGGCACAGGTGCGATCGCAACCCCTGCACCTGTTGTAGTTACGCCCCTGGCCCTACAGATTGCAAATAGATGGCATAAAAATCACAATACAGGTAAAAAATTGTTGAAGACTTGTGGCCATCCTGAAGTTTAGTCAATACACAAACAATGCAACTTAGCAAGTGTGAAGCCGGTGTAGGACGTTACAGTGCACAACACATAAAGCAAAGGCCACAACTGTGAGAACCAAGACATTCATGGAGGATTCAGCAAATCACAGGCTGAGACAGAGTCAGAAAAAGGAGCAGGAAAGGAAAGAGAAGAAATGTCTAATTTATGTCAAACTCCCTGCTTTACTACACAAGTTATTCACAAACACCCAGCCCAGGGGACTAGGATCAACATTCTGACTTCAAGTTTTCTCTGAGGATATTTCATGGTTTGCAAGAACAATGTACCTAATGCACAGAGGATCAGACACATCTTCAATGCTGCACTTCTTTCTAGACAAGGGTAAATTCGGTGTGTTTATCACGCAGGAGTCCCTGGAGTGGCACACTGATTAAGGGTGGAAACACACTGGCGAGAAAAAATGCGGTCTGATTGTCATTCCCAAGAGTCATACGAGTGTCGTCTGATTTTTGGTCCGTTTTGCATCCAACTGTTATGCTAGTGTCCGACATTTTCTTGGATCACATCCGAGTGCTGTCCGTGTGCTGTCCGTGTGTAATGCAATTTTAACATGGCATTTCTCATGCTGTATAAAGTGAGAAAATGATTGAACACAATAGAAAGGATAGATGGGATAAAATAGATAGATTCACCTGTCTCCCACTGCTACTTCTGGGGCCGCCTATTAAGCTAATTACATATTTACTGCATTGTCAGACAAACAGCAAATCACAGAAGCTTACACTGTTTTACAGCTTCTGTGATTGGCTGTTGTAGTCAAACTGGATTTCCTCAATCTGGACAGTAATTTTGCTTGGTTGCCATACACAGTAGAGTATGGCAACCAACCTGGCTTTATAGGGTGTGAAATAATTAAATATTAAAAAAAATGTGTAGGGCTTCGCAGCAATTGTAAGTCTAGCCTGATGAAAGCAGACATCTGTGAGCTCCTACCCTCAGCTGCCTAATTTTCCCTTGGCTGGCAAAAAAAAATGCATGGGCTTCGCCATATTATTCATTGTCAGCCAGAGTAAAACTAGGCAGCTGAGGGCTGGTATTCCCAGCGGGGTGAGAGCCCATTGTTATGTGGACTCCCCACGCTAAAGAACAACAGCCTATAGCCGCCCCTGAAAATGGCGCATTAATAATAAGCGCCATTTCCAGTCGCCTTACCAGGCTCTTCCAGCGGCCCTTGTGGCAGTGGTATGCTGGGCAATAAAGGGGTTAATACCTGCTTTGTGCTACAAGCTGGTATTAAGCCCGAGATTCTTAATGTCAGGCCTAGTTAGACCCAGCCATCAAGAATCTCCAATAAAGGGTTAAAAATAAACCACTACCGTATATACTCGTGTATAAGCCGAGTTTTTCAGCACAGAAATTGTGCTGAAAAGTGCCCCCCTCGGCTTATACACGAGTCAGTGACGGCTGACTGTGTGGGGCCGGTGTCCGGGGATGGGAGGAGGCAGGGGGAGGCTGTATAGTGAGCGGCCGGTCACGTGGGGCCGCTCATTAGTGCAATGCAATATGCACTGCATCCCCCTGTCCATCAGCGGCAGGGGGAGCCGTGCATATTACATAGCACTGTCAGTGCTCTCCCGCCCCCCTGTGGTAGTATACAGCAGCCCCCCCGTGGTAGTATACAGCAGCCCCCCCGTAGTATATACAGCAGCCCCCCCCTGTGAGAATACAGCAGCCCCCCCGTGGTAGTATACAGCAGCCCCCCCGTAGTATATACAGCAGCCCCCCCGTGGTAGTATACAGCAGCCCCCCTGTGGGTATATAGAGCCCCCCCCGTTGCTGCCGCACACCTGTAAAAAGAAGATCTTTCATACTTATCTTCCTGCTGTCACCGCGCGCATCCTCCGCTCTCCTTCTTGCTTGCACCCGGCGTCCATCCACGTGACCGCGCACAAATAATGACGTCATTATTTGTGCGCGGTCATATGGATGGACGCCGGGGCCCGGGTGCAAGCAAGAAGGAGAGCGGGGGATGCGCGCGGTGACAGCAGGAAGATAAGTATGAAAGATCTTCTTTTTACAGGTGTGCGGCAGCAACGGGGGGGGGGGGCTCTATATACCCACAGGGGGGCTGCTGTATACTACCACGGGGGGGCTGCTGTATATACTACGGGGGGGCTGCTGTATACTACCACGGGGGGCTGCTGTATTCTCACAGGGGGGGCTGCTGTATATACTACGGGGGGGCTGCTGTATACTACCACAGGGGGAGGCACTGCTGTATACTACCACAGGGGAGGGGCTGCTGTATATACCACAGGGGGGGCTGCTGTATACTACCACAGGGGAGGGGCTGCTGTATATACCTCTGTGGCTGCTGTATACTACCACAGGGGGAGGCTGCTGTATACTACCACAGGGGGAGGCTGCTGTACACTACCACAGGGGGAGACTGCTGTACACTACCACAGGGGGAGACTGCTGTATACTACCACAGGGGGAGACTGCTGTATACTACTACTGGGGGAGACTGCTGTATACTACTACTGGGGGAGACTGCTGTATACTACCACAGGGGGAGACTGCTGTATACTACCACAGGGGGAGACTGCTGTATACTACCACTGGGGAGGCTGCTGTATACTACCACTGGGGAGGCTGCTGTATACTACTACTGGGGCTGCTGTATATACCTCTGTGGCTGCTGTATACTACCACAGGGGGAGGCTGCTGTATATACCTCTGTGGCTGCTGTATACTACCACAGGGGGAGGCTGCTGTATACTACCACAGGGGGAGGCTGCTGTACACTACCACAGGGGGAGACTGCTGTATACTACCACAGGGGGAGACTGCTGTATACTACCACAGGGGGAGACTGCTGTATACTACTACTGGGGGAGACTGCTGTATACTACCACAGGGGGAGACTGCTGTATACTACCACTGGGGAGGCTGCTGTATACTACCACTGGGGAGGCTGCTGTATACTACTACTGGGGCTGCTGTATATACCTCTGTGGCTGCTGTATACTACCACTGGGGAGGCTGCTATATACCACTGGGGGGGACTGTATACCTGTGCTGGGGTCCACCCTAGGCTTATACACGAGTCAATAGGTTTTCCCAGGTTTTGGGGGCAAAAGTAGGCGGGTCGGCTTATACACGAGTATATACGGTACACAGAAAAAAAAATATTTATTAGAAATAAAGACACAGACACCCTTAGGCCATGTGCACACTTCTTTCTTCTGTCTTCTTTCTTCTACAAAGGTTCAGCTCAGCTACATCACAAAGCAGGAGGAGGAAGAACGCTTCCACCCCCTGCTCTGTGATGACTGAATAAGCAGAGGCAGTGATGGGTAAGCGGTGGCGTCATCGCTGTCACGGTTGCCATAGCAACCAAATAAGCGGTTACTATAGCAACGATGCCCGCGGCGAGATCACAGCAGCCCCTGAATGAGCGGCTCATACAGGAGCCGCAGGAGTGAAGGCCCTGCTTACCGGCGCTGCTTACCGATAACTGCAGCACCGGCAAGCAGGCAGTTAACTCTGCTGTCACCATTGCTCCTCTATGCGCCGCTCATACTGTGCTCTCGGACATTGGCTAGGGTCACATTTGCGGTCGGGTTTGCAGATCCTGATCTGGTTTTGAGCATTAAACATGCTCAAAACCGGATCACGATACGCAGCCCATAGGCGCCCATTATGAAACCGGAGTGCACTTAATGCAACCCGGTTTCGCTGCCTGCGTGAAAAATCATGCAGGCAGCGTTTTTCGGAGTAGTTTGAAAACCGCAGTGGGATGCCATAATGGGCGCCTATGGGAGCCCATCCGGCTACCACAAGGCACATGTGAATGCCTGCAGTAGCCGGATGCTTTGTTCAACCCTGATGCCGCGGGGATGACAAAGGGTTAATGTTAATATACTATGTGGGCACCATGTCTTCAGGGAGTGTCCACCCTCCTAGAGACATGTTGACCATATAGGGCGGTATATGAAGGGTCAAATTGGTTTATTACAGTATTGCCAGCTTTTGTCGGCTTTTACTGTTTTATCAATGACAGCCGGCGGCTCCTCGCTGTAAGGAGGAGATACAGTACGTAATGTGTGTACTGTATATGCTGCTATGCATGGTCCTGAAATCTTTAACAGTAGTTCTATGGCGGTGCATTGCCCATAGAAATAATGTTAAAGCTTTCAGGACCCTGGATAGCAGCATATACAGTACACACATTACGTACTGTATTTCCTCCTTTCAGCGAAGAGCCGCCAGCTGTCATTGATAAGCCGGCAATACTGTAATAAACCAATTTAACCCTTCATATGCCGCCCTATATGGTCAACATGTCTCTAGGGAGGGTGGACACTCCCTTTAGACATTGTGCCCACATATTATATTAACATTAACCCTTTGTTTATCCCCGAAGCCGCATGGATGAACAAAGCATCCGGCAACTGGATTACACATTATGAGCAATCCGGTTACTGGATCCGGGTTTAGGGACACATTTTGAATACAAAATGTGTCTGAAGGCACATGCAATTACCGCATCCGGATCTGGATGCGGTAATTGCAATGTGCCTTCTAAATGTGAGCCTAGCCATTAACTATCATTGGTCCAACTGCAATGCGAGAAAAACTCGCATTGCAGTCGTCCGACTTTCACGGCAGTGTGTCTGTACCCTTACAGTCTTACCAGGAATCTATACACAAATATAGGGCTTTTTTACATAAGCATTTTTTCTCCGTTTGGGTTGCAATGTGTTTTTTTCAGCATATGTGCCAAAAACGCATTGCAAACGCATCCAAAAACAAAACAATTGATTTCAATGGAAAGTGCAATGAAAATGCATGCAAAAACGCATGTCAATTTCAGAAAACGCAAAATGCATGCGTTTTTGCAAACGCAGCCCAAAATGTTGCATGCAGCAATGATGATAAGAACCTTTTGTTACTCAGACACAGGCCTGTGGACAACCAACTGCAGCCAACTCTGAGCCTTTGATGCCAAAAAAAGATATCCACATGATTATCTACCAAAAAGTGCATTAATGGGGCCAGAGCTTGGGAACTCACAATTTTGTTGTGATCCATGGGGAAAATGTCTCATCCAAAATGTGGTATAACACACACACATCAAGGATCAACCCACAGTCTCCTCAAGCATCCAAACTGCTTCTACTGGGCTCCTCATAAGGTCAAATTGTCTAATCTCTTTCTAAGGCCGGCTTCACACCACGTTTTACCCTGTCAGGCTGTGCCCAGTGTTTTGCAGTAAGCACCGGGCACAGCCTGACAGCTCCGGACAAACAGAACCGGAGACCAAATATGCTGTTTTCTGCCGAAATGTCAGGATCGTGGCTTGTGGGAGCTAGCCGTGGTCCTGAAGTCTCAGCCAGGAGCTCTCCATGTGCTGAAGTTCAGCGTCGGCCGGCACTGAGCTTCAGCACCCAGCGTCCGTGAACCGGACAGATTTTCTCCTGTGCCCCTAGACTCCCTTGTTATTGGGTGCCGGATCTGAGAGGATCCGGGTGGATCCGGTTTTGTGTCACTTTTTGCCCTGGACACAATAACGCTGTAAGCTGTGATTTTGTGTCCGGGGGAAAAAAAAAAATTTCTCCCGGATACTCCTGGACAGATGGAAACCGGATGACAAAACACTGCCATCCGGCCCCATCCGACCCAATAGGAATATTATACGGCCAAAATCGGATCCGGGGCTGTCTGGTTTAAACCATGCAGCCCTGAATCACTAAAAACCTGGTGTGAAGCCAGCCTAATGGTACCTTTACACGCAGCTACAGGTAACAGGTTTTCCACAGGTAACTTACTGGTTGCAGTGAAATCATGGAGACATGGTTCTATCTTGTTGCTGTGTACAAATGGAACTATCTCTCCATGATTTCACTGCAGCCAGTAAGTTACCTGTGGAAAACCTGTTACCTGTAGCTGCGTGTAAAGGTACCATAACAGTACCTGGGTTCTTCTCTTTGGTCCTTCCCTTCCTCTGGTAGCACATTTACGTCTTCTTCTAGAGGGAGGCTTCTTCTGAAAACAACAAATCACATAGATTGTGAGCCCTCACGGACAGGGTCCTTTCTCCTTCTGTACCTGTGTGCCATTTGTTGTCCATGTACCTTGTACTTGACTTTGTATACCCTTTCTACATGTAAAGCGCTAAGGAATTAATGGCGCTATAATAATAAATAATAATAATAATAACAATACAGAGCCTCTATTATGCCCGACAGGGAAGACCAGTGGAAAGATAATCTCCTGCCACAAGTCATTACACCACTCATTCTTCTATCTCTTCGCCCCTGGTGCGCCCAGGCAGGGCATTTTATAACTGATGCACAGGAGTCCCCCTAGTGAATCGGAGGGGTCACTGCAGCCAGTATCCTCTGCACACACACAACAACTATGCCTGATCTGTTTTTGTATATTTCTTGATGTATCCTAATGAACAGCGCTGACATATAATGGGGACCATCATGTTTTAGATCTGGTATTATCTTGACAAAAAAAATAGCGTTACAGGCTACATGAATCTTGCCATAAAGTTGAGCCAACTCTTTGAAGCCAATATGCTAATGAGAGTATAATCTTGTTTTAGAGCTTTAGTTTAGATGTTTGAGGTAGAAAAAGTTGACGAAAAAACAATTATTTCAGCACTGTTTATTGCCAGTGGTGTGAGTGTGCTCGGAGCCTATATCCCTCGTTCTGTGACTTATTGTAATGCTGAATGGTTAATCCTACATCTGTTTTCTATATCCTTGTTTATTTCTTTGCAGTAGCGCTGTAGACGTCTGTATTCCCTCTATGCACATGCTTTTCCCTCCCTTTAATTATCCAGTTAGATCTGATCATGTGTTGTGAAGGTGATGGTGTATTTGAGTGGGATATTTTTAGAAGTGACATCATAACTTTATTAAGAGTGTAATTTAATCTCGTACTCCATAAGAACAGAGAGCTTTATTTATTAAGGAAAAATACTACAGCCTTCTCGCTTCAGGTTGAAAAATTACTTGCACCAGGTGTTGTCGTTAAAGAAACCTGAATGTAAAATGATGCTTTACTTTCATTATATGTACCAAATATAACATAGCTTCATATAACATAAAGTGTAACCTCAGCCAGAAATGATAATTTGACAGTTCCCGCACAATTCTGATGTAGTAACTGGATGAAGTCTTGGTCTCATAAACTCAAATGAACGATTTTGTTCCAGGCTTTTCTTATTTTGACGCAATTTTTTCCTGTCATCCATGGTAGGTCTCACAACTAGGTTGGTCTTAAAACTAAATCTCTGGTGCCAGTTCATATAAACTGGCATAGTGCAAGCCAACACTAAGCAAGTCCTTACTGAGAAAATGGGGCCAAACTCATTAAAAGGCTCACGCTACTTATAGCACCACTCCCATCATTTTTTTTTTTCCATCGCTGGAGTGGTGCTTTTAATCTAAATCAGGAAAATGAAGTGAATCCGGCTCAAACATGGAAGATTTTTGTTCTTTTTTATTTTTTTAATAAAAAGTTCAATGAAGAAAAAAATGACATGGTAAGCGTGACCTAGGTCGACGAGTTTCAGGTGCGTCATGAGTCATGAGTAAGGGTGTATATCGTACCCAAACTGCGTCGACCTAGGTCTCTTTGACCATGTCCTTTTTTTGTATTGCACTTTTTGTTAAAAAATAAAAATCATTTTCCTGGTTTTACTTTGGGCCGAGGCAAGGCCGGCATCCGTGCTCCAGGAGGACTTGAACAGAGCACGACACGGTAAGCTGGAACCTCTATATACTTTTAATCTAAATCACCTGCCTCAAGTCATATACTCACCTTTCTGTGTTTTCACCTTTCTTCTGCGTCGCTCTGTTCCCATTCTGCGATATTGTGACCGAAACGTCTCACTGCCCGGACGTCAGGAGTTACGTCACAAGCTCTCAATACAAGTTTATGAGAAAGAGGTTGAAATCCGGTTTAAAGAGATGGAAATGAATTTTTCTTTTTCTTCAAAAGGTGCATTACAGAAATCATAGAAACATCATTAAGGCTGCTTTCTCATCTGAGATTATTGTAATTCCTGGCAGATCCGGCAGATGTCGCCACATCTGCTGCAT
>JARQOC010000005.1:105220786-105258854 GCA_033576535.1 Allobates femoralis | reverse complement strand
GACAAGTGTGACCCTAGCCTTACACAAACAATAATAATTTTAAAATAGGCACTTAGCACAGACTAGAGTCCATTAAAATTGGGTACAGGCCTTCAATATTATGGGGTACAGTCCGTTAAGGCCACAGTCTATTACTAGCTTTGAGGTGTAGCTCCAAGGCTGCAGTCCCGTTAATCCAGCAGGGAGAAACACAACCAACTGTAAACTTGAGAAGGGATGAAATTAACAATAAAATGGCCTCCCTCTTCTCAGAATTCCAAAAAGTCCTTATCTGGCCAAGAGGGAAATTCCAGGAGTGGTCAGGGACCCAATAGCAAGCCTTTTTTAGGGCAGTCCATTTTAATCAGAGTAAAAATATCTAGCATCTTTTCAAATGCTGCCCACGATGAACATGTTCCTTCCACACTGTAGTCTGCTACCAGGCAGTCTTGGGGGATTTGCAAGGGCTACTCCTTCGGGGGCATTCTCCACCACCGCATGCTCTTCAGCATAGTGCATCATGGCCACTGCTGGAGAAGAGGATAGATGAATTAGGAGATGGCTAAAGTCCCCTAGCACATACCAGAGGACCCCAACAGGACACATTAGATTCTCTGGCCCCTGTGGATTTCACTGCAGCTGGCTGGCTAACAAGATTAGGCCAGGTCAACAGCCAATACTCTATCCTCTCAATGTCAGCCTCCTGCTGCCAGTATTAGAAATCCTCTATGGTGATGACCTGACTGACCCATAACATGTACCACTCCTTTACCTTCATGAAGGTGACCACCTCCCCAACATTGAGGGTGCGGAGTCATGAAGTGAGATGTTCATGCAGCAGGGTGAACTGGTTTATGTAGCTCCTGTCACCAGTCCTATCTTTGGCTAGGAAAAAACCCTCTTCCGGAAAGTGTCCGCCCAGCCCCACATACATTGTTCCTCAAAGGTTTTACACTTAGGCCCCTGCAACCACTCTCAGATGAGAGCACCTGAGAGCCTAAATTCTTCCAGAAATGACAAAGGTCAGGGTGGATCATGCCTATAAGGACACCCAGCCCCAGGGTTATTGCTCCTCAAAGGTATTACACTTAGGTCCCTGCAAACACTCTTTTTATAGTCTTTTTACAACTAAAGTACATGTTTTAAATATTGAATATTCAATTTGGGCAAATAACTAAGTAATGTTTCATTATTTGTCCTGGATGATGACAAGATATATACAGTATGTGTGATACCATGTAATTGGTGTCATGTAGAACTTGTTTTTTCACCATGCCGCCAGTATTTCAAGCTAAGAATTTACAGTATGTCTTTCCTTAAATTAAGGTGACAGTAAATGGATATATTATTATTTGTCATTTTGAAATATAGGTACTTCTCCTCGCTAAAAGCAAATGAAAGGAACAAGTGGTTGGTTTGCAGTGAAATCATCTGAAGACATTCAGGGTAAGTGTGAAAGGTCTGGTTTATATCAGGTGTCATAAAAATTGCTGTATAATTGAAGTTATGTTTTTATTCATTACATTTACTACATCAATTTAGAGAAAACTCATAATACTTAACAAGTTCTTTAGACTATAAGGAAAATGAAAGTGGCTTCTATAATATAACCTTGCGTTCTGTCTGCATTTTCCAATCTTTGGAAAATAAACACTTTTACACACTACTTTTACAGTATAACTTTGAATAAAACATTTATAAAGCAATATTACTTAGTAAAGTTTTACAGCAGTCACCTGCACAGAATGAGAGATGTGAGACTGGAAGGACTTGTGTTACAATGTCTCCGATATGACTCAGCGGCAGGTCAACAATATGTATATTATAGGGAAAAACAAAATTGGAGTTTTGGGTTTGACTATGACATGAATTCTGTATTATTTTACAAACTGATCATTATAATGGACAAAAATATTTGTGGCAAAAGTTGCTCTTCCAGATAGAAATCAAATCAGATGACATCTATGTCCACTCCGAGTTAAATGAGGTTCTCCACTTTTATAGACATTTTGTTTCTTACTCCAACGCATGCATTTGGGGCTAAAAATTATTTTTGCAATTGGGCTTTGTTAAAAATTTGGCACCATTTGCCTCCTATAGCCTCTGCTTTACACTGATGTAATGAGGCTACATTTAAGTGTCCATATTAAATCTACAATTCCTAACCTGACTTTGGATCTAACGACCCAAATTCAGAGTTAAAGACATAGGCCCTGATTGATCAAGTCTTGATGAGGGGTTGTGTATTGAAAGCAGACGATCCTGACTCATGAATCAACAGTGTCTGAAAAGAAGCATATGTCCCTGTGCACCATGCCAGAAATCTTACACCAGTTAAGAAATCTGGCCTAAGTAAGGGTGGCTTCACACTGCGGTCAGTTCCGGTCCGGGCTGTCAGGGGTGAACCTGACAGACCCGGACCGGATCAGCTCGCAGGGAGCTAGCCGTGGTCCTGAATTATAACAGCGGCGTGTAGCTGCCGGTATCCGCTTCCCGGATCCTCCCGGATCCTCCCATGTTAAGGAAGTGCCGGATTGCCCCGGAAGGATCCGGGGGAATCTGGTGAAATCCGGGAGACACCAATTAGGTGCAAATTGGTCTCCCCGGACACAAAAAACTTGCAAGCAACGTTTTTGGATCCAGGAGAAAAATCCCACTTCTCCCGGATTCTCCCGGCGAGATGGCAGCTGGATGGCAGATAACTGCCATCCGGCTCCATCCGGCCCCATAGGCTACTATGGGGCCAAAATCTGGTCCGGGGCTGTCACCCCTGACAGCCCCCGGACCGGACCCGACCGCAGTGTGAAGCCACCTAAGGCCACAGTTTGACATGAATTAACTGAAGCGGGGCATCACACTCCACCAACATGCACCAGCTTCACCCAGCACTGCCCATTTTGGTGAAGTTTGGAGAAACTGGTGTGATAATGCCAGTTCTGTCAAAATTTTGTGACTTTTCAAACCAACTTAAAGAAGGATTGAGGCGGAATTGCTTTGATGAATCGGGACCATTGAGTAAATGATACTGTAAGTTCAGGTCATGACATAGCAATAATAAGGGTGTTGAAATTCAGCTGCTTCTCTGCATTAGACTTTAGTGTGGTTTATTGCAATCAGAGAATTTCCATCTCATTAGTTTTTTTTCCTTTCACAGCAAGTTTTTGACATTTAAACTTTTGCTTCCAGCACATCAGCCATTTTGGATCAAATTGACATTTCTTTAAATAAAAATATGAAGTTCTCGGGGACAAGAATGTTTCATACAATGGATGATGTGTAAAGTGAAATAAAGTTTGATGCAAATTAATTGCGATCTATTGATTGTAAATGAATGCATTCATTGAGTGGAGCAGTTAACTCCAAACTCTTAGCACACTAACACCATACATTCAGCTCCGCAAACTAATTCTATCGCCTGGTTCAGCTTCCTGAAATTTATGGTTTCCAATTCGCTTGATTGTTGTTGGAAAGTCTCTTACTGTATTTACGACTTAATACTTCAACTGTGAAAAATGTGACAAGTAGTTTTATGGTACTGTTCTAATATAAAGTCCCTGACAGTAGCACATTGTTCTTTGGTGATATCTGCAGAACACACATGGCCACAAGCCTCGGCAGTCACCTCTGTTTATGTTGTCCATGTGCTCTGACAAAATCCGAAGATGCATTTGGATAACGTGCAAAATGTTCTGAAATGGAATTGGATCTTCACTGCATGATCAGACTAGTTTACCTAAAAACATTTTTCAAAATAATTTTGACAACTTTTTTCCTTATTATTATTGTATATGCAGAGCCAGGTGTGTGACCACTCGTTCTATATTTCACTGTTACTATAGGTACATTTCCAAAATATATTCTCGGAATAAAAGCTTCAATTGACTTTACGGCTCTGTAGGCTTAACTTTGCGCAGCTAAGAAATGAAAATGAATGCAGTAAATTCATAAGTAGGGCACTATCCAAATATGACTGACACATACAATATAAGTAGCCAATTTTATTTTACTGCACCTTTATAAGCTGGTAGCCCACTAGAGCTTGCTTTGTCCCCGGTGAGGATAAACTTTCCAAGACTTTCCAAAATAAATATTTTTATTTGAGGAACAGATTAGCGATAGAAAGTAAAGTTAGCTGATTAGCTGGCTTTCAGTTCATAAATTCACAGTCCACAAATAGTGATTACACCCACACACACACATATACTATATATATATATATATATATATATATATATATATATACAAAAAAGAGAAAAAAAACTGCACAGCACTCACAGACAAAATGTGAACTGGTGCCAGCAGGGACGCTGGGTCAAGCAACTAGAAAAAAATTCTCTGCAGCACTCAGCTACTACCAATGATGTACAAATGCTAACAAGCTATATATATATGAGAAAAAAGTTTAAAAACTTAAGTTTTTTTCAAAAAACTCAAAATCTTATTTTATTATTTCTGAAGTTCTTGGTACACACATTGGCCAATGTCTGTTTGCTCATCAACTGCGACAAAGTGACTTCAGGTCTGATGAGTCCTATCGCTGACATCCCTGTCCTCCTTGTCCACCCCCCCACTTCTCAGTGGGCAGACTCCATCTCGACCTGAGATCACCTGTAGGTGGTGAGGGTACAAATTGCAGCATGGAGCCAGCAACTCCATAAGATGCAAAACAGAAAAAAAACTGAGTGCTGCAGAGAATTTTTTTCTAGTTGTTTGACCCAGCGTCCCTGCTGGCACCAGTTCACATTTTGTCTGTGAGTGCTGTGCAGTTTTTTTTCTGTTTTGTATCTTATGTAGTTGCTGGCTCCATGCTGCAATTTGCACCCTCATCACCTACAGGTGATCTAGGGTCGAGATGGAGTCTGCATACTGAGAAGTGGGGGGTGGACAAGGAGGACAGGGATGTCAGCGTTAGGACTCATCAGACCTGAAGTCACTTTGTCGCAGTTGATGAGCAAACAGACATTGGCCAATGTGTGTACCAAGAACTTCAGAAATAAAAAAATAAGATTTTGAGTTTTTTGAAAAAAACGTAAGTTTTTAAACTTTTTTTCTCAAATATATATAGCTTGTTAGCATTTGTACATCATTGGTAGTACTGAGTGCTGCAGAGAATTTTTTTCTAGTTGTTTGACCCAGCGTCCCTGCTGGCACCAGTTCACATTTTGTCTGTGAGTGCTGTGCAGTTTTTTTTCTGTTTTGTATCTTATGGAGTTGCTGGCTCCAAGCTGCAATTTTCACCCTCATCACCTACAGGTGATCTAGGGTCGAGATGGAGTCTGCCCACTGAGAAGTGGGGGGGTGGACAAGGAGGACAGGGATGTCAGCGTTAGGACTCATCAGACCTGAAGTCGCTTTGTCGCAGTTGATGAGCAAACAGACATTGGCCAATGTGTGTACCAAGAACTTCAGAAATAAAAAAATAAGATTTTGAGTTTTTTGAAAACAACGTAAGTTTTTAAACTTTTTTCTCAAATATATATAGCTTGTTAGCATTTGTACATCATTGGTAGTACTGAGTGCTGCAGAGAATTTTTTTCTAGTTATTTGACCCAGCGTCCCTGCTGGCACCAGTTCACATTTTGTCTGTGAGTGCTGTGCAGTTTTTTTTCTGTTTTGTATCTTATGGAGTTGCTGGCTCCAAGCTGCAATTTGCACCCTCATCACCTACAGGTGATCTAGGGTCGAGATGGAGTCTGCCCACTGAGAAGTGGGGGGGTGGACAAGGAGGACAGGGATGTCAGCGTTAGGACCAGGGGCGTATCTAGGGGGGTGCAGCCGGACCTTTTGCCCCGGGCACAACTCAGCGGGGGGGCGCCAGCGGCACCCCCCTGCTCCTCAACCAAGGCTGCAACAGGGGCGGCGGGGCTGAAAGCTGACAGCACCCCCCCCCCGGTTCTCACCTACTTTGGGAGGGGGCGCCAAGATAGATCTTTGCCCCGGGCGCCGTCAAACCTAGTTACACCGCTGGTTAGGACTCATCAGACCTGAAGTCATTTTGTCGCACTTGATGAGCAAACAGACATTGGCCAATGTGTGTACTAAGAACTTCAGATTTAAAAAAAAAATAAGAAGAATTTTGAGTTTTTTGAAAAAAACGTAAGTTTTTAAATTTTTTCTCATATATATAGCTTGTCAGCATATTTACATCATTGGTAGTAGCTGAGTGCTGCAAGGTTTTTTCCCTAGTAGTTTATCCCAGCATCCCTGCTGGCACCAGTTCACATTGTCTTTGAGTGCTGTGCAGTTTTTTTTTCTCTTTTGTATCGTGTGGAGTTGCTGGCTCCATTACTGCAATGTGCACCCTCGTTGCCTACAGGTGATCTAGGGTCTAGATGGTGTCCGCCCACTTAGTAGAGGGGTAGGGTGGACAAGGAGGCCTTGGGTGTCAGCGTTAGGACTCGTCGGACCTGAAGTCACTTTGTCGCAGTCGACGAGTAAGCAGACATTGGCCAATGTGTGTACTAAGAACTTCAGATTTAAAAAAAATAATAAGAATTTTGAGTTTTTTGAAAAAAACGTAAGTTTTTAAATTTTTTCTCATATATATAGCTTGTCAGCATATTTACATCATTGGTAGTAGCTGAGTGCTGCAAGGTTTTTTCCCTAGTAGTTTATCCCAGCATCCCTGCTGGCACCAGTTCACATTGTCTGAGAGTGCTGTGCAGTTTTTTTCTCTTTTGTATCGTGTGGAGTGGCTGGCTCCATTACTGCAATGTGCACCCTCGTTGCCTACAGGTGATCTAGAGTCTAGATGGTGTCCGCCCACTTAGTAGTGGGGTGGGGTGGACAAGGAGGACTTGGGTGTCAGTGTTAGGACTCGTCGGACTTGAAGTCACTTTGTCGCAGTCGACGATGAAGCAGACATTGGCCAATGTGGGTACTAAGAACTTCAGATTTAAAAAAAATAATAAGAATTGTGAGTTTTTTGAAAAAAACGTAAGTTTTAAAATTTTTTCTCATATACCGTATATACTCGTGTATAAGCCGACCCGTGTATAAGCCGACCCCCCTACTTTTGCCCCCAAAATCTGGGAAAACGCATTGACTCGTGTATAAGCCGAGGGTGGACCCCAGCACAGGTATACAGCCCCCAGCAGTGTGGTATACAGGCCCCCCCAGTGGTATACAGGCCTCCCCAGTGGTAGTATACAGCCCCCAGCAGTGTGGTATACAGCAGCCTCCCCAGTGGTACATACAGTCCCCAGCAGTGTTATAGCAGCCTTCCCAGGGGTATATACAGCACCAGCCCCAGGAGTATATACAGCAGCAGCCCCAGGGGTATATACAGCACCAGCCCCAGGGGTATATACAGCACCAGCCCCAGGGGTATATACAGCACCAGCCCCAGGGGTATATACAGCACCAGCCCCAGGGGTATATACAGCACCAGTCCCAGGGGTATATACAGCACCAGTCCAGGGGTATATACAGCAGCAGCCCCAGGGGTATATACAGCAGCAGCCCCAGGGGTATATACAGCAGCAGCCCCAGGGGTATATACAGCACCAGCCCCAGGGGTATATACAGCAGCAGCCCCAGGGGTATATACAGCAGCAGCCCCAGGGGTATATACAGCACCAGCCCCAAGGGTATATACAGCAGCAGCCCCATCAGTATACAGGCCCCCCCATCAAGATCCAGGGCCCCCCCCTTGCTCGGCAAACCTGTAAAGTAAAATCATTATACTTATCACTGTCCTGTCGCCGCCGTCCCGCCGCTGCCGACATCACGCTCCTCCGTCTTCATTCAGCGTCTTCCGGCTTCCTGTGGTCGGCGCAGACAATGATGTCATTGCCTGCGACCACAGGAAGCTGGAAGAAGACGGATGAAGCCGGGGATCGTGATGTCGGCAGCGGCGGGACGGCGGCGACAGGACAGTGATAAGTATAATGATTTTACTTTACAGGTTTGCCGAGCAAGGGGGGGGGCCCTGGATCTTGATGGGGGGGCCTGTATACTGATGGGGGTGGCAGGCGGTATACTCGCGTATAAGCCGAGGGGGGACTTTTCAGCCCAAATTTTGGGCTGAAAAACTCAGCTTATACGCGAGTATATACGGTATATAGCTTGTCAGCATATATACATCATTGGTAGTAACTGAGTGCTGCAAGGTTTTTTCCCTAGTATATATATGGATAGGTATTGTTGGATAAATCACCATTCGTCATTGACAAACAGCCTCTTGGAGGTACTGTTCACTGTCAGTTTATGTACATGTTAATGTAAGATGTATACGATGGCGATCGGCTACGTTGTGAATAGTGGTATGTATCACAGAGGAGGTTGTTCTCTGGGATGTAAATCTAAATTGTCTATTCTGGGATCTGTAGAGCCACATGTTTTCTTAAGGCATTCAAGGACTGGGTTTATGGATAGCTGGAGAGATGGGGGATCTGGCTATCCACATACCTCCATTCATGGATGTATCTCATGTATTTTAACGTTGTCTTTTGTTTGACACATGGTTTTGTGTTTAAAGGTAGTAGACCTCTAGAGTGTGTGCACTAGCAGGGGTCAGTGTGTGTGGAGGCTGCTGTAGCTCCTGAGAGGAAACAAACTGAGAAACAATGTGTCTACTGAGCCAGTGTGAATGGAGACTGAGATACCGCTAGTGGGATACTTCTGTGGAGAAGTGGATCCAAACTTGGGTGGGGCATACACCTTAGTTGAATGGACTGTATACCGTGTGTGGGTATTTATGTTGCAGTGAAGACGAAGGAAGGCTCCTGTTTTCTTTATCATGTGCCGATTTATGAAGCAGTTAATAAATCATCTAAACTTTTCAAATATATGTGTTCCTATTGCTACCCTGTGGACCAAGCAAAGTGAGCAACCCCATCACATATAGTTTGTGAACTGTCACAGTTGGGTTTATATATGTATATACACTGGCAATCAAATTTAAAGAACAACACACAATTTCCTTAATGTAAAGGTCATTGTGTTATCCTGTGTGAAAATATCCAAACATGAGTAAATTAGCAGTATTTTAAGCTTATTTCATGAATTGAATATATTCTAAAGCACAGAAAAAAAAGCAAATGAGATAAATGTAAAAGAACACTGATCTAAATTAGAGAAAACTTTTAGATACCTGCAAGTTATTTGTTTTAATCTGGGCCTGGTGCTAATTGCCTTTATTATCTGACAAACCTTATTTACCTGGCAGCCTACCTTTCCAGTTTGCGCTCACTTTGCAAAAATGGTGTGCATTTCGAAAGTGATTGAAACCCTCCAGCAGCATGTTGTCCAGATGAAGGTAAAAGGGATCACTCTGGAAGGATTCTGGGTTTTCCATGGAGCTTGTTTGTGTGTTCGGCCCTCGTCCAAGATGGAGTCTGGTACCTCATCTTGACCTTAAACTTCCTGTCAGCTTTGCTTATAAATTCCAGTCTGGGATTAATTCCTTGTATGAGTATTTTGCTAGTTTGATTCTGAGACTCTCCTGGCTTACTTCTGGACTTCCTGCTGCTGCTCATTTGCTCTGTGCTCAGCTTCATCACCTCCCAGCTGCCTTCAATCTTCAGTACTTTAACCTGATCCTGGCTATGGTTTCCTCCTTTCTAGACTTCCAAGGAGAGGAACTTTAAACTTCTGAAACTATTTCATCCTTAAGAACTTTGACTTTGTTTCGCTATTAGTATACTTAATATGAGACTTGATTAGTGTGGGTTGTGGTGTTAGACTTGAGGGTGACTTTATAACCCTTTAGGTACCTTTACACGCCGCAACTACGGTGTAGCAACTGAGAGGCAATCGTGATTTTCGTCACGGTTGCCTTGAAATTGCTACGAAATTGCGTGGAATTGTGGAACCCGATGGTGATTTTTGAAGTTGCTCCCGATTGCAGTTTCAGAGCATTGTTCAAAAACCAGAGGCAACCCTGAAGGTGAATTGCCCTGGTTTTGGCGAGTGAACGGGCGATAGGGATGGAATCTGCGTCACCTAGTGATTTCACAGAGGCGTGCCACAACATGCTGGATACCGCACCCCGTCAGCAATGATTGGTGGGGGATATTGTGTTTACATTGGCTGTCCCTTCACAGGGCGCCATATTTGAAGAGCTATCCATTCACACTACACAATTGCAATGGCGTCATGTATTAGCCAGCCTTCCTGCGCAGGCTGGCCAATCATGACACTATTGCATTGTCTAATCAGAGTGTTTGGGCCGCGGAATACACAACTCTGTCACGCCTCTGTTCTTGCGGCGCTGCACAGGTACGCCCACATTCCCTTAGTGATTGCGCCGTGTGAAGCGGCGTCAGGACTCAACTGGATGTTTCCCGCAGGTTCTGTTTCAAATTCCGGGGAGCCACGTTCCCTTAGGTAGACGACGCAATTGCGGCGTCTAAATGTGACATCGGCGATCGGTATCAACCGTCAAAAACGTGCACGCGCACGTTTGGTTGCCACCGATCGCCGATGATAGTTGCAGCATGTAAAGGTACCTTAAGAAGTACACTGATAGCCATTTGTTTGCTGTTCACTTTCTGCATATAATTTCTGTACATTTCAAGTAAAAGTGCTGGTTGCACGCTTTCATATCATTTCTGGATGTTCAAGTAGTAAGTGCGGGTCACACTTTTGCATATTAATTTAGGACAATCACGTATTGCAGGTCGAGCGCTACATATAATAATTTCTGGACATTCACGTATTGTACTGGAAGCACTCTGCTTATTATTTCCTGATTTGCCTACAGGTACCTTTACATGGCGCAACTATCACCGGCGATCGGAGGCAACCGAACGTGCGCGTGCACGTTTTTGACAGTTGTACATGCCACAACTGCATCATCAACCTAAGGGAACGTGGTTCCCCGGAAGTTGAAACTGATCCTGCGGGAAACATCCGGTTGAATCCCGTCGCCGCTTTACACGTCGCAACCACTAAGGGAATGTGGACGTACCTGTGCAGCAGCTTGAACACATAGGTGTGCCAAACTCCACTACGCCGCGCCCAAACTACAATCATTGGCCAACGCAATAGCGTCCTGATTGGCCAGGGTGTGCAGGGAGGCTGGCTAATACATGACGCCATTGCAATTGTGTAGTGTGAATGGACAGCTCTTCAAATATGGCGCCCTTTGCAGGGACAGCACACACTATTCCTTTTTCAATTAAAAATAAGGGCATATAAACCCATTCACATTGCACAATTCTGTTAGTCATAGTGGTAGGACCCGGTGAGATGGAAGCACCTTGTCGTTGGTCACCGGGCATTCCGCAGTGGCTATTGCTGAAGCTAAGCCTTCCAATTTGCAATATATTCTAGGGCAGTGTTTGCCATAATACATTTTATCATGTTTGTTATATTAGCTGTGCAGTTCGGCCGCTCATTACACTCCTGAATTGTACACATTTAGTGTCAGTGTTGCAGCAGATATCACCTATTTTCACTGGTATGTATTTTTTCTGCTTGCACCTGCACTTAGAGGTTAGATGCCAGTCATCCATACTATTAATTATGTATTCATGTTTGGTGTGGCACACACACACAGCTCAAAGATTGAATCAACTTCTCCCATTTTTATCTGGTTTCAGGTGTAATTCATATTGCCCACACTTACCTGCAGTAGATGAGTTTGGACAAGCATCACATAGTTGAAAAAATGTTGCTTACTCACCCTTTTGGAAAGGTGCCAATAACATTGTCTGGCCCATTTTAGGGGTCCTGTGTGAATTTATGCCCAATTTGCCTTTTTTTTCTATTTTTTATGTTGTTCCAATACACACAAAGGAAATAAACATATGTATAACAAAACGTGTAATTGTAATAATTTTCTGGGAGAAGTATGACAGGGTGGCTCTGTGGTTAGTATTGCAGCCTTGCCGCTCTGGGGTCCTGGGTTCAAATCCCACCAAGGACAACATCTGCAAGGAGTTTATATGTTCTCCCTGTGTTTCTGTGGGTTTCCTCTGGGTTCACTGGTTTAGTTCCACACTCCAAAGACATACTGGTAGGGAATTTAGATTGTTAGCCCCCGTGGGGACAGTGTTGTTGATGTATGAAAAGCACTGTGGAATTATTAGCACTATGTAAGTCAATAAATATTATTATTTTCTGGAACAATTTCAAGAGTGTCGATACTTTTGGCCATGACTGGATATATGTGTTGGGTTTAATTACTATTTGTCATTTACAAACTGCCTTCTGTAGGTACGGTTCACTGCCAAACAATATATATTTATTTCTTTACATACACATACATTGTGCTCAGAAAAACTAAGGGATGACTTACATCACTAATCAGATCTCCATGAATGAGAGATTCAAATATGAATTAAAATCTTTACTTTTTAAACTACTTACGGTAATTTGTTATGAACAAAGGTCAATTGAAACTAAAATGATCAACCAATTAAGAGCTGGATCCCAAATCAACCCCTAAAATGAATTTTGTTGGCACTGTTATGCTTAGTTGGAGTGACTGACTTGACTGTCAATAGAATAGAAAGAGGAAGTGATGCCAGCAATGGTGTATGAAAATCCTGACACTGATGTGGAAATAAGTGGTGGGACACAATGCTCCACAACAATGATAAGTAGAGTAGCAAGAGAGATTTAAAAAAAATTGTATGTTTTGTGCATTGTGGGCCTATAACGTCACCGGCTCGGCTTCAATATGCGCGCGTGTGGAGCCCACTGGAACGGGGTACTCAGTACCGGACCAGGGTATCACAGGGGGTATCACGGCAGTCCTTGGACTGGACTGTGTCCCGAGCCCACAAGTAAAAGGCTGGGGGGTTATTTACAGGGATGAACTCGTGACACCACCCATGGTGTGTGGTCAAGGTGACCACCGCTGCCGCAGAACCTTCGGGGATGATGGATAGCAGCCTGAGATGTAACGGCTCTCCACGGGCAGAGCCTGGTTCCCCGGGGCAGTGGTGATAAAAGTCTATGGATGATGCAGAGTTGGGGTAGTGGTGGAGATGATAGAAGTTGGTGAGGGAAAGTAGGGCTTGAGTGCAAGGATCACAAAGACTCACAGTTTTGTAGTTTTCCACGTCTTTACTGTAGTTGTTGTTCAGCAAGTACTGTCCACGGAGTCTGTACCGGGGTCGGGTTGCTCCCACCCTTACGGGCCTTTGCTTCCCACTCCTGCGCTGTGTGTGTGTGGCCCTGCTGCCGCTTTAGCTAGGCTGCCGGCCCTGTCTCTCCTCACAGGTACCCCCTTTGCTAGGCAACCTGAGTCTTATCCGTGTGTTTCTGACCCCGCGGTGTTGCTTCGCTGTGGTACAGTGCAGATCTATAACCTCCACTAGTCCGGTGTTTACTGTGCTGCTTGTGTCAGTGACAGTTTTGGATCCGGTATCCGGTCCTTGTGCTCCTCCGGGGCGAGTTATAGGGTAACTCAATCTCCCAGATGTGTTCCTCCAGTTCGCTTAACTCCTCTCCTCAGACCCTGGCTAGGCCTGGAATTACCAGCGGACCGTGGGGGAGCCTAAGGCAGCTCCTTTACACCACAATCCTTCTTCCTCAGTTCTCCCAGGAACTGAACTAACTGCCACTTCCTCTCCACACCAGAATATATAGGGAAGCAGCTTTAGCTCCCCCTTCTGGCCTGGAGGCGCTAGTGTAGTGTTGTGGGTTGTGTGGGGAGTTAACCCTTGGTGTTGTTACTGTGGCACATTAACCCTGGGGTGCCACACGCACGCCGCAGCCGAGCCATACCACATGATGAGCCCCACAATGCACCAGGCTGGATATGACGTTCCGGCCCCGCTCTTCACAGTAGAAAATATTGTTAGAAAACTCCAACCAACACACATACATATGTTTGGTATATACAATAATACCATTCACATTGATATATGGTTCCCAATCGTGTTCTTGGACTACCAATATTCGGTGGTCGCTATTCCCATAACTACATTAACAACAAAACTTTTGCGACACAACTCCTGAATCCTTTTTTAAAATTCAGCTTTATTAAAGTGCAAGATAAGGTGCAACAGTGCATTTATAGACACGGTTCTGCGGGGTTAATAGGACTGTACAACATTATATTACAAAGGTCACATTATTATATAAGCATATGCATGTCGTATCATCATATCATTATATCTGTGAAATTTGTCAACTTATATATGGTGCCGGTCTTTCATATACAGAGGTTACACAGCACAGTGACCTTCACAGTCCTAGATTATACTGGACTCTCCGTTTGTTTATTTACCACCCTCCATTGTTCCAATGTTTTAGCCACCACCTACTCATATCATTTAATGTGTAATGTAGTATGGATTACTAACTCCCTGTATGTTATAAACTAGGGCTCCCTAAGTAATGGGCTAAAGTATAAAGTGCATTGCATATTTACCTTGGTGGTGGATGGGGAGATGCCAGTGTCGAAATTCTAGCACCCTTGGCCGTGCGCCCCCATGCGCATATCGGTCACTCCTTCATCAGGGCCCTGTGATCAGTTTGGAGAAGTATAGCTGCTATTCACAACCTGTACAGGACTTCATAGTCATGGCAGTCGATTTTTTGTTGAAACATAACTATTTCTCATTTGATTGCGTATTTTATTTGCAGAACCGTGGTGTCAGTATGGGGGCCAAATTTTCACCAACTCTTGCTAACCTGGTAATGGGGATATGGGAAGACCTGTATATTTTTAATGACAGAAACCCTTTTAACTCATACCTAGCCTGGTATGCAAGATATTTGGATGATACCCTAATAGTGTGGAAGGGTCCCCTAGAAGCACTCGGTGATTTTGTGGAATATATTAATAACAATGATTTCAACTTAAAATTCACATATTTTTCCAATAGTACCAGCATCAATTTTTTAGATATCTGCCTGACAGGGAATTACCTGACTGAATCTGTCATTGTGACCCCCTTTAGAAAGCCCACCGCAACTAATTCGGTCCTAAATGCTAAATCCTGTCATCCCCAACATGTGATAAAAAATATCCCTGTTGGGGAGCAGATCCGCACCAAGAGGAATTGCAGTGACCAGCAGACATATAGGTCTGAATCAAGGGCAGTTTTACATAGGTTAGAACATCGTGGTTTTTCCAGAGGTATTTTAAACAGAGCGGTCAGAATTGTGGATAGCATGGATAGGGACAACTTGATTCATGAAAAAAAGAATGTTAATTTAAGGACTTCCCACATGCTACCAAATTTTATCCCTTTTGTCACCATGTACAGCCCACATTACACTAATGTTGTTAACATCATCAAAAAATATTTACTTGTCCTGAACCGTGATGAAAAACTTGCCCAAATCCTGTCTGATTCTAAGATCAGGTATAGTGCCAGAAAAGCTCCAACACTAGGTTCCATTTTATCTCCTAGCCTTTTCGTCAGTTCAATGACCAGTAAAAACTCCTCTTGGATGCCCCTGAAAGGTTTCTATAGATGCGGGCACACGCGATGTACCGCTTGCACTCACGTGCTGAGAGGTGACAACTTTACATCCTATCATAATGGCAGCATTAATAGAATTAAAACCTATATCAACTACTGCACAACTAATGTGATTTATTTAGTGGGATGCACAGAATGCACCATCCAGTACGTGGGTTGCACTACGGGCAAACTGAAGAGAAGAATTTTCAGTTTCTGTAAGTAACAAAGTTCATTTTGGTCAAAATCATTTTGTACATGAACAACAGGCCAAAATAGCAACATATTTTTTAAGTATCTCTTTTCATAAATGATTTGCAGATTCTGATTCAGGGGTATTGTATCCCCCTTCCCACTGCAGCCAATTTTTCTTTTTGCACTTTAATTTATTCTCCCCTTCTTCCAAGAGCCATAACTTTTTCTTTTACTGTGAACATAGCTGTCTGAGAACTTGTTTTTTTCAGGAAGAATTGTAGTATTGAATGACTCCCTTCATATTCTCATATAACACACTGAAAAAAAGAGGAAAAAATGGAAGTGGAATGAAATGGTGAAAAATTTAATTTCTCCCTTGGCTTTCTAGATTTTATTTTTATTGATTAACAAAAACACAAATAAGAATTCTAGGAGTCCTTTTATCCTCTTTACGATATATGATGTACTTGGTATGTCGTATTTGCTCCATGTCTTTACTATAAGCTCCGGCTGTGAGCCCACATCTTTTCCCACACATCTCAGCTGATGTCATCAGAGATTCAATCAGTGGTGTTAACCCTTTGAATCGTGCTGTCATTCACTGACAGCACTATCCAAAGCCCCACGGCGGGGATCACGCCATTCCCCGCTGTGATCTGAGATCCCTCAATATGATAATTTGATCTTGATGTGGTTCCTGGATAGCCTGAGGTCCTGTGATGACCCTCGATGCTATCAGGGATCACTTCCTGTGGATGGCTGGCAAGTGCCAGCATCCATAAAAAATGATCATTTGTGCTCTATAGAGATGAGCTGCAGTTCATCTCTACATAGTACAAGCGATTGGACAGTTCAGCACCATGGAGCCCTGTGAGGCAATGTAAAGCAAAGAAAAAATGTAAAAAGTTTTTAAAAATATGAAAAACCCCACAAAAGTTCAAATCACACCCCTTTTGCCCCATTCAAAATAAAACTATTAAAACAATAAAAAATATGCACACATTTGGTATTACTGCATTCAGAAATGCCTGATCTATCAAAATATAACATCAATAAATCAGATTGGTAAACTGGATAATGGAAAAACATCCAAATGCCAAATTACGTTTTTTTGGTTGCCGCAACATTGCAATAAAATGCAGTAACGGGCAATCAAAACAGCGCATCCACCCAAAAATAGTATCATTAGAAACGTCAGCTCAAGATGCAAACAATAAACAGCTCCAGCTCCCGAAAAATGAGGACGCTACGGGTCACGGAATATGATGACAAAAGCGCAATTCTTTTTTTAAAAAAAAACAAACTTCAGAATTTTTTTCACCACTTAGATACCAGTAAACATATACATGTTTGGTATCTACAACCTTGTACCAGCCTCTGGCATCATACCATCACATCAGTTTTACCATATAGTAACATAGTAACATAGTAACATAGTTTTTAAGGTTGAAGGAAGACTTTAAGTCCATCTAGTTCAACCCATAGCCTAACATGTTGATCCAGAGGAAGGCAAAAAAAAACCCATGTGGCAACACTAAGCTCCACATTGGGGGAAAAAATTCCTTCCTGACTCCAGATATGGCAATCAGACTAATTCCCTGGATCAACGCCCTATCAAAGAATCTAGTATGTATAACTGATAATATTATAGTTTTCAAGAAAGGCATCCAGGCCCTTCTTAAATGTTAGTAGTGACTCACTCATTACAACAGCATGTGGCAGAGAGTTCCATAGTCTCACTGCTCTTACAGTAAAGAATCCGCGTCTGTGATTATGATTAAACCTTTTTTCCTCCAGACGTAGAGGATGCCCTCTTGTCCCAGTCTCAGGCCTAAGAGTAAAGAGATCATTAGAAAGGTCTCTGTACTGTCCCCTCATATATTTATACATTATTATAAGATCACCCCTAAGCCTTCGTTTTTCCAAGCTAAATAACCCCAAGTTTAATAACCTGTCTTGGTATTGCAGACCCCTTAGTCCTCTAATGACTTTTGTCGCTCTTCTCTGGACCCGCTCTAGTTCAGCTATGTCTTTCTTATACACCGGAGACCAGAATTGTACACAGTATTCTAAGTGTGGTCGCACTAGTGACTTGTATAGAGGTAAAATTATGTTCTCCTCATGAGCATCTATGCCTCTTTTAATGCATCCCATTATTTTATTTGCCTTTGCAGCAGCTGCCTGACACTGGCCACTAAATGTGAGTTTGTCATCTACCCATACACCCAGGTCTTTTTCAGTGACAGTTTTGCCCAGTGTTTTACAATTAAGCACATAATTATACCTTTTGTTTCCTCTGCCCAAGTGCATCACTTTACATTTATCCCCATTAAAGCGCATTTGCCATTTAGCAGCCCAAGCTTCTAGTTTACATAAATCCTCCTGTAATATAAAATTGTCCTCCTCTGTATTGATTACCCTGCAGAGTTTAGTGTCATCTGCAAATATTGAGATTCTACTCCGTATGCCCCCTACAAGGTCATTAATAAATATATTAAATAGAAGCGGGCCCAACACTGACCCCTGTGGTACCCCACTGTTAACTGTGACCCATTCTGAGTGTGTTCCATTAATAACCACCCTTTGTTTCCTATCACTAAGCCAGTTCTTAACCCACTTACACATATTTTCCCCTATCCCCATTGCCCTCATTTTATGTATCAACCTTTTGTGTGGCACCGTATCAAAAGCTTTTGAAAAGTCCATATACACCACATCCACTGCATTTCCTTGGTCCAGTCCAGAACTTACTTCTTCATAGAAGCTTATCAGATTAGTTTGACAGGAACGGTCCCTCGTAAAACCATGTTGATAATGGGTCATGAGGTTATTTTTCTTCAGATACTCTAGTATAGCATCTCTTAGAAAACCCTCTAGGATTTTACCCACAGTAGAGGTTAAGCTTACTGGCCTATAATTTCCAAGTTCAGTTTTTGTCCCCTTTTTGAATATTGGCACCACATTTGCTATACGCCAGCCCTGTGGTACAGACCCTGTTATTATGGAATCTTTAAATATTAAAAATAATGGTCTATCTATGACAGTACTTAATTCCTGCAGCACTCTGGGGTGTATCCCATCCGGGCCCGGGGATTTGTCAATTTTAGTGATTTTTAGACGATGCCGTACTTCCTCTTGGGTTAAGCAGGTGACATTTGAGACTTTTTGTTATCACTGATCATATTGTCTGTCATGGGATTTTCTTGTGTAAATACTGTTGAAAAAAAGTCATTTAGCATATTGGCTTTTTCCTCATCCTCATCCACCATTTCACCCAGACTATTTTTAAAGGGGCCAACACCATCATTTTTTAGTTTCTTACTATTTATGTAGTTAAAAAATATTTTGGGATTCTTTTTACTTTCTCTGGCAATGAGTCTCTCTGTCTCAATCTTTGCTGCCTTGATTTGCTTTTTACAAATGTTATTTAATTTTCTGTATTTATTTAATAATGCTTCATCACTCCTACTTGCTTTAATTCCCTAAATGCTTTCTTTTTGTCACATATTGCACTTTTTACCGCTTTATTTAGCCATAGTGGTTTCCTCCTATTTCTAGCATGCTTATTCCATAGGGTATATATTGTGCACAGGTCCTATTCAGGATGCTAATAAACATCTCCCATTTGTGTTGTGTACTTTTATGTCTCAGGACATCGTCCCAATTTATTGCACTAAGATCATCTCTCAACCGTTGGAAATTTGCCTTCCTGAAGTTTAGTGTCCTTGTAGCCCCTCTACTACACGTCTTAGTAAAGGATACTTGAAAGCTTATTAAGTTATGATCACTATTACCCAAGTGACCTCCAACCCGTATATTTGATATGCGGTCCGGCCTGTTGGTTAATATTAGGTCCAGCAGTGCCCCCCTTCTTGTTGGGTCCTGAACCAGTTGTGAAAGGTAATTGTCTCTCATAGTTTTAAAAAACTTATTACCTTTGCTGGAACTGCAGGTTTCTGATCCCCAATGTATTTCAGGGTAGTTGAAGTCCCCCATAATAATGACTTCTCCCTGAGTCGCTGCTTCATCTATTTGCTTTATGAGGATATTCTCCTCCACTTCCATTATTGTTGGGGACTTATAACAAACCCCTATCAGTAATTTATTATTTTTTCCCCCTCCCCTTATCTCCACCCACAGGGACTCTACATTTCCATTAGATTCACCTATATTATCACGCAGGATGGGTTTTAAGGATGATTTTACGTATAAACATACACCTCCTCCTCGCCTATTTGTACGGTCATTTCTGAACAGACAATAGCCCTGTAAATTAACAGCCCAGTCATGGCTCTCGTCCAGCCAAGTCTCCGAAATCCCCACCATATCATAATTATTTTCCAACAAAATCAATTCTAATTCCTCCATTTTGTTGGTGAGGCTTCTGGCATTAGTGTACATGCACTTTATGCATCTCTCTTTACCTCTATTCCTTCCTACTAGATTGACTGTTCTAACCCCACCCCCCATGCCACCCCCAATTTTATTACTTGTGCCCAGGTTACTATTTACACTATCTTCCCCTCCTATACAATGAATACCCTCCCCCAAATCCCTAGTTTAAACACTCCTCCAACCTTCTAGCCATTTTCTCCCCCAGCACAGCTGCACCCTCCCCATTGAGGTGCAGCCCGTCCCTAGCATAGAACCTGTATCCAACAGAGAAGTCGGCCCAGTTCTCCAGGAACCCAAACCCCTCCTTCCTACACCAATTCCTGAGCCACTTATTTATCTCCCTAATCTCCCTTTGCCTCTCTGGTGTGGCACGTGGTACAGGCAGTATTTCAGAGAATACTACCTTGGAGGTCCTTGCCTTAAGCTTGCAGCCTAATTCCCTGAAATCATCTTTAAGGACCTTCCACCTACCTCTAACTTTGTCATTTGTGCCAATGTGCACCATGACCGCTGGGTCCTCACCAGCCTCTCCCAGTAATCTGTCAACCCGATCAGCGATGTGCCGGACTCGAGAGCCAGGTAGGCAGCACACTGTTCGACGATCCCTGTCTTTGTGACAGATTGCCCTATCTATTCCCCTAATAATTGAGTCCCCCACTACCAGCACCTGTCTGGCCTGTCCTTCTCTCCTGTTTTCCCCCTTACTGGAGCAGCCACTCCTCTGGCTTTCAGAGGTCATGCCCTGCTGCAGCAGTGCTGTACCTGAACTCACACCCCTCTCATCTGCCAACATAGCAAATTTATTGGGGTGTGCCAGATCAGGGCTAGCCTCCCTGGCACCCTTCCCTCTACCCCGCCTTCTAACTGTCACCCAGCTAGCTACCTCACGGTCCTGCAGCTCCATACTACCATCCTCCCCCATATCTATCCCATTGAGCAGCTGTTCAGTGAGCAGCAGACTCCTTTCCATATTGTCTATGGATCTCAGCGTTGTCAGTTGTTCATTTAGATCCAGTATCTGGGCTTCCAAATGTACAATGTACTCACATCTCACACAGCAGTATGCACCATCGACCGGCTGGTCAAGGAATGCATACATGTGGCAAGATGTACACTGGATGGCATTGCCAATCATGGAGCTCATTTCCTAATGGGGATTGCACCAGACAGAAATGATAAGTAAAAAGAAATGCAAAGTATTAATTAAATACAACCAGCAATTCAATAAATCCTCCCTTCCAAACTCCCTTAATCCAAAGTCACTGAATCACAAGTCACACACTTACTTCTGTCGCACTTGCGCTCTGTCACATGTAGCTCGTCACACTTGCTAGAAAATCAGATATAAAGAGTCTTTTTTTTTTTTCCCTTAGCAGAAAATCAGCCTACAGCTCAGTGTACTTCCAAAAAATATAGTGATCATGGTGCAATAAAAAACCCAAAAAATTAATGTTTACTTGCACTTTTTATTTTTTTGCAATTTCACTGTACTTGGAATTTTTTCCTTATTTTCCTGTACACGTTATGGTAAAATAAATGATTTCATCTGAAATTACAACTCGTCTCACAAAAAACAAGTCCTCATATGTGCATATTGATAGAAAAATTAAAAACGTTCTGGCTCTTGGAAGAAGGGGAGGGAAAAATGAAAAATTTAAAATGGCCACGGATAAAGGGGTTAAATGACCTTGACGGTCTCTATCATTGTTTTATGTAAAGCATTGTGGATTCTTCTTAAAGAAGTTATATTATAATGCATTTTTTTATTTCTCTATGCTGGATTTTTTGCCATTCCAGTTTTGAGGTCATCCTAGTCTTATCAGAATTACAGTTTTCTAAGATATTTAATTTTATAATAAATGTATTTGTGCTTCAAGTGTAAGAATTAAAAACAGGAAAGCAAAGAAAAAATATGTACACACCATTTCCTAAGCATGATAGATATATTTATCTCAAATCAATCTGCTAAAAAGGACATATCCCACAAACCTTTACTATGTGGGATAAAAGTCATTATCTCAGAAAATTAAAGTAGGGAGGATGAGGGCTTAAAGGGATCCTGTCACCCCCAAAACACCTTTAAACCTATTAAAACCTGTGCCTAGAGCATATTAACACTTTCCCTACACTCCTTTTAGCTCCTAAATGCAGAGAGTCAAAGTGAATATAAACGTTTTATAAGTACCTCATTACTGATGATAATGAGTGACTATGCTATTCATAGTCACTCATTCAGGCTGCCCCTCTTCATACTATGACGCCTCCATAGGCGTGATCTTCATGAGAGATTCAAATTGCAGCCTCCCTGCGCGCCTCCCTGCTGTGGCTTGTGTTGGCCGGGCTTCAGCGTGGGGCTGTATGACGCGATCCGCGTCATTTCCGGCGCCGGGTGACGTATACAGCCGCGCCGCTCTGTCAGCTTCAAAATGTGCACTGCGCATGCGCATGCGCATGCGCAGTGCGGGACTTGAAGCCAACAGCGGCGCCGGTGTAAATACGTCACCCGGCGCCGGGAATGACGCGGATCGCGTCATACAGCCCCACGCTGAAGCCCGGCCGACACAAGCCACAGCGGGGAGGCGCGCAGGGAACCTGCAATTTGAATCTCTCATGAAGATCACGCTTATGGAGGCGTCATAGTATGAAGAGGGGCAGCCTGAATGAGTGACTATGAATACCATAGTCACTCATTATCATCACTAATGAGGTACTTATAAAACGTTTTTATACACTTTGATTATGTGCATATAGGAGCTAAAAGTAGTGTAGGGAAAGTGTTAATATGCTCTAGGGACAGGTTTTAATAGGTTTAAAGGTGTTTTGGGGGTGACAGGATCCCTTTAAAAACCGCACTGCCATATTCCAGGGGATATCAGAAGGTGCATATAATATTGATTTATTAGTCAACGTGTTTCAGGGCTCCCGGAAACATGGCAATATGATATTGATTTGTCCTGAGGAAGGGCAGAGGGAGCCCTGAAATGTGTTGACTAATACATCAATAATATTCACCCTTTGCTGTCTCGTGGAATATGGCAGCGTTGTTTTTAACCCTACATCCTCCCTACACTATAGTCACCATGCTACTCACACTCTATTATGTGCCGCAGCTACCCCCCTCACTCCACATACTGTGTCTACACCGATCCCCCCTCACTCCACATACTGTGTCTACACCGATCCCCCCTCACTCCACATACTGTGTCTACACTGATCTCCCCCTCACTCCACATACTGTGCTGAAGCCACCCCCCTCACACCTCATACTGTGTCCACACTCTTCCATAGACAATACTAATCCTATGGTAAAATGCAGCTCTGCGTTTTAAAAAGAACTGACATGCTAATTTTTTTCAAAATGCAGGAAAACCTGCACAGGTTTCATTTTCTGCACAACAAATAAACCAATGTGTGTGGACAGAGTTTCCTGTTTCACATTGATTTTGCAGGGAAACAAAAATGCAGCTTTTAACACGAAACCATGGTAAAAATGCATCACAAAAGCGCACCAAAAACACTATAAAAATGCACTGTGTTTACAGTTCCTATCAACACCAGATCACATACTAACATAGCTATCAGATTTTGTTTGCTCAAAAGATATTTTAAAGCCTGACATCACGACAAGGTAGACTCTACTCTCTCACACCATGATCAGAGTGCACATTACCACATAGTGACTGAATAATACCACATACAAGGAGAAATACCACCAAACCATGAACAGATCAAGTCTAATAGCCTCGTTCAGTCCTTGTTCAGGCTCTCCGACTTTCATTGAAGGCTTGTAAGAGCAGCTTCTGACTTCTCCCCCCTGTGCATGGTGTCTCCCCTCTGTGGCCTTGTTCACACATACCATCTTTTTTGGCATTCTCTGCGGTTTTTAGCTGTTAATAAAAACGCAGATGCGTTAACGCATGGTGCACTCAAGTGTAGCTGCGTTTTTTAACAACACATGCATTTTTTTTCACCATTCCAAAAAACACTGCATGCAGCGTTTTTTGGGTGCGGTAAAAAAACACATGGGTTGTTTAAAAAACGCATGCGTTTTTTTAACATGGGGCCCTATGGGAAACACATGCGTTAATGCATGGCACATATAAGCACCTGTGTTAACACATGCGTTAACGCATATGCGTTTGTAATGAAAAAAAAACTAAGTGCAAAAACTTCTCAAAAGCGTTCCGAACCACAGGGGACACTATTTGGCACCCTTAGAAAAACTGATCATTTTTTCTAAGGGCTAAAAAAACACATTGGTATGTGTGAACAAGGCCTATATGCCTGTCTCCCTCCCTTTGTGCTGTCTCAACCCAGTGTGTGCTGGGTCTCTCCCCCTGTGCATTGTGTCTCTCTCGTGTGTGTTGTATTCTCCCCCGTGTGCCATCTTCTCCCCTGTACGATGTCTCTTGCTCCCCCTTGAGCGTTGTTCTCATCCTGTGCGCTGCCTCTCCACTGTGCGATGTGTCTCTTGCCCCCCTTTGAGCTGTTTTCTCCTGTGCACTTTTTCCTCCTGTATGCTGTGCCTCTTGCTCCCCTTCAGCTGTTTTCTTCTCCTGTGCACTGTCTCCTGTCTCCCTCTTGTGAGCGGTGTCTCTTGCCCCCCTTGAGCTGTCTTCTCCTCCTATGTTCTGTCTTCCCCCTGTGCACAGCGTCTCTTGCCCCCCTTGAGCTGTCTTCTCCTCCTGTGTGCTGTCTCCCCTCTGTGCTCAGTATTTCTTGTTCCCGTTGAGCTGTCTTCTTCTCCTGTACATTGTCTCTTGCCCTCCCTTCCCCCCCCCCCCCGGTGTTGGCTTCACCTCCTGTGCACTGTATCTCTTACCCACCTGTGCTATCTTCTCCCCACTAGAGTGGTGCTGCGATGAGCACAGACTCTGACTGCTGGCAGCTTATGAATACTAGTAAGCCGGCTGCAGATCTGGCTCACTGTTGGACAGTCGAACACGCATCACGGTACAGCACATGTGGGGAGAAGGTAACAAATTGGGAGGGCAAGTGACACAGAGCACAGGAGGAAAGAGAGACATGAAGGGCTGGGGACATCATCGGCAAGCAGCATGGACAGTGTCCCTTACAAGGAGTGGCCCCACCCAGTCATCCAGGACCCTGACTCTTGCCCAGATGCTGATGCCAGCCCTGTGCTGACACACGCACACATACATAGACAAACAAACATATACACAGACATGAACACAGATATATAAAACATAATGTACAACAGGCATAATTATATCCAAACACAGACACACACATATACATACTCACATACACATATATATATACACACATACATACTGTACACACGCGCACACACACATATGCACACATACACACATATATACACACCCACACAGATATATACACAGACACACATTTATATATACATATACACACAGTACACACCAACACATATATGCACACACACATTTACACATTGTACACACGCACCCACACACACATACATACACACTGTACACCCACACACACACATAAATATACACACATATATACACAGACACACACATTTATATACACATATACATTCTGTATGCACACACCCACACATATATATACACACACATGTACATGATTCAACCAGAGCTAGGGTGGATGAGGGACTCGGACATCGGGGCTACTGTGTGGGGAGTCACGGATGGTCGGGAACCCGGTGCCGTGCCCTGGCGATCAATTATACCAGATGTTGATGGTAAACGGTGGGGGTTAAAAGGGGTTATTTACAGGGTTTACTACTTTCTTTCTTACTCTAGTTCTTTCAGTCTTTCACCACCTTTGAAGAGCTCCCCCGCCAGTCCTACGGTCTGTGTCTAGAAGATAAGGTCTGTCCACTACTCGGCCTGGATAAGGCAACCCAAAAACGGGATACAGAAGGCTCCCTTCCAGCACCGCAGTATATGTCTGTCCCTTTTAGTTTCTTCTAGTGTCCTGAACCGGTTTTCAGTCCTGAGGGGAGAGGTACCTTGTGGCGCTGTCAGCAACCCGTTTCTGTTGGACCTACAGCTCGTCGGTTTTTCAGTCAGGGATGAACTCCTGGCTGCCTCGGTTGTCCATGTCACCGGTGTCCCCTCAACATGACCAGCTGGCTCCTACCAGCCCTGGCCCGTTGCCATCTGTCCTGGGTCCCCACATAAAGATGGGGTACCCTCCACTCAGCTGGGCTGCCAGGCCTGACCACTCTGTCTGCCTTCCCAGCACCGACTGAGGTAAACTGTCAACTGTCACTCTTACTCAGCCCTAAGCTCCGCCTCCACCTGTGGAACCTACTATATTACCGGTTCCCCCTACTCTAAGTGGTGCGGTCCTAAGTGAGTGTAAAAATAGACTCCATAAGATTGAAATCATAAACTAGCAACTTACAATAATATTACATATAAATATTAAATGCAATACCACTCTGTGGCGCATACCCGCAGGGGCGCCACATACACACTGTACTTACACACACACACACACATACATACACATATATACACAGACACACACATTTATATACACATATACATACTGTACACACACACCCACACATATATATATATATACACACATACACACTGTACACAGACATCGACTCAAACACATATATACACATACATACACATTGTAGACACATATATTAACTCAGACACACACACACATATAGACATATACACACTGTACACACACACATATATAAACACACAAAGACATATACAGTATACACAGACATACACATATGCACATGAGGCGCCCCACTGGTCGGAACGCCACGTAGGGGTACTGCACCCATAAAAGAGAGTGTGGTACTCCTGTGACTAGGGGATTGGGATCTCACATAAGGGACCCTCATTACTCCCATCCACACATCTTAGAGCAGAAGACTTCGGTGGACCCGTTGCCAGGAGACCCAGTCCCGGTGGGAGGAGCTAGGTGGGTTAGAGGAAGAGCGGGAAAACAGTTACTCAGTGAGAGTCTGAGGTGAGCTCCTGTGGGGAGCGAGGAGTACAGGACAGCAGAGAAGCCGTCAGAAAGGAAAGGGACTCTAGGGGCACCAGGTGTTGCAGTGCGCCTGAATCCAGACCCGGTACGTCCACCGACCGGAGGGGTTCAGTCCCGGAACGGAGGACTGGCTCCGAGAGTGGTGCGGGTGTTCATCTCCTGAGCCGCCAAACCGGAGGCATGAGCTTCTGTAGAAAGTCATAGCCAAAAACCCGGCGTAATCCTCAAAAGTCCTCGTATAGGTTTCGGAGTACTGGGAGAGGAACCTTTCAGAGAGGATCCATGGGAGCTGGCTGAGGGCTCTGCGTGTGGGAGCGCTACTAGGAAGCAGGAGAGAGAGTGCAGTGAGGGACAAGAGAAAGGATTGGCAGGCACACCACCGAGGGTCCCAAGTGAGATGTCCCAGTCCCCTGGTGACTACCCAGGACAGCAGAATCCGTTAAGACTGTAAAACCTGTATGCTGCCTGAAGTCTGCCAGTAAAACCCGTACAGAGCTAAAGACTGTGTGACGTATTTTCATCTACTTACGCCTGAGAAGCTGCACACTTGTTCCTTGATTAAGACTGTAACAGAGCTCCTGAATGAACTGCTTCCCAATGTAAATCCCTATTCTTCACAACTGCCCCGGGACCACGCTCCACCTACGGGGAGCGATACCAACTAGCTACATCATCATCACCCTGGAGGTCTGCAAGCAGCGCCGGTGTTATCACCGGGAACCATATTTGGCGTCACAAGACATTATCCCTTTAATAACCCCCTTTTTAAAAGCAACACCAGGGCACAGAACCGGGCATCGGCCACCCGTGACACAACAAACCCCCCAATCCGTGAATTTAAGGCCAGGGACGGGGTACCCCAGGCCCTGGGGTGGGACAGCTTTTCCTGGTGTCACGAACAGGATCCCGTGCCCGGTAAAACTGGGTACTATGCGCCTTGAACTTTGTTTTAAATTGAACTTTGTGATGCACCACAAGATGGCGGGGTCAGAGACTTAAAGGGAACCTGTCACCTGAATCTAAGTCCCTACACTACCACTAGCTGTCCCTACACCTTCCTAGCTGCTCCCTATCTATCCCTTTCCATCTAAAGTGGTCCTGTTAAACATCTCAAAAATAAGTTTAAACTTACTGCAGTCCTCGAGGTTGGGGGACTGGGAAGGCGTGGCCACGCTCCATTCACCACTCCTCCGTGGTGTAGTGTACGCCCCGCTGAGCGGTATTATTTTCTCTGCCCCCACCATTTGGAATCTCTCTGTGTCATTCTATGCACCGGCTGGACGTCACATCCGGCGCTGTACATTATGGGGCCGGTCACGTGATCGGCCCTAGTGCATTATGGGGCCGCTCACGTGACCGGCCCCAGTGCATTATGGGCTTGATCACGTGATCGGCCCGGCTTCAATAAGCGCAAGTGATCAAGCCCATAATGCACTGGGGCCGATCACGTGATCGGCCCCATAATGCACTAGGGCCGATCACGTGACCGGCCCCATAATGCACCGCGCCGGATGTGACGTCCGGCCGGTGCATAGAATGACACAGAGGACGGGAGATTCCAAATGGTGGAGGCAGAGGGGACAAAGAATAATGTCGCCCAGCGGGGTGTGCACTACGCCACGGAGGAGTGGTGAATGGAAAGTGGCCACGCCTTCCCAGTCCCCCAACCACGAGGACTGCAGTAGGTTTAAACTTATTTTTGAGATGTTTAATAGGGCCACTTTAGATGAGAAAGGGATAGATTGGGAGCAGCTAGGAAGGTGTAGGGACAGCTACATAGAAAACTCCAAGTTGTCAATTAATTCTTTATTTTCCAGGAGAAATAGTAGAGAAAGTGCAAAGCATAGTTTAATTTAAAAAAAGAACCAAACTTATCAGCTTCATTGATTCTTATGAGGCTACATTCTCCGACTTTATTTTCCGTCCAAGTGTTGTCCATGTCACATGAACAGTTAGGGTTTTTGCCCACAGGACATTTTTCAAGCAGTCCTGAACGCAGCAAAACCGATACTGGTTTCAAGGATCCTTGCCAGGAGATTTGCTGCGTTCAGGGCCTGCGTTTTTATTGAGTTTTTATTGCGTTTTTTACGTGTCTTTACTGCATTTTTGATGATGTGTTTTTCCTGTGTTGTTGCCATTGACAGCAGCAAAAACGCAGGAAAAATAGAACATGATCATTCTCTCCCACCCGCAGCAAAACCAGAGGTATTTGACACTTCTTGACATTTGCCAAACCAATGTGTGTGCACAGCGTTTCTGTGACACACATTGGTTTTACAGGGAAGCCCAACCACAGGAACAAATTAACATAAATTAACATAAAGCCAATTGTAAACTGCAGGTGGAAACCGCAGCAAAAATGCTGGAAAAATGTCCTGTGGGCACATACCCTAAGCCTAGGGTCACACATAAGTCCTGGATCTGTTATTTGCATCAGTTTTTGAACTTTAGAATTCTAAGTCCAAAAACTGATGCTGTTAACGGATGCTGGACTCAAGTGTGACTCCTTTGCTATGCAAGCAGCATTTTTTGGGTGCAGTAACTAAACGGATCTATTTTTTTAACATGGGGCCCTATGGGTAACGGATCCGTTAAAAAAGGCTCAATTTTTTCTAACATTTTTTGGCTAAAAACAGCAAAGTCCAAAAAGCGCATAGCTGCACAAGAGGCTCAAAAAACAGCAAAAAAAAATGGATTTGTTATTGGATCCATTAAAAAAAACTGATTGACATGTGTGATGCTAGCATTAATATGATTAATGTTATTCAAACGTGATGTTCAGATGACAGTTTTTGTAAGCAGACTGAATGTGTGGAAAAAATCACCATATTTCATACAAGCATATCCAAGTCTTTGAGAGTACAAAATAATCAGCTCACATACAGATCAGCCATATAAATTCAGATTTTTACAAATACGTTAACATTACTATAATAAACTATTTTTAGTCTTAAATTTTATTCACTGCTAATATTATTATTCTTATTATTCTTATTTATTTATATAGCACCATTAATTCCATGGTGCTGTACATGAGAAGGGGTTACATACAAAATTATAGATCTGGTTTACAGAAGACAAATTAACAATGACAGACTGGTACAGAGGGGAGAGGAGCCGGCCCTTGCGAGCTTACTTTTTACAGGATAATGGGGATTAAACAGTAATATAGAAAAAATACCATAAAATGCCATACACAGTGGCGTAACTTCAGGCCCAGGGGCCCCGATGCGAAAGCTCCAACGGGGCCCCCAACTATTGCAAATCTTTAATAGCATTAGTCTTTTTTTATGGGACAAAGGGACTTTAGGGGCCCCCCTAGGCTGCAGGGCACAGGTGCGATCGCAACCCCTGCACCTGTTGTAGTTACGCCCCTGGCCATACAGATTGCAAATAGATGGCATAAAAATCACAATACAGGTAAAAAATTGTTAAAGACTTGTGGCCATCCTGAAGTTTAGTCAATACACAAACAATGCAACTTAGCAAGTGTGAAGCCGGTGTAGGACGTTACAGTGCACAACACATAAAGCAAAGGCCACAACTGTGAGAACCAAGACATTCATGGAGGATTTAGCAAATCACAGGCTGAGACAGAGTCAGAAAAAGGAGCAGGAAAGGAAAGAGAAGAAATATCTAATTTATGTCAAACTCCCTGCTTTACTACACAAGTTATTCACAAACACCCAGCCCAGGGAACTAGGATCAACATTCTGACTTCAAGTTTTCTCTGAGGATATTTCATGGGCTGCAAGAACAATGTACCTAAAGCACAGAGGATCAGTCACATCTTTGATGCTGAACTTCTTTCTAGACAAGGGTAAATTCGGTGTGTTTATCACGCAGGAGTCCCTGGAGTGGCACACTGATTAAGAGTGGAAACACACTGGCGAGAAAAAATGCGGTCTGATTGTCATTCCCAAGAGTCATACGAGTGTCGTCTGATTTTTGGTCCGTTTTGCATCCAACTGCTATGCTAGTGTCCGACATTTTCTTGGATCACATCCGAGTGCTGTCCGTGTGCTGTCCGTGTGTAATGCAATTTTAACATGGCATTTCTCATGCTGTATAAAGTGAGAAAATGATTGAACACAATAGAAAGGATAGATGGGATAAAATAGATAGATTCACCTGTCTCCCACTGCTTCTTCCGGGGCCGCCTATTAAGCTAATTACATATTTACTGCACTGTCAGACAAACAGCAAATCACAGAAGCTTACACTGTTTTACAGCTTCTGTGATTGGCTGTTGTAGTCAAACTGGATTTCCTCAATCTGGACAGTAATTCTGCTTGGTTGCCATACACAGTAGTGTATGGCAACCAACCTGGCTTTATAGGGTGTGAAATAATTAAATATTAAAAAAAAAATGTGTAGGGCTTCGCAGCAATTGTAAGTCTAGCCTGATGAAAGCAGACATCTGTGAGCTCCCACCCTCAGCTGCCTAATTTTCCCTTGGCTGGCAAAAAAAAAAATGCATGGGCTTCGCCATATTATTCATTGTCAGCCAGAGTAAAACTAGGCAGCTGAGGGCTGGTATTCCCAGCGGGGTGAGAGCCCATTGCTTTGTGGACTCCCCACGCTAAAGAACAACAGCCTATAGCCACCCCTGAAAATGGCACATTAATAATAAGCGCCATTTTCAGGCGCCTTACCAGGCTCTTCCAGCGGCCCTTGTGGCGGTGGTATGCTGGGTAATAAAGGGGTTAATACCAGCTTTGTGCTACAAGCTGGTATTAAGCCCGAGATTCTTAATGTCAGGCCAAGTTAGAACCAGCCATCAAGAATCTCCAATAAAAGGTTAAAAATAAACCACTACACAGAAAAAAAAATATTTATTAGAAATAAAGACACAGACACCCTTAGGCCATGTGCACACTTCTTTCTTCTGTCTTCTTTCTTCTACAAAGGTTCAACTCAGCTACATCACAAAGCAGGAGGAGGAAGAACGTTTCCACCCCCTGCTCTGTGATGACTGAATAAGCAGAGGCAGTGATGGGAAAGCGGTGACGTCATCGCTGTCACCGTTGCCATAGCAACCAAATAAGCGGTTACTATAGCAACGATGCCCGTGGCGAGATCACAGCGGCCCCTGAATGAGTGGCTCATACAGGAGCCGCAGGAGTGAAGGCCCTGCTTACCGGCGCTGCTTACCGATAACTGCAGCGCCGGCAAGCAGGCAGTTAACTCTGCTGTCACCATTGCTCCTCTATGCGCCGCTCATACTGTGCTCTCGGACATTGGCTTGGGTCACATTTGCGGTCGGGTTTGCAGATCCTGATCTGGTTTTGAGTATTCAACATGCTCAAAACCGGATCACGATACGCAGCCCATAGGCGCCCATTGGCGCTCATTATGAAACCAGAGTGCACTTAATGCAACCCGGTTCCCGCATTCCGTTTTCGCTGCCTGCGTGAAAAATCATGCAGGCAGCATTTTTCAGAGTAGTTTGAAAACCGCAGTGGGATGCCATAATGGGCGCCTATGGGAGCCCATCCGGCTACCGCAAGGCACATGTGAATGCCTGCAGTAGCCGGATACTTTGTTCAACCCTGATGCCGCAGGGATGAACAAAGGGTTAATGTTAATATACTATGTGGGCACCATGTCTTCAGGGAGTGTCCACCCTCCCCAGAGACATGTTGACCATATAGGGCGGTATATGAAGGGTCAAATTGGTTTATTACAGTATTGCCAGCTTTTGTCGGCTTTTACTGTTTTATCAATGACAGCTGGCGGCTCCTCGCTGTAAGGAGGAGATACAGTACGTAATGTGTGTACTGTATATGCTGCTATGCATGGTCCTGAAAGCTTTAACAGTAGTTCTATGGCGGTGCATTGCCCATAGAAATAATGTTAAAGCTTTCAGGACCCTGGATAGCAGCATATACAGTACACACATTACGTACTGTATTTCCTCCTTTCAGCGAGGAGCCGCCAGCTGTCATTGATAAGCCAGCAATACTGTAATAAACCAATTTAACCCTTAATATGCCGCCCTATATGGTCAACATGTCTCTAGGGAGGGTGGACACTCCCTGGAGACATTGTGCCCACATATTATATTAACATTAACCCTTTGTTTATCCCCAAAGCCGCATGGATGAACAAAGCATTCGGCAACTGGATTGCACATTATGAGCAATCCGGTTACACAAAATGTGTCTGAAGGCACATGCGATTACCGCATCCGGATCTGGATGCGGTAATTGCAATGTGCCTTCTAAATGCGACCCTAGCCATTAACTATCATTGGTCCAACTGCAATGCGAGAAAAACTTGCATTGCAGTCGTCCGACTTTCACGGCAGTGTGTCTGTACCCTAAGGGTATGTGCGCACGGTGGGCGGGTTTGTGGCGGCGGTGGCTGGGCGGGACCCGACAGGAAGCTCCGAAGCCGTCCACCGGCTTCCTGTCGGGTATGTGCGGCGGGAGACGGGCGGGTGACGGGCGGGTTAGCGCCGGCCGTTCTGCAGCGGCTGGAAGCAGTACATGATTCTGCTTGCAGCCGCTGCAGAACCATCCGGATTATAGAACAAGCTCATTCTTTGCTAACCCGCTGGGAACCCAGCGGGTTAGCAACGGATGAGCATGTGTAAACCGCCGCTGTGTGCACAGCGGGTGTCGGTTTACATAGGTTTCTATGTTAATCCAAACGCCGGTTTGGATTAACATAAATTTACATGAAATTTATGTAAACCGACCGGCGGTTTACACACCTAATCCGGCCCTAACCCGACCAGTGCGCACATACCCTTACAGTCTTACCAGGAATCTATACACAAATATAGGGCTTTTTTACATCTGCATTTTTTCTCCGTTTGGGTTGCAATGTGTTTTTTCAGCATGTGTGCCAAAAACGCATTGCAAACGTATCCAAAAACAAAACAATTGATTTCAATGGAAAGTGCAATGAAAATGCATGCAAAAACGCATGTCAATTTCAGAAAACGCAAAATGCATGCGTTTTTGCAAACGCAGCCCAAAATGTTGCATGCAGCAATGATGATAAGAACCTTTTGTTACTCAGACACAGGCCTGTGGACAACCAACTGCAGCCAACTCTGAGCCTTTGATGCCAAAAAAAGATATCCACATGATTATCTACCAAAAAGTGCATTAATGGGGCCAGAGCTTGGGAACTCACAATTTTGTTGTGATCCATGGGGAAAATGTCTCATACAAAATGTGGTATAACACACACACATCAAGGATCAACCCACAGTCTCCTCAAGCATCCAAACTGCTTCTACTGGGCTCCTCATAAGGTCAAATTGTCTAATCTCTTTCTAACGCCGGCTTCACACCACGTTTTTACCCTGTCAGGCTGTGCCCGGTGTTTTGCAGTAAGCACCGGACACAGCCTGACAGCTGCGGACAAACAGAACAGGAGGCCAAATATACTGTTTTCTACCGAAATGTCAGGATCGCGGCTTGCGGGAGCTAGCCGCGGTCCTGAAGTCTCAGCTGGGAGCTCTCCATGTGCTGAAGTTCAGCGTCGGCCGACACTGAGCATCAGCACCCAGCGTCCGTGAACAGGACAGATTTTCTGTCGGGTCCGGCGCCCATAGACTCCCTTGTTATTGGGTGCCGGATCTGGGAGGATCTGGGTGGATCCGGTTTTGTGCCACTTTTTGCCCTGGACACAATAACGCTGTAAGCTGCGATTTTGTGTCCGGGGAAAAAAAAGATTTCTCCTGGATACTCCCGGACAGATGGAAACCGGATGGCAAAACACTACTATCTGGCCCCATAGGAATACTATAGGGCTGAAATCAGATCCGGGGCTGTCTGATTTAAACCATGCAGCCCTGAATCACTAAAAACTTGGTGTGAAGACAGCCTAACAGTACCTGGGGTCTTCTCTTTGGTCCTTCCCTTCCTCTGGTAGCACATTTACTGCTTATTCTAGAGGGAGGCTTCTTCTGAAAACAACAAATCACGTAGATTGTGAGCCCTCACTGACAGTGTCCTCTCTCCTTCTGTACCTGTGTGCCATTTGTTGCCCATGTACCTTGTACTTGACCTTGTATACCCTTTCCACATGTAAAGCGCCATGGAATTAATGGCGCTAAAATAATAAATAATAATAATAATAACAACACAGAGCCTTTATTAAGCCCGACAGGGAAGACCAGTGGAAAGATAATCTCCTGCCACAAGTCATTACACACACAACAACTATGCCTGATCTGTTTTTGTATATTTCTTGATGTATCCTAATGAACAGCGCTGACATATAATGGGGACCATCAAGTTTTAGATCTGGTAATATCTTGACAAAAAAAATAGCGATACAGGCTACATGAATCTTGCCATAAAGTTGAGCCAACTCTTTGAAGCCAATATGCTAATGAGAGTATAATCTTGTTTTAGAGCTTTAGTTTAGATGTTTGAGGTAGAAAAAGTTGATGAAAAAACAATTATTTCAGCACTGTTTATTGCCAGTGGTGTGAGTGTGCTCGGAGCCTATATCCCTCGTTCTGTGACTTATTGTAATGCGGAATGGTTAATCCTACATCTGTTTTCTATATCCTTGTTTATTTCTTTGCAGTAGCGCTGTAGACGTCTGTATTCCCTCTATGCACATGCTTTTCCCTCCCTTTAATTATCCAGTTAGATCTGACCATGTGTTGTGAAGGTGATGGTGTATTTGAGTGGGATATTTTTAGAAGTGACATCATAACTTTATTAAGAGTGTAATTTAATCTCGTACTCCATAAGAACACAGAGCTTTATTTATTAAGGAAAAATACTACAGCCTTCTCGCTTCAGGTTGAAAAATTACTTGCACCAGGTGTTGTCGTTAAAGAAACCTGAATGTAAAATGATGCTTTACTTTCATTATATGTACCAAATATAACATCGCTTCATATAACATACAGTGTAACCTCAGCCAGAAATGATAATTTGACAGTTCCCGCACAATTCTGATGTAGTAACTGGATGAAGTCTTGGTCTCATAAACTCAAATGAACGATTTTGTTCCAGGCCTTTCTTATTTTGACGCAATTTTTTCCTGTCATCCATGGTAGGTCTCACAACTAGGTTGGTCTTAAAACTAAATCTCTGGTGCCAGTTCATAAAAACTGGCATAGTGCAAGCCAACGCTAAGCAAGTCCTTATTGAGAAAATGGGGCCAAACTCATTAAAAGGCTCACGCTACTTATAGCACCACTCCCATCATTTTTTTTTCCCATCGCTGGAGTGGTGCTTTTAATCTAAATCAGGAGAATGAAGTGAATCCCGCTCAAACATGGAAGATTTTTGTTCTTTTTTAATAAAAAGTTCAATGAAGAAAAAAATGACATGGTCAGCGTGACCTAGGTCGACGAGTTTCAGGTGCGTCATGAGTCATGAGTAAGGGTGTATAACGTACCCAAACTGCGTCGACCTAGGTCTCTTTGACCATGTAATTTTTTTGTATTGCACTTTTTGTTAAAAAATAAAAAATAAAAATATCTTCCTTGTTTGATTCCACTTCATTTTCCTGGTTTTACTTTGGGCCGAGGCAATGCCGGCATCCGTGCTCCAGGAGGACTTGAACAGAGCACGACACGGTAAACTGGAACCTCTATATACTTTTAATCTAAATCACCTGTCTCAAGTCATATACTCACCTTTCTGTGTTTTCACCTTTCTTCTGAGTCGCTCTGTTCCCATTCTGTGATATTGTGACCGAAACGTCTCACTGCCCGGACGTCAGGAGTTACGTCACAAGCTCTCAATACAAGTTTATGAGAAAGAGGTTGAAATCCGGTTTAAAGAGATGGAAATTAATTTTTCTTTTTCTTCAAAAGGTGCATTACAGAAATCATAGAAACATCATTAAGGCTGCTTTCTCATCTGAGATTATTGTAATTCCTGGCATATCCGGCAGATGTCGCCGCATCTGCTGCATAATGGCCGACTTGCGGCACTGATCCGGCAAGTCCCATTTATTCTTTATGGGGCTTGCAGTCAGGTGCAGCAAATGCGGTATTGCAGAATCCGGTAGCATTTTATTTGTGGTGCCGCAAGTGCTGGATTTGGCAATATCGCACTTGGCGTACCTGAGCGCAAACCCCATAGAGAATGAATGGGGCTTCCCGGATCAGTGCCACAAGTTGACCTTTACGTGGTAGATCCGGCAGATGCGGCGACATCTGCTGGATCTGCCGGGAATTACAATAATCGCAGATGTGAAAGGTGCTTTACGTGACCCCAGACAATGCGTTTCTCTTGCAAGACGCATGCTTATTCATGTCACGACAGGAAGCAAAACTTCATAGCTACATCTTATTTACCTTAATCAGACATTACAGAATTAGAAAAAAAGTCTGAAAAACTTGTTGAAATCTACTGGAGTTAAATGTAACCTTCCCTAAGAATGCTGGCTGGCATACTGACGAGGGTTCGAGGATTTAGGGAAGGGATGACGAGAAGGAGCTCAGCATGTACTCTGTCACTCTAGACAGATGTGTTTCTAACCAGCTGACGTGCTCCTGTCCAGAGAGTTGGCGGCCATTCCGGGTGAGGCATAAGAGACTTATGCGAATATTTGGCATGCGTGTCGCTCAGTGGGTCTCTGAATTTACTTTTATCAGTTGTAGGTTTTGTGCTCCTTTAACGGTCATGCTAAAAACCTCTGGAATTTAGGCTGATTAAACACAATGGTACAATGTTCATTTTTGATACATTTTTTATAGTAACCATTAACATACAATTGCATATAGTGTTTTGTTAATAATAGCATTGTAGGTTACTATGTTTAAAGATAGATTATGATTATTTTGTTACAGGACAGTAGTGTCCACAAGGCACACATGGACCACACATGGGCAGAGGGTATAAGATGTTTTTTATTGAATGTTAGAAAAGTTAAATGAATGGAATCTTTTCCTTTAATATTCAGTATTAACAGCAATGTTTGTAGTGTGGCTGAAGAGAGAAAGTCCTGTTTGCCGAGAAGCTTTCAATCTGGTAGAGCTATAAATTGTTTCTGTCCATATGTTACGGCATTGTCATTGCACATGTGTCCTTGACAGAAGCAATAAAATTATACAAAAGGTTTAATCTCCTTAAAACTAGAAAAAAAGAAAGCGCCGTAGAGTTCTTCACTCAACGGTTATTTGTGGGTGATATAGGGATGTAGATGTG
>JARQOC010000005.1:105138774-105215556 GCA_033576535.1 Allobates femoralis | reverse complement strand
AGCCAAATGCTTGCGCACATGCTTTCCTATGTTTAACATGGGAACGCATGTGCCTGCGTTTGGCTGCATTTGGTTGCGTTTGCGCTTGGATGCGCACAATTTTTGCACCCTCCAAGCACACTACGAGCGCAGCATGTTGCATTTTTTGTGCGATCGCGGGCGCTTGTTTTATCTGCAAGCACCCGCAAGCATACAAATGACACATTGAAGTCATTGGATCCACAGTATCCTCTGCATGACAGCGCAGGAGAACGCTGCGGATCTCATTGAAATCTCTCCCGGCGGCCACCGGGAGATCAGCTAGAGCCGCCACTAATCTCCCGCCGGTGTCGGCGCGGGAGATTTGAAGACACAGCTGATCTGACAGCTGTTTAAATCTCCCGCACCGACACCGAATAAGTGGTGTCGGCGCGGGAGATTTGGAGCAGCGATCAGCTGTTTCTTATCTCCTGCACAGATATCACCTACTCGGTGTCGGCGCGGGAGATTTAAACAGCTGTGTCTTCAAATCTCTCGTGCCGACACTGGCGGGAGAGCAGCTGTGGCTGGGAGGAGGAGATCTCCACCCTGATTGGCTGGCCGGGCTGCATGCTAATGTGAACGCATGCGGAGATTCTCCGCTGAGTTCACATTAGTATGGGCTGCATTTGCACTGCGTTTGCGTCTGCATGCCATACGCATGCAGACACAAACGCAAGTGTGAATGCACCCTTAATGTGCACTTTAGTTTTTATCCTGTACTTTTTTGTGGGTTTGCAGTTCTAATAAAGTATTTAATTTTAGGGTTAATTATGTTGAAACAGTAACCTGAGAGCCAGCACCAAATATAACCCGAGGACACTTTATTATGCAGAAAATATAGTTTTTTTTCTAATTTCTTAAAATCCACTTTAACATTTATATTTTGACCTTTTTGCCCGAGTGCACACAGAGCAGGGTGGCCTCACAGCTGCTGAGAGAGCCAGTGGATGTCAACTCTACTAACCTTAGGTTATCAGGGTTCAAAGCCATGGGGTCTCATGGCAGCTATCAACCCAGTAACTTTAAGGGAGCCTTTAAGGTTTCTGGAGTTCACAGTTTTTAGGACACCTGGAGGCTGTAAAATCTTAGCAGACGTCACAGCTTCCAGATGTCCCAGTAGTTGGCAACTGCAGTAACCTTAAAGGCCCCCTTAAGGTTAAAAAGGAGGTTAACCTCCTTTAAGGTTTTTGAACCTCAGAGATGTCAGTAGACCGAGTGGACGTGAATTCTGGTAACCTTTGAAGCTCTTTTTAAGGCTCCCTTAAAGTTATTAGATTGACAGCTGCTGTGAGACCTGTTGGCTGGGAACTCCAGTAACCTTACAGTCTACCTTAAATTCTCATTTAAGGTTTCCAGTTCTCACAACTACCATACTGTTGGACTGCACTGCAACCGTGTCACGCAGTTCAATAGTCCGGCACTGAATTCGCCTGAGGTCAGAGTTGGCAGCTAACACAAATAGTGGGGAGAACCGTCAGAAGTGAACTCAATGCCAGACTGTCAGACTACACTGCCAATATCCAGTTTTGGAGAAAAGACGAAGCTGCACGCAAGATTACTTAGGACGTCTTCTTTATTGGTGCACATAAACTTACACGGTGAGGGGTAGCGGGTGATAGGACGGAGAATTAAGGCATGACGGCTGTTTTACTCCGTGAGTGGCGCTTCCACAGGTACGTGGAAGCCCCACTCACTGCATGAAATGGCCATTGTGCCTTAATCCCCGTCCTACCACCCACTACCCCTCACCATGTAACACCCTGTGCACCAATAAAGAAGACTTCCTAAGGAATTTTGTGTGCAGTTCCGTCTGTTCTCCAAAACTGGAAGTGACGTATTGCTGTTTCTAGGAAGTGTGCACCAGGTAAACTAGGCGTTGTGAGTGCGAGACACTTGAGAAAGATCTCGGGACACCTTGGAGCCAAACAGCAGCTGATCAACCTCCCTGAGAAAGATTTTTGCACCGTGGATGTGGTGCTGGCCGAACCTGAAACTGTGAGTTTTGTTTCTACACTGCCAATATGCCTCGCAGTCCAATAGTTAGTTCACCGGTGGGCACAGAAGGTACCATGGGAACCACTTAGCTGTGAACTCTCGTGACGTCACTGCTCTCGGCCGCATATCTCACTATCTAATTTCACCACTCACCACAGCCTCTGGGATGTAGCAGAGCTGAGGATCATTATAGGATGTTTTATGGATTACATCAGAACTGAAGGGGTATATAAATTGGTAAAAGAGGGTGTGTGTGTTTTTTATTTCAAATAAGGGATTTTTCTGGTTCGTATTTATTTCTTTTGATTTACTGGATTAGTAATAGGGTCTCTGATAGACATCTCTACACTGTTCTTACACCCTCACTCTGTACTCCAGAAGAACGAGTTGACAGACAGCCAAACTCATTCCCGTCGATGCATTGACTTGGATGCAGGGGGTCCTTTTCAACTTTTATTGATGGGATAGTATAAAACTACAAGAAACAAATAAAATACTCAGTACAACATACAGCATACCTGAGATACAGAGCATTACTTTTGTTACAGTAATTGCACAACATGGCGAATACACAATAGCTATAATGGCAGAAAACTTGTTGATGATAAACATGTAGAACTGACTAACTACATTATACAATTTTGTGGGTTCTAGTGAATCATGGGGATCAAAATTCACCAACTGTGCTATGTAGAGGGAAACATATGAGCTGAAATCTAGAGAGAGGGATCAGCATACCAGGATGTCAGCGTCTATGAAGCTATAATACCTTCTGAAGGAAAAGGGATGAGGTTAGTGCAAGGGCTGAGGGGAAACTACAGGAGCCTTGAGGAGGAAAAGTTAGACTGTACTGCAACCAATTTAGTAAAAGAACATTATCAACAAATGGCGCTGTTGGATAAGTTATCACTGAACACTTAAGGTACCTTTACACGTGGCAACTTTTCTAGGAATTTCACTGGCAACTTACTGGTTGCAGTGAAATCATGCAGACATTGTTCCATTTGTACACAGCAACAAGATAGAACAATGTGTCCATGATTTCACTGCAACCAGTAAGTTGCCAGTGAAATTCCTAGAAAAGTTGCCACTTGTAAAGGTACCCTAACTGAAATTCAGCTTTATAACAGGCAAACTAAATTAAATATACGCATTTCTAAAAGGCATGACATACATACTACTGCATACCAAGGCTTAATGGCAATTGTGATTTTTGACAAATCATAGCTGTTATTACCCCCATATATTACCCCAGTATCCACTGCACCAGGTCAATCGGGAAGAGCCAGGTAAAGTGCCAAATTTGGTGCATCTAATGTTATGCTTTTTTCTAGAGGGCATGTGGGCTGGTATTATTGACTGGGATGGGTAAATGACCATGGACCGTCCTACCCTGATAATACCACCCCGCTGCTTTGTGTCTTATCTTCACTGGTTATCAAAATTGGGGGGACCCCATGTCCTTTTTTTACCCAATTTATTTATTTAAGATGTAGGGTCCCCTCGATTTTGATATACAGCTCAAATGAAGCAGATAGCAATGCGCTGGTATTATCAAGGAGTGAAGACCCATCGATATTGGTCACTTCTCAGAATGATATCAGCCCCTAGCTGATGGCTTTTGTTTGACTGGCTAGAAAGTAGGGAGTACTTACTAAGCCATGATTTTTTACATCATCTGTTTAATTTTTAAGTAGATTTTCAGCTTCTTACATTATACTTGGAGACAGTTACTAACCGTAACCTTCATGATTCATTCTTCCTCCCTTTTATCCATGCATGGAGACTCTACTTCTTAAAACACCTCAAAAATAGTATCACGTAGAATGGGTTTCATATAATCTTTTACATACAAACACCTCCCTCCTTACTTTTTCAGTCATTTCTGAATAGACTACAGCTGTTGTCCAGCTGTAGTTCCATAATTCCCAAGATTTCATAATTCCCTTACATTGCAGTGCAGTCCATGCTTACCATACACCCTGCGACTATAGTCAACAGATATTTTGATCCGGTAGTTTTGAAGTTCAAAATGATCTTTACTGCACCAGTTCCTGAGCAGTTTTTTTTTACCTCCCTTATCTCCAATGTATTTCTTCTGTGGCAATCGGTCCAGTTAATATTGAGGTGTGCCCAGTGGCATAACTAGAGTTTAATGAGCCCCGTTACAATATTTGGCCCTGGCTCCCTGCATGTTGCTTAGATATATGGGCCCTTGTAGTATTCTAGCTCCTATAAAGACCTGTGTGTTGACGTCTCCCACTTTATTATGTAGTAATATTCCCGATTCTTGATGCAAATATAACACCATCTGTAAAAAAGCTGAAGTTGAAAAGACGATGGCTTCTACAAATGGATTATAATCCTACACAAGCATCAAAATCCGCAATAGACAGTCTCAAAAGACATAAGCTGGCCCTGACAGTCCCCTGATCTGAACATCATTGAGAATATGTGGCTGGAGCTCATAGGAGCCATGCATGCAAGATAACCCAGGAATTTCTCAGAATTGGAAGACTTTTCCAAGGAAGAATAGATGAAAATCACTCAAACAATAGGAGGTGCTACCAGGTACTAAGCAAGCAGAGTGCCCAAACTTTTGCATCAGTCCATTTACCTTTTCGTAATTTTTAATACGCAAAATATGAAAATAATTTTCTTGGCCTAAAATACAAAGGAAATATGTTATCTTAAACGTTATGCCTTTCAGAGATCATTTCATCTTCAACTTTCTTTACTGTTCACAATAGCAGTAATTTTGTCCAGGGGTGCACAAACGTTTGCATGCCACTGGAGTTAACTAGTCAGTTGAGTCTTATATCATAAATGCAGTTTGGGCTTGTCCTGGTTGTTTAGTTTTATTAAATTTATTACTTTGAATTCCAAATACTAGTTTTTGCTGTAAAAATGGAAAATGGCCTAATGTGTCATATGACATTGAGCTTAGAAACTCTAAGGCATAGAGCCCAGTGTTGCACATACACAGCTTTATTTAACAGACCTGAGAAAGCTGGGAAATCCATAAATATGAAATTCACTCCTTCACAAATCTCTCATTTATCCCCATAAATAATAGGATTTTTGTAGACAAAACTATTAGCGTCCCTTACCATAAGCTTTTGTATTTTACACTTAAAAAAAAGTTGAAGTTTGTAGTGAATCAGTAAACAGAAAATAAAATGGGAAACACCCCTCCAGCGGGAGTTTTTCAGTGTTGGAAAGGGGATTTAAAGTGCACTTGTCAGCTGTTATAAATCCTGCCAACCACCCTTAACATACAGAAATTGGGGGTCCTGAAACCCCTTTATATCCCCTGATGTGCCCCTGCATACCTCATAAATAAACTTTTAATGTATCTGTGGCGCCCCACTGGTCGGGACACCACGTAGGGGTAATGCACCCACAGGAGAGTGTGCGGTATCCCTGTGACCAGAGAACTGGGATGTCAATAGGTGGCCCTCATTACATGCATCCACACACCTTAGTTCAGGGGACCATAGGGTTAACTGTTGCTAGGAAACCGGTCCCGGTGGGAAGAGCTTAGGTGGGTAGTGGAGAGCGGGAAAGTTAGTGAAGGGAGAAAGTCGTTGCGGGAGAACCCTGCGAGAAGCGCAGTGGAGGGTGTGGCGCTTATCTGGCGGGATGCCACAGGGAGGTACTGCACCCCAAACAGAAGGTGTGGTATCCCCATAGTCGCAGCTGAAAGAGGAAGCCCAGAGTCTGCACACAAGTATGCTCATAAGACACCTTAGTACAGGGATTGATATTCAGTAGATCCCAGGCGGGTGGAGCTTAAGTGAGCGGGAGACGTGAGTGACTGTTTGGTGACAATCAGTCAGAAGGTGACAAGAGAGGAGCACAGACAGACGCATGGGACCCTGCAGCAATGACAGGAGGGCACCTCTAAGGAGAAAGGTGACTCAGACAAATAAGAGTGCCCAGGTCAACACCGGTAAACAGGAATCGAGGCTGTTTGTTAACGGTTCATCCTAAACTGCAGACAGGCAGGCTGGGGCCTAAATTAGGGAGCCACGACACCCAACAAAGAGCCTAACCTCTGTCCCATAGCTACGACCAAGACGCCAAGAGGTAACAAGGACTTAAGGCAATAGACCTGGGGACTAGTGACCAGGTGACCAGTGACCAGACTCTAGTGTGGGAGAGAAGCGACCAAAAAAGTAACCGGAGGGACCTCTCTGACAGGCTCTGGGAGAAGCCTCCGAAATCCGCGGCTACAACCCCTGGTGAGCCTGACTGTACCGTGTAACCTTTTCATCTGGTACCAGTAAAGTTTGAGCTGATTTGGTGTTCAGCTTCATTTAATCTGTCACCCAGGAGGCCTCAGCAGCACCACAGAGATTTGCATTGCGATCATAACTTCCATCATCTACCCCGCTGCCCTGAGGTAAAAGCTCCGCCTGTGGGGTGCTGTACTACCACTGCTGTGTCACCATCACCTCAGTGGCGGGCTGCAGTGCTGGTAGCCCCATTACCAGGTACCACAGGTGGCGTCAAATTCCCCTCTCAAAGTTTCCTCAATCGTCATTCCCATCAGCCATTGAGTGCCCAGGGCATGGAACTGGGAACCAACCAGCCGTGATCCCCCACCAAAACCACCATCCTGGTTTTGAGTAACCCCTCCCCTGCCTACCCGACTCAAGGGCACTCTGCTACAGATGGCCTAGAGAAAGAAGAGGATCCTAGGGTGTTGAGGTGCACGCAAATTCGGACCGGTACGACTCCCGGACAGAATTATCCAGTCCAAAACCGGAAAACCGGCTCCGAGGTGGTGCAGGCGTTTATCCCAAGCCTCAGAATCGGAAGGCACGGACTTATTCAGAAGTCGTGGCCAATGCCCGGCATAATCCCCCTAAAGCCCCGTATAGGATCTGGAGGCCTCAAGACAGGAACCGTCCATAAGGATTCGTGGGGACCATAGGAGGGCTCTGTGTGCGGAGCGCTAAGGGAGAAACAGATGGATAGCGCAGCAAAAACGGATGAGAGGACCAGGCAGGCACACCACCGAGGGTTCCAAGTCAGACGTCCTTGTCCTCTGGTGACTACCAAGGATAGCAATACCTGTGAACTGTTTAAAGAACTGTTTGCTGCCTGAGTCACCAGTAAAACCCAGTTCAGAGTCAAAGACTGTGTGCTGTTTCTCATTTGCCTGCGCCAGAGGAGCCATACTCTTGTTCTCTCATAATAGACTGTGTGCCAGCTGATGAGCCGCCTTCCCCTGCAGCACAAGTGACAAGGCTGTGTGGAGGGCTGCCTCCCTGTGTAAAATCCCTATTCACCCACAACTGCCCTGGGGATCCCGCTCCACCTATGGGGAGTGTTACCAACAAAGCTGCCTCTTCACCACCCCGGAGGTCTGGAAGCAGCGCCGGTATCATTATTGGATACCCTATGTGGCATCACAAACTTTTTATTTTATTTTTATTTAACTCCTTTTTCAGCGACCACCAGGGCCACGGTCCGGACACAGGCCGCCCGTTACATCCCCCAGTAAATGAACAACTGGAACAGGGAACCCCACGATCCTTTGGGTGGGTCATATCCTGTGCAATATGTTAATAAGTTCTTAAAGGACTGATGGGGGACGGCACACTGTGGTCAGAGCCGCCCTGCTCCATAGAAAACTCGCCCGCTCCATTGAAGACAATGTACATCAATGACATACGCTATTCCCATGTCTCATGCCTATGCAGTGGTGCAGGTCACTGTGCTCTATTGAAGCCACACAGTGCCCGAAGTCCCACGAGATTCCACTACGCAGGCGCGAGACTTCAAAAATCTCACACTTCAAGCACTGTGCAGCATCAATAGAGCACAGTGACCCATGCCACTATGCAGGCACGAAAGTTGTGAATCACGTTATATGTCATTCACATATATACACAGGAGGGGCAGGTTTTCCATGTGGTAGGGTGGTGTTTTTTCCAGGCAGCGGGGCAGGTCTGACCACAGTGTGCCGCACCCCATCAGACGCTTAACAACTCGTTTACATACCGCGCAGGACCTATTAAAAGTTGATTTAAGTGGTATGCAGGGGGATGTCTGGGGATGTAAAGGGGTTACCAAAACCACAATTAAAGTATGTTAAAGGTAGTGGGCACAGTTTAAAATGCCCAAAACAGGTGACAGGTTCACTTTAAATGTAAGCTCCTGTCATGTAGTCATGATGTACTGACACTGCTCCAGTCCCTGGGCGCCATCTTGTGATTGTAACTTCTGTCTGTCCTGAAATCAGCAGTTACATCACAAGCTCAAAATGCATCTCTATAAATGACCAGAATGAGGCCAGAATTAGACTCTCATAGAGATGTATTAAGTAGTGACCTTCGGCACGCTCCATGAAACACTGGTATGCTCTGTCAGGTCAAAAATCACTGCAAATGGACCGTAGCAAAATCAATAAAGGATTACGTCCCTGGAAGGTGAGTGTAAGACAGGAGGCAGGGGACTAAGGGTGCGTGCACAGGGTCCGGAGAAGCTGTGTGTTGGATGCAGCTCCTCCGAACCTGAGGGAAGCCGCGGGTGGCCACAGGGAGACCGCAGCCGCCCTCTACTCACCATGTGCGGCGGGTGCAGGGCGGCTTCTCCCTGCAGTCACCCGATGGGAGCCGCTTCCGACTCCGCAGCTTGAAATAAACATGCTGCAGAGGAGCGGACTCCCGGCAACCCGTACCGCAGCTCCAAAGACGCTGCGGGCGGGTTACACATAGTGCCACATATGCCAGTACTGTACTACGCATCGTCCAAAACGCTGCTTACACTGATCGTGTGCACGCACCCGTACACTTAAAGCACCACTCCAGCAGTGAAATTTTAAAAAAAGCTGGTAGGGTGCTTTAAGAGAATTTTAGATTCTAATATGATGCAAGCAGGGATTTATTATATGATACAGGCAGGGATTTATTAACCACAGTTGCAAAACTATTTTGGAGAAGGAGTAAGAGATTGTTAGCCAAATATATTGCACGTTATAGTTCAAAAGGTAAAGACTTGAGATGAAAGAGGGATGACAGATGGCATGCATTTGGTACGACTAACAGCTGCTAAGAGAAATACTACATAATGGGACAGTTTCTTGGAAAAAAATAATCATATGCTAAAGTCATTAAAAAATCACAGATTTCTCTCACATTTTATTCTAATACATATGTAACATTATAATCGAATGAGCCACAGACGAGGCAAATGACCAACAAATTGAGTGCAATTTGTATTTTCCAGTCTATACGCCTCCAGGATGCACTGTCATCTATAATGATAGATTGGCACCTTCATGTAGTACAATATAGGGATAATGTCAGCAGGTTTTTGTTATGTAATCTGAGTTCAGCATAATGTAAGAGGAGCAGAGAGCCTGATTCCTGGGATCTGTCACTTACTGGGCTGGTTGCTGTTGGTTTAATAAAATCAAAGTTTTATCAGCAGGAGATTATCATAAGCAGCGTCATGCCTCGTCCTAGTGCAACTCTGCCTCCACTGCAGCTTTCTTTCAGTCTAAAATGAACACATAAAGTTGTCAATAAGTGGTATGAGTGAGGTTATACACAGCTTTCTGAGCACCTCTTGATCTGCATGAGTGAAACAATGAGTTTATCAAAATTTGTGACACATTACTGAAATCAGGGTCACTGCACCTACATCATGCTGCTCTCAGATAGGGTAGCAAAAACCTGGTGGTAGATTCTCTTTTAAACAGATTGTACAGTAAAGGGTTCCATGAAGATGAGGGTTTCTAAGCTGCATATCAAAGATGGAAGATTGGGCCCTATCTGTCTTACTGCAATGGCTACTATGTAATGCCCCTTTCACATCAGCGTTTTTTGAATTTTGCAGCACATCAGGCAGATTTACCGCATCTGCCGCGTAATGGCTGCACTTGCGGGACACTTGCGGCAAGCCCCCCACTCATTCTCTATAAGGCTTGCGATCAGGTGCGGTTTGTCAGATCTGGCATTTGCGGAGTGTGAAAAAAAGCACTGCTAGCAGGATTTTTTTGACCTGACGCAACTGCCGGATTTGCCGGATCGCGGCAAAAATTGCATTTGCCGCACCGGATCGCAAGCCTTATAGAGAATGAAAGGGGGGCTTGCCGCAAGTGTCCCGCAAGTGCAGCCATTATGCGGCAGATGCGGTAAATCTGCCTGATGTGCTGCAAAATTTAAAAACCGCTCATGTGAAAGCAGCCTAAGGGTGCCGTCACACGCATCAATTCTATGAACGACATTGTTAGCGATCACATGCACGCGCCGATTGCTAACAATATCGTTCAGATCGCTGGTGAGCTGTCACACAGACAGACTCACCAGCGATCAATTGACCAGAAACATCGTGGAAACTATTTAAATATCGTATCCACGATGTCTTGACAACTGATAAGCCAGCTCCCAGCGCCTCTCACAAGCGCTGGGAGCTGGTATCCAAGGTAAACTGCAGGTATCTAGGCAGCGCGCGCTGCCTAGATACCCGACGTGTACCTTAGTTCATCGTTTGTAGTGTCACACGCAACGATGTCGTTTTGACATCGTTCAAGCGTCACAAAACACATGACTTTTGAATGATATCGGCAACGATATCGTTATGTGTGACGGTACCTTAACTCTACTGTACAATTCTACAATTCTCATAAAGGTAGAATATTAACCCAGTTCACAAATACACAGGGCTCTGATCTGAGTTCACACATAACACACTACACACAATAAATGTTTATGTATTATAGGAGAAGAAAAAGAAGTCGCACTAACCTGCTGAAGCGCCTTATACGGCGCGAAACGTCGTGCCCCCCGTCCTCCCACCCGCATGCCACCACCTGCTGTGTGCACTGAAGCACAATAAAGAACCGCTGTTTATAGAAGCTCTGAGTGCGACTTCTTTTTCTTCTCCTATAATACAAAACTGGATGTGACGTATCGGACTTTTGGGAGTGAGCACCAGAGCGTGCAGAGCGGTGCAGCAGGGATGACCCTCCTCATCATCCTCCATAGCCAAGGGCTGAAAGCTTGCAGGCAGCGGTGAAATCTCCCCAGGCTGTATGGGAGACGCTGCAAGGTGGTGCTGACCCCATCCTAATCTTCAAGACAATAAATGTTTATAAAACTACTCAGTCAGAAACCTTTTCTGAGGTTTCATTGTATAGGCTCTTAGGTAATAAACAAGTATTCACATAAATAACTCCCTCTTTTATCTACTTATATTTGGTTTATTCACCCTCCAGGGCTGATATAGCCTCGGGGAAGCTTATACCTTCAGAGTGGTACAGATATATAAATATACCAGGTGTGCCTATACCAGCTTTACTTCAGATTACAACAATTAGGCTGGAATCACACTGTCCATATAGTATGCGAGGCAGTTGGACGAGTCTTGGAGCAGTCACTTGGTACGGCCTCTCTCCTCTCAGGTCGGGAATGTCATCTGCTTGTATTTCTATGCAGTTCCACACTCCTGGTCCAGAGAGGGGGAGGCCATTCAGTGTCACTGATACGAGTCTCGTCCGAGAGACTTGAATGTAATTGCTACATGATTCAGATATCCAGTGGCATTGAGGTTTCCATTGATGAAGAATGGCCCCACTATCTTTGTACCCCAAATACCACACCATATTATCAATTTTTGTGTTCCACCAGTCTTGGAGGGATCAATCCACTGTGGGTTAGTGTCAGACCAATAGCGCTGGTTTTGTTTGTTAACTTCACCATTCACAAAAATGTTTGCCTCATCACTCATCTGAAGGCAATTGTCTATGCTGTGAAGATACGAGATGTGCAGCATCTGGAACAACGGATACTGGAAGCCTGTGCTAGCATTTCTTCTGCAGTGTTGCTATCAGTGTGTCAAGAGTGGGAGAAGAGGGTTGCATTGAAAATCCAACACAATGGGCAGCACTTTGAACACATTTTATAAGTGGTCATAAATTTGTAAATAACTCATGAAAGAATAAAGTTACGTTAAAACCAAGCACACCTTTGAATCCAAAATTGTCAACTTCAAAATGGCCGCCATGGTCACCTCCCATCTGGAAACGTTTTCCCCCTCCCATATACTAATGTGCCACAAACAGGAAGTTGATATCACCAACCATTCCCATTTCATTTAGGTGCATCCATGTAAATGGCCCACCCTGTATACTCGCATTACACACAACCATTAAAAAAAACGCAGACTATTATAAATCTACCAATGCGTACCAGGGCTGTTGTCAACAGAGATGCTGCATATTTTAGATGTTTGTCCAAGGAAAAGGACAGCAGTTGACTTTTAGAATGCAAAACTGTCTGAAATTGTTAGCAAAAGGTATGTCACATTTGGAGAGCCTCTGATGTGCCTAAACAATGGAAACCTCTCATAAGTGACCCCATTTTGGAAACTAAATCACTCAAATAATGAATCTAGATATGTGGTGAGAAGCCTTAAACCCTCATGTGCTTCACAGAATTTTGCAATATTGAACTTGTGAATGCTGTATATAAGTCCTCAAGCCGATCTGTAAAATATAAAAAAGACCTTTTGTTATACTCACCTGTGGGGCGGTCCAGTTCACTGCAGGTCACTGATCTTGATTCGGCTTCTCTTCTCTGCTTACGATCACATCCTCCTCTGCTTCATGTGAATGACACATCCTATGTCATCCACAAAATGTCTCTTATTGCACTCCTGCGCTTGCACACATTTCTTTGCCTTGCTGAGGGAAGAGTAAGGTACTGTAATGCGCAGGTATGGAGAAAGGTCAAAGAGTGACTGCGCATGAGCTCTACAGTGCTTTGCTCCATCCTCAGCAGAGGAGAGAGAAATTCATATGTGCTGGAGACAATGGGAGACATTGTGTTGATGATATAGGACTCGTCATCCACATCAAGAAGAGAAAGAGGAGGAGATCACAAGAAGAAAGAAGGAGCCAAATTAAGACCAAAGGTGCCCGTCGGACGGGACCACCTCATAGGTGAGTATAATTAAATCTGTTTTTTATGTTATAGAGATCAGCCTGGGAACTTAAATAAAGTATTCCAGAATGCGATATATAAGGTCTTACTGCTGGTGGCCGCAGCTTACAGTGCGGGAAATAAGTAGTTGATCCCTTGCTGATTTTGTAACTGACAAAGACATGAACAGTCTATAATTTCAAGGGTAGGTTCATTTTAACAGGGAGAGACAGAATATCAAAAATAAAATCCAGAAAATCACATTGTCTAAATTATTTAAATGTATTTGCATTTTGCAGAGGAAAATAAGTATTTGATCCCATAACAGCCATTAGGAGTTCTGGCTCCTACAGACCAGTTAGATGTTCCCTTTCAACTTGTTACCTGCATTAAAGACAGCTCAATTAATCAGTCAGACTCTAACCTCTATAACATAGGCAAGACCAAAAAGCTTTCTAAGGATGTCAGGGAAAAGAACCTAGATCTGAACAAGGCTGGAATAGGCTACAAAACCATAAGGCTGGTTTACACGTAGCGACGCACCAGTGATCCCGACAACGATCCGACTTGTCCGGGATCGCTGGTGCGTCGCTACGTGGTCACTGGTGAGATGCTGTGGCGCCCCGCAACGAGTGCGTCACAGGAGTGTATTGCAGCCAAGACAGCAGCAGCAATATTCTCTGACTAAGCAATGACACAGTTAAAACTCAGAGCTCCATACCCTACATGCACATCAGCATAGAGGGCCAATAAGGTCTTGGTGGGCGGAGTGTAGTGGTAGAGTGTAGAGGAGAACTGAAAAAGGCAACGTAGTAGAAGGCAGCAAAAAGAACAAGCTCTGCAACCTAGGAGAGGGGGCCTGCACAGTCCCGTGCAGCCCCCTGGCCATCACCCCGGTTGGGCGCCATTACTCCGGTGCCTCAACAACTGGACTCTGGGCGAATGCATACGGGTCAAAACATCCCCTTGCCCACTTACAACCGGATTACTGGTTCCGAAGCTGGGAGTCATTTTTCACTGCCATGCAAACCAGGAGTGGAGGGACCGCTTTACAGGAGCACCCCACCACCGCCACAAACACAACATCGTCTAGCCAGCGGAGTACCCACCAAAAGGACCCAAGGCTCCCCACAAATCCAGCCAGAATTCCCCGGTAGGGAAATAGAAGCAGTCTCCTTGTACCCGATCTGGCACCTCAGGGTGACAACGGCAACACAAACTAGTTAGAATGGAGGAACACTGCGGAGCTCTGAGAAACACTGGTCATTGCTGAGTCCACCCGGTCCGTTACCCGAGAACTGTATGCCATGTATCACCTGCTGGTTACAGTAAAGTACCCGTTACAGAGACTATCAGTGTCCGTGCTTTCTTAAGAACTGTCCATCTCCGCAAGTGGAAGGTAACCGCAGCTGCCTCACAACATCTTGTGCAGCTCCTGGCTCCGGGGATCACCGCTCAGCCTGTGGGGAGCGTTCCATCTTGCTGCATCCCATCCCCTGGAGGCCCAAGCAGCGCCGGTTGACATCACCGGAACATTCACAGGTGGCGTCACGATTTAAAACAACCTTTAAATCTGTTCAGCCAATATTCCTTTGAATCTGCCCCACCGGGCCCCACTTCGGCAGGCGCGGTTCCGTGACAAGGAGGACAAAGCAAAGGCCTGCCCTGTGAAGTCCCAGCCCCCAGTCTGGTATCAGACAGAATGGCGTCACGAACAGGATACGAGCAGGTCCGTTCCTTAACGGGTATAATGTGCTTAAAAGACTTTATTTCAACTAACAAGGACTTTGTTCGTCCCAAAAAGAACTTTTCCCGCCTTTTCACCATTGGGCCAAGATGGCGTCCAAGATGGCGATCCCCGCCATGTGAACCACCACGTGCAGGCCCAGGGGTGAGCCACCGCCCCTCTTCGTGGGAGGGCCAAGGCAAAGGCGCCAAAATCATTGTCCGCCCCGATTGCTGGAAACAACCATGGGGGCGGGCCAAAGACTTTTTCCCACCTTTGGACTACAAAAACCCCAAAAGAAAGTGGGAGTGTCACAGGCTTTTCCACCAGCTCACCAAAGAGAACAGTTACCGGTTTGGATGGGTGTGGTTCCTCCAAGTAGAAAATGACCAGCCTGAAGCTCCACGAACTGATGCAGGAGGTCGAGGCGGAGGCCAGAGCAGCCATAGGCCATCCAGGTCTGGGTCCCGTCCTTACAATAGACGACAACCCCGACTTCTGGCAAGAAGCATTGCAAGACCTCCGAGTGAGACTTATGGAGACAGTGGAGTGGACGATCCGCAGCTGGAGCGCAGGACTAGGCAGTCAACTTCATCGTGCTATACAGCAAGGACGTGCCAGCGGTCCTATTTCAGAACCGGACGACAGCTTTTGTTTCGCCGCCTCACCGGCGCCAACCACCTGTCCTGCTTCATCACCTGAGACCATAGACTGTGTTATCCCAATGGAGACCGCGATTGACCCCATTCCAGAGTCTGAGACCGCAACTCAGCCCGTTCCAGAGCCGGAGTTTAAAAACCGCTCCGCTAAAGAAGCCGACACTTATCTGGTTCCTACAGAGGAACCCTCTAACGATCTCTCCATTATTCCAGAGACTGATACCTGTTTCTCCCCTGAACCAGGTAGGCCTCTGCAACTACAGAGGCCTACCTGGTCACCGGGATAGAGACACCACTACCCGAAGTCACAGATGAAGAAGCAGGCAGCCTGGAAGCCCTGCAGGACGACCCTGAAGAGGATTCTGCAGCACAGCCGCCCATCCGCCCGAAGGGAGTCAACCCAACATCTCCACCCGCCGAGCAGCCTGATGTGATCGTCGAGGGAGAGGAGGATGATGACGACGACGAGACCCACAGCACCGCTGAGGACCTCTACACCGGTTTTGCCTGGGGAGATACCGAGGAGCCTCCGGCCGAGCCATCAGCTCGGGTATGTTGGGCGGGTGCAGCCGCAGCGCCTTCCCCGGTGACATTCTGCAGAGTGCCCATCCAGACTTCCCGCCAAGCCCAAGCTTACCGGCAGCCCCTGCATCGCAAAGACTACGTCCACACCCCGGTTTGTACCGACGATGACATACGTCAGCTCCGCAGGACAGAGTGGCGAGCCCGTGAGCGAGCCAACATGGAGGCTCGTGCCGAGGCCCGTCGCCAACCCCCGTTACCTGAGGAACTTCGCAAGGAAGGAAGAGTGACCTCGTTCAATCTATCTAACGGGTGGGGTTTCGCCAGGGAGGAGGAAGTGTACAAGGAGATCTTCGTGGGGCGACGCGATGTAGAGCCGCACTTGCCGAGGAGACATCCCGATCGCGACTTGTATAGAGGGGACAAAATCACCTATGAGCAATATGCTTGTTGCGACGGTTGGTTCGCTATACGAGTGCGCAACAGTTCCCTGCATAAGTGACTCGCTTGAACTTTATCAATGACTTCATTCCTGTTTAACCGCTAACACCGCAGCCTGGCGGCAAAAGCCTGGACTCATATTAAGGACAGCCGACCACCCGCTGGGTCCGCAAAAAGGTTAACCTGTTGCATACCAGTTTATATGTGTATACCTGTTATTAATAAAAGTGCTTCTTTTATTACCTGTTATAACCGGATTACTGGTTCTGAAGCTGGGAGTCATTTATCACTGCCATGCAAACCAGGAGTGGAGGGACCGCTTTACAGGAGCACCCCACCACCGCCGCACACACAACGTCGTCTAGCCAGCGGAGTACCCACCAAAAGGATCCAAGGCTCCCCACAAATCCGGCCAGAATTCCCCGGTAGGGAAATAGAAGCAGCCTCCTTGTACCCGATCTGGCACCTCAGGGCGACAACGGCAACACAAACTAGTTAGAATGGAGGAACACCGCAGAGCTCTGAGAAAAACTGGTCATTGCTGAGTCCACCCAGTCCGTTACCCGAGAACTGTATGCCATGTATCACCTGCTGGTTATAGTAAAGTACCCGTTACAGAGACTATCAGTGTCCGTGCTTTCTTAAGAACTGTCCATCTCCGCAAGTGGAAGGTAACCGCAGCTGCCTCACAACATCTTGTGCAGCTCCTGGCTCCGGGGATCACCGCTCAGCCTGTGGGGAGCGTTCCATCTTGCTGCATCCCATCCCCTGGAGGCCCAAGCAGCGCCGGTGGACATCACCGGAACACTCACAGGTGGCGTCACGAATTAAAACAACCTTTAAATCTGTTCAGCCAATATTCCTTTGAATCTGCACCACCGGGCCCCACTTCAGCAGGCGCGGTTCCGTGACAAGGAGGACGAAGCAAAGGCCTGCCCCGTGACGTCCCGGCCCCCGGTCTGGTGTCAGACAATGCCATACAGGCAGATCACACCAGCAATCACCCAGTGATGCGCCGACACCCGACGGTCATTGGGATTGTTCAGGGTCTCGGGCGCAGACTGGGGATCGCTGATAAGTCTGCCTGTCATACACAGCGATGCAGCCTGGCCAGCGGGAGGTCGCCGATCGAAAAATGGCCCAGGCCATTCAATAAAGATCAGAGATCTCCCAGTAGGGGGCTGATCGCTGCTAAGTGTCACACGCAGCGAGATCGCCGGTGAGGTCGCTGCTACGTCACAAAACCAGTGACGTAGCAGAGATCTCGCTACGTTTAAACCAGATGCTGGGTGAGATGGAAAAAATAGTATTACCAACTGCTGATGAGGCGCTGTCTTTTTTTTATTTGACAGTACTGTAGTCTGGGAAGGGCTCCCTGGACAGGATGTGCACCCCATAGAAGTGGAGGTTTGGAATTTGGTCTTTTCCCCTCCTTTTTTCCATGTGGTGCTATGGCAATCTTTTTTATATGCTGGGTGAGAAGGAGACAACTGTTGCTGCAATAGTAAGAATATGGAAGAAATACAAAATGAGCACTCGACATCTGGGGCTCTTTGCAAAATCTCTTCTCATGGGCTATCCAGGATCATAAGGAAGGGGAGAGATCAGCCTAAAACTACACTGTGGGAACTTGTTAAAGATCTCAAGGCAGTTTGGACCACTGTCGCCAAGAAAACTATTAGTAAAACATTATGTCGTAAAGTATTAAAATCCTGCAGTGCCCGCAAAGTCCCACTGCTCAAGAAGGCACATGTGCAGGCCCATCTGAAGTTTACCAATGGACACCTTGGTGATTCTGAGAGTGATTGGGAGAAGGTACTGTAGTCAGATGAGACAAAAATTGATCTCCTTGGCATTAAGTCAACTCGCTGTGTTTGGAGGAAGAGAAATGCTGCCTATGACCCAAAGAACACCGTCCCCGCTGTCAAGCATGGCAGTGAAAACATTATGTTTTGGGGGTGTTTCTACTAAGGGCATGGGACAACTTCACCACATCAAAGGAACAATGGATGGAGCCATGTACTATAAAATCCTGAGTGACAACTTTCTTCCCTCTGCCAGGACATTAAAAATGGGTCATGACTGGGTCTTCCAGCATGACCATGACCCAAAACATACAGCCAAGGCAACAAAGGAGTGGCTCCAAAAAACATACACTAAGGTCATGGAGTTGCTGAGCCAGTCTCAAGGCCTTAATTCCATAGAAAACTTATGGAGGGAGCTGAAGCTCCGAGTTGCCAAGTGACAGACTGAAAATCCTAATGACTTATAGATGATCTGCAAAAAGGGGTGGACCAAAATTCCTCCTGACATGTGCGCAAACATCATCATCAACTACAAGAAACGTCTCAATGCTGTGTTTGCTAACAAGGGTTTTGCCACCAAGTATTAATTCTTGTTTGCCAGAGGGATCAAATACTTATTTCTCTGCGAAATGCAATTAACGTTATATAAATAAGACAATGTGATTTTCAGGATTTTATTTTTGATATTCTATGTCTCACTGTTAAAATTAACATACCGTATTTTTCGGATTATAAGACCCACTTTTGTTCCCCCAAATTTTGGTGAAAAGTGGAGAGTGCGTCTTGTAATCCAAATGTATGGGTGGGGGCAGCTCTGGAGCGGTGCTGGGGCTGGAGCGGGCTAGCTGCGGGATGCAGAGAGAGCGGGGAGATCTCCTGCTCCCCTTATTTAATATGCACTGCTGCTGTCCATCACCTCGGTGCTGAAACAGCGCCGAGTTATGGACAGAGGAGCAGGCATACTACCGTACCTGCAGTCACCTCCCGCATTCAGGCTATGCCGTACGTCCCACGTCACTCTTCATGTCTCCTCAGCTGGCATGCACATAGCCCCCCACATCAAGAATAGGCCCGGCACCCCCCCCCCCTTCACTGTTTATGCCCCGGAACTGGCGCACATATTTACAAACAAGAAACTGTTAACTCTCCCTCCAATCCGCGGTCCGTTGCTCACAGCCATCAGATCATGTGACCGGGCGCACAGGGTATTACTGTGCACCCGGTCACATGCTGTGATACCCGGGAAACAAGAAGCGCAACGGAGGAACTGTGAGCAGGGACCGAGCATTGGAGGGTGAGTTAACAGTTTCTTGTTTTAAATGTGCGCGCCGGTTTCGGGGCATAAACAGTAATGGGGGGGGCGGGCATATTCTTGATGTGGGGGGCTATGTGCACGCCAACTGAGGAGACATAAAGAATGATGGGGGTGCATATTCTTGATGCGGGGGGGGGTGGCTATGTGTGTGCCAGCTGGGGGGCATAAAGAGTGACGGGGGGCACATTTTGAATGCAGGGGGCTATGTGTATGCCAGCTGGGTGGGCATAAAGAATGACAGGGTGGCGTATTCTTTATGCAAGGGGCTAGTGTGTGCCAGCACAATGGGGGCTAGTGTGTGCCCACATGTGGGGGCTAGTGTGTGCCAGCACGTGTGGGCTAGTGTGTGCCAGCATGTGGGGGCTAGTGTGTGCCAGTACGTGTGGGCTAGTTTGTGCCAGCATGTGGGGGCTAGTGTGTGCCAGCATGTGGGGACTAGTATGTGCCAGCACATGGGGCTAGTGTGTGCCAGCATGTGGGGGCTAGTGTGTGCCAGCACGTGTGGGCTAGTGTGTGCCAGCATGTGGGGGCTAGTGTGTGCCAGCACGTAGGGGCTAGTGTGTGCCAGTACGTGGGGACTAGTGTGTGCCAGCATGTGGGGGCTAGTGTGTGCCAGCACATGTGGGCTAGTGTGTGCCAGCATGTGGGGGCTAGTGTGTGCCAACATGTAGGGGCTAGTGTGTGCCAGCACGTAGAGGCTAGTGTGTGCCAGCTCGTGGGGACTAGTATGTGCCAGCACATGGGGGCTAGTGTGTGCCAGCACGTAGAGGCTAGTGTGTGCCAGCATGTTAGGACTAGTATGTGTGGCGCCCCTGCAACCAGGAGGCCACAAAGGGAACTGCAGCCAGGTAGGAAGAAAGACAGTTGCACCGCAACACCCTCACAGATAGCCCACACAACCACTAGAGAGCAGCACCCAACCCGGAGAACGGGAACTCTAGGCAGGCAAGGGGTGGTGGGTTTAGAGACAGTGGGTGGGCCAGCAAGTAGGTCAGGTGACAGAGGTTAGATATAGAGAAGGAGAGAAGGAAGGAGTCAGTAGGCCACTGTAGGCTGAGATGCAAAGTCAACAAGCACACGTCCTGGAAGAGTGGGGTGGAAGGAGCGCAGAATCTGGAGGGCCAGTGCAAGCCACAGAGAGAAAGCCCATCTGGAGCCAGCACCCCAGGAGTGTGAGGGAAGAGAGGACCAGCAGCACTGGGTCCTAGAAACATGGCTGAGACGGCATACTGCAGGCGGAGTAGCCTTCCTATTGAACCCGAAGTACACGGATAGAAGGAGCCTGATAGAGCCTAGCACAGCAGGACTATTGGAGGCTAGGCTAGCAGCAGAGTGTCAGCTCTGAAGAGGACCGATGATCTACCCGGTTTCCCCAAATTAACCGACGGGGAACTCCAGCTTTACGTTAGGGTTCCCACCCCAAAGGACAGGCAGCTCAGTGGCAACCAGGAGGGCCCACAGGGGTCCGAGCCACCGCCATACTGTCTGGAGACGCACACCAAGCGAGAAAAGAGAGAGAGTTAAGGCCTGTAAGGGACAGATAAAGAGTGAGGGGTCACAGAAAGGAACTACCTGGCTGCAGGGAGTAAATGAACCTGGAGGGGAAAGTTGTGCCCGTGTAGAGACTTATACTGTGAACTGTGACTGAACTGTAACTGAGAAAGCTGAGAAGTAAACACGGTGAACTCTGCCTCTGACTCCCTAGCATGATTCTGCCTGCACATGATTCCCTCCAACAGGTCTGCAGAGGATTACAACCTGAAGAGCCACAGCCTGTCAGCTCTGAATCTGGAAGGAAGAATTCTGCAGCATCAAGACAGTAAGTGCACTGCACCCATCACCAGCCTGCACCATACACTACACCATAGACTTTATCATCACTGCCTCGGGGAACCCAGTTCTACCCGCGGAGGACTATTCCATCATTAGCTGCTATAACATCATCCCCGGAGGTTCTGCAGCAGCGGTGGTCCCACTATTGACCACAAGCCGTGGGTGGTGTCACGACTGACATTATCCCCTGTAAATATTCCCCTTATTATTGTCAGGGCCTGGGACACGGTCCGGACCAGGACCTCCGTGACATCCCCAGTAGCAGACCCGGTCCGGTACCGAGTACCCCGTCCCAGTGGGCTCGACATACCTGGCGTCACAAACAGGATGTACCCGGTCCAAAAGAATTGGACCCTGTGTGCCTAAATAACGTGTTCCAAACTTTTCCCGCCAAATCTGGGCTTAATGGCGGCCATAGGAGCCTGAGGCCATGTGCAGAGGAGGCGTGTCCAGACCCCCCATCGTGGGCTGGCCCGGTCCAAGGCGCGAAAAGAAGGACCTGCCTTGGCTCCCATTAACTCCGGGGAGCCAGCCATCAATCCTAAAGAAGAGCCTCTGCCCCTAAACCCTCCTACCAATGAGAAGCGGGAGTCAAACAGGAAATCGTCAGCAGGAAGAGGCTGGACGGACGACCGGAAGAGAAGCAGTTGCTATTGCGATACACGAGGACGGAAGCATAGGACGCCGAGGAGAGCGCCATAATCGGAAGATCTACAGTGATCCCGGAGGGCCCACGGAGTGAACCGGTGGAGGAACCCCGCCAGGGAAAGAACTTTAGTGACCGAGACAGCATGGCAGAAGGCGGTAAAGAGTGTCCAGAGACTCGAGACACCCGGAGAGGTGTGCTGCGGCTGCTGCTCTTGCAGATGACCCGGGCCCAAGAAGAGCACAGGACCCGGATTCAAATAGATACCCAACATAACCAGCAGACTTTGTCCACGCAACCCGGCTGGGTTGGCGCTACCCGTTGTCGCACAGAGAGCGAGGAGAGATGCCGCACTGCGACCCTAGATGACCTGTCCGTACCCAGAGCTTCACCGCGCCCTGTAGTGATAGAGACTGACCCACTAGGAGCCCTGGAGGAGAGATGGTTGTCCCTGCCGGAGCCCCTGATACCAGCACCTACAACGTCTGAGGTGAGAGGGGAGCAGCTCCGCTGCTGGTGGAAGAAGGATGAGGGCTGTGAAGACCTAATGGGCTTTCTGGGAAATCCGAGTGGTGCAGTAGGACCAGCAGAAATAATAACACGGGAAGAGTATACACGGCGCTGTGTACGAAAATGGGAAAAAGAGGAGATAGAACGGCAAGTTCAAAAACAGCTTATGATAGTCCGTACAAAGGAGAGCCCCACAGACGCTTCCATGGAAAGTGGATGGAGGAAAGAAGAACTGAAGAAACCCAGATTCTAAAGAAGAAACTGTAAGTGTGAATGCGATGTAACCCTTGCTGTCCCCATCCCAATCCTGAATGAATGTTTGCTTTCCCCTGTCTGTCTTATATGTTAATTGACATTGATACCACAGACAGTGAGTTGGTATAAACTTTGAACTGTATATAGTTGAGCACCTTGCGTGCTCCCCTTTGGTTTGAAGACCAGCTTAGCACTTGAGAGACTGTGCATCAAACTTTGAACTGAACGGCAGAGTGCTTGCGTGCAGTCTTGAAGCACTTGTGCCACTTTGAACCCTTTTTGAACTCTTTTTGCACTTTCTGAACTCTGAAGTTTTTGAATTTTTGAAGAGAGAACAGAACTTTTAAACTTTGCTAGAAAGTAATGCTCTCATGTGTCTTAGAATGTTTTATAGTAGTAGACCCGGTAAAAGGTCTGGAAGGGTGATGAAGCTAATGCACCCGTGCACATGTGAATAGTTAAATTAATGCAACGTTTAAAGAAAATCGTACCTCCCGGACGGGAAGAACCAAGAATGGCTACTGTTTAATGTTTAAAAAATAAAAATGTTTTCAGGGGGAACCATGACGGGCAGCGTGAGGACACGCTGGTTTAACTCCGGGGGAATGTGGTGCCCCTGCAACCAGGAGGCCACAAAGGGAACTGCAGCCAGGTAGGAAGAAAGACAGTTGCACTACAACACCCTCACAGATAGCCCACACAACCACTAGAGAGCAGCACCCAACCCGAAGCCCGGGAACTCAAGGCGGGCAAAGGGGTGGTGGGTTTAGAGACAGTGGGTGGGCCAGCAAGTAGGTCAGGTTACAGAGGGTAGATATAGAGAAGGAGAGAAGGAAGGAGTCAGTAGGCCGGTGTAGGCTGAGATGCAAAGACAAGAAGCACACGTCCTGGAAGAGTGGCGTGGAAGGATCACAGAATCTGGAGGGCCAGTGCAAACCACAGAGAGAAAGCCCATCCGGAGCCAGCACCCCAGGAGTGTGAGGGAAGAGAGGACCAGCAGCACTGGGTCCTAGAAACATGGCTGAGACGGCATACTGCAGGCGGAGTAGCCTTCCTATTGAACCCGAAGTACACGGATAGAAGGAGCCTGATAGAATCTAGCACAGCAGGACTATTGGAGGCTAGGCTAGCAACAGAGTGTCGGCTCTGAAGAGGACCGATGATCTACCCGGTTTCTCCAAATTAACCGACGGGGAACTCCAGCTTTACGTTAGGGTTCCCACCCCAAAGGACAGGCAGCAACCAGGAGGGCCCACAGGGGTCCGAGCCACTGCCATACTGTCTGGAGACACACACCAAGCAAGAAAAGAGAGAGAGTTAAGGCCTGGAAGGAACAGAGAAAGAGTGAGGGTCACAGAAAGGAACAACCTGGCTGCAGGGAGTAAAGGAACCCGGAGGGGAGCGTTGTGCCCGTGTAGAGACTTGTACTGTGAACTGTGACAGAACTGTAACTGAGAAAGCTGAGAAGTAAACACGGTGAACTCTGCCTCTGACTCCCTAGCATGATTCTGCCTGCACATGATTCCCTCCAACAGGTCTGCAGAGGATTACAACCTGAAGAGCCACAGCCTGTCAGCTCTGAATCTGGAAGGAAGAATTCTGCAGCATCAGGACAATAAGTGCACTGCACCCATCACCAGCCTGCACCATACACTACACCATAAACTTTATCATCTCACTCCCCCGGGAAACCGAGTTCTACCCGCTCAGAACTATTCCATCATTAGGTGCTATGATATGAAGTAAAAAGGTATGATAAAATGAGAGCTAGGGACAGAAACAGGCACTGGGCTCTTATCGAATATTACCTTTTAAATTTATTGTGAACAGTAGAAGTTACAGGTCTCCTCGCCACAACATGTTTCAACACTAAAGGTGTCTTTCTCAAGTGGACAACTTTAGTGTCGAAACATGTTGTGGCGAGGAGACCTGTAACTTCTAATGTTCACAATAAATTTAAAAGGTAATATTCGATAAGAGCCCAGTGCCTGTTTCTGTCCCTAGCGCTCATTTTATCATACCTTTTTACTTCATATCGTGCTCAAAATCCTCCCTTTGGGGAGTGTGGTTTGAGAGCAGCTCTGGGACAGGATTTGGTCAACACAAAGGAGCTGCCCTTCCCTGGGCTCGTGATCTCTGGGAGAGACGTTGAAGTTCCATAAGGAAAGGCTTCTCTACACGTAGCAACGGATTTATGCCTGCGGTTAAATCTCACCTCAAATCATCAACCTAGTTGTGCAGGGGGCGCAACTAGAAAAGGTGAGTGACATATCAATATAACCCCTTGCTTCGGCTAATTTGCACAGTGTGGCGCAACAATTTTTTGGTTTTTCTTTTCCATATATCATTAGGTGCTATAACATCATCCCCGGAGGTTCTGCAGCAGCAGTGGTCCCACTATTGACCACAAGCCGTGGGTGGCGTCACGACTCACATTATCCCCTGTAAATATTCTCCTTATTATTGCCAGGGCCCGGGACACGGTCCATACCAGGACCTCTGTGACATCCCCAGTAGCAGAATCGGTCCGGTACCGAGTACCCTGTCCCAGTGGGCTCGACATATGTGCCAGCACATGGGGGCTAGTGTGTTCTAGCACATAGAGGCTAGTGTGGGCCAGCACAATGGGGGCATGTGTGTGCTAGCACATGGGGCTAGTGAGTGCCAGCACAATGGGGGCATGTGTGTGCCAGCACAAAGGGGAATGTGTGTGCTAGCACATGGGGCTAGTGTGTGCCAGCTCAATGGGGGCATGTGTGTGCCAGCACAGGGGGGAATGTGTGTGCTAGGACATGGGGTTAGTGTGTGCCAGCACAATGGGGGCATGTGTGTGCCAGCACAGGAGGGAATGTGTGTGCCAGCACAAGGGGGCCATATCCAGGATGGGGGACTATGTACCAGGATGGGGGTTATATATATGTATCAGGATGAGGAGCATATACACTGATTGTAAGACGGACACTGTCATTATAAGACAGTCCCCTTTTAACATAAAAATTATTTTTTTCTCTTTTTCTTAACCAAATTTGGGGGTGCGTCTTATAATCAGGTGCGTCTTATAAAGCAAAAAATACAGTACCTTTAAAATTATAGACTGTTCATGTCTTTATCAGTTACAAAATCAACAAGGGATCAAATATTTATTTTCCCCTCTGTATTTGAGAAAAAACTGCAGACTGATTCATCTTAAATTTACTACAATAACTAGAGGAAAAAAAGAGAAAAAAACTAGAAAAAATGGAGAGGAGAAAAGTAGAGAAACATAAGGAGAGAAAAAAAGTTGAAAAAATAAAAAGAGAATTTTGAAGAAATAGAAGAAAAAAAATGGAAAGAAAAATCACTAGAAGTAAAATAAAATTGTGTAAAAAAAAAAATTACAGCAATGTTCACTACACTAATCTGCTACCTATAAAATTACCGTACTCAATGCCATTATGATTTTTCTGCAAGAGATAACACACATTTCTAACACTATGACATCCGTTCCCTAGTGCACCACCTATGAAGCTTCTAGGCACTACTATACATTATTATTTTCATGCAAGATAAAAACTAACATCACTAACACTATGACATCTGCTCCCCTAATCCACTACCTATGAACATGCAGCACCGTACATGTATGATGGTTTGCGAGAATGCCCTTCCCGCAGCGCTGTATGGTGAATATGGTGAAGGGTTTAAAAGTGTGTCCTCAATAGATGTAAATCTACTGAAAATATCAATCAAGAATGTATCCACAGTAAAATATTCACATATTTATGGAGGTTTTTGTAATGTAATTGATGCACCCAGGGCAGGGTACTCAGCTCTCAGGCTCGGTCTGGGAAGTCACGGGTGGCTGCCCGAGGCTGTGGCCCTGATAGTCAAATGAATAAATGGAGAATAAATAAAGTATATATAAGTTCGTGACACCACCTGCAGTACCTGGTGATGCTCACCAATGCCGCTACAGTCCTCCGGTGGTCATTGGTATTGCGGCAATGATGGTGTAGTCCTCCGCAGGGAGGACTGGACCACCGGGGCAGCGATTCTGTGGAATGAATCAGTTTATGCAAGAAAGGATGCAGCAGAGCCGATAACTCACTTCACCGGGTACTTTGCTGGACCTTTTGCAAAGTCATCACAGTTCACAGTGCAGTAGATGTTATATCGACAAATGCTACGGGTGCTGCAAGCAGAATTTCTGGCTGATAGATGGATCCCTCCCTGTGTGCCATTCTTGTTTCTTCTTTCCCTTGCCTCCCAGTGGTGGTGAAGTCTGACTTCTTAAAGACTAGTCTGACCTCCTGCTGTTCTTCGTTCTCCTCTCCCTTACACCCATCGGGTGAACCTTCTAATGACACGGCAGCTCCCGGGACTCTGTGGCTCTCTCTGCACAGCGGATTGCCAGCGGTGTCTGATTCCACTCTCTCTGGGCTCTTTGGGAGTCAGGGGTGTATATATAGATACCCCTGGTCTTCGAATTCTTGTGAGCCTTATAGGAACTCACAGAGCGGGCTCCGGTTTCTTCCCTGGGGCAAACTCTCCGGTTACTCTATTCCCCACTTAGAGTGAACTCCCGTGTTGAGTTACTTTCTCTCTTTCCTTTCCTTCTGGGATCTGTACTTTTCTCAGTTCCGTGGGCCCCTCAGCCGAGGAGGCCCTCCTTGCTCCCTCCAGGCCGGCTGCCTGGTTCCCACCAGCTCCAACCCCCTGGGTCTTAGTCTACTCTGGTTCCCCCTAGAGGTCACTATATACCCTCCCGGGGTCCCTCTCACCTTCTGATCTAGTGTGTGGGTGTTTGTTCCAGGGTTCCACCTACTGGCCATAGTTCCACTTGCAGTGGGGTGACTACACCGCTTTTATGGGTGTAGTACCCATTTTTTTGGCACCTACATAGTGGGGCGCCACATAATCTGATGGAATCATGAGGTAGGGTCTGAGACACTGATTTCAGGAATATGTCACTTAATAGGTTGTGCGATATTGTTTCAAAACAATCTGTGTTGTATGAGCAGAATATCACTGCCCAAACTACAGCTCACACATCTGCAAGACCAACCATGCCCCCTTCCCCTGAGCTCACTCTCTATAGACATTGTGCATACAAAGCCTGGTGTGGGCGGGGTTATCTTGCTGAGCTCTGCTACACCTTAGAAATCTGATTGTGTCACAACTACTGCTCCCAGTGAAGAAAGTGATATATTGTTGGAATCCTCTTTTCCTACATTACGCTGCTCTCAGAGGAGGTTGGAAAAACCTGGTGACAGATTCTCTTTAAATGTAGAATAGTCAGTGATTTTACTGCAGATATGCCACAGATTTCATTTTACACATTTATGAGGGTGAACTTTGCTGTGAAAATCTGCAACAAACAGTAAATTAATTAATTAAAACCTGCACTATAGGGAAACAGTGCAGGTGTGGATGAGCTAGTGAGAAATCAAATGGAAATTTCACAGTGTACTCACACAAACAGGGAAAACATGCAAATTCCATGCAGATCTTGCCTTTCGTCAAATAGGAAACCTGGACCCAGGTATATTTACAAGATGCCTTCACGTATGTAAGGCTGAAGTCACAGTACCAAGGGCTGGAACCTTCAGTCCTGGCTGTGGGGTGGTGGCCATCATGACAATGGATTGGAGGGAGGTGAGGTCAGTGCAGAGTGAGGCATAGTTCAGAGTTAGAGGGGGTTAGAAGAGGTGGTGGTTGTGGCGGAGTCTGGGCATTAATCCTGCTCCCAGGTCTCTCACCTCTCCCAGGTTAGCAGTAGTCTCGCACACCCTCTCTATTTTTAGGTTATTGGAGATAGGGTGGCGTAAAATTGCTGTTGGGTTATGGTGGCTAATGGTGATTGGGAGGTCCTTTAAGTTGGCTTTAAATTGGCCAGTGGATTCCTTAAGATATGAATTCCTCAATTTGCTATGAATCTGTTTTTCTGATGATTTTTGTGGGGAATCGGGGTAATGGAATGTCCAGTCCCCAGTATTTTTGATTATTTTAAAGGAATCCTTAGGTTATGGTGCTCCCGAGCCTGTGGGATTATGGATTGCTGAGAGTAATTTTGGTCTACAGGGTTGTTTTTGATAATCATCATTTTTTTGTAGCTTCAAGGACCTTACCAATTTAATATATAAATATTAATATTTTTCTATTATGGTGTTAAAATAAAATGCTGCTGTGGCCAAATTATCCAAAACTATGTATCAGCATATTCTTTGGGGTTCCACAGAGGTGGCACAGTTTAGAGGTCATTACAGGGAAGTAGAAATAGGTGTTGCACCAGAATTTCAACAATACCAGAGTCATGACTCATGAAGGATAGTATTGCACTTACCGGTCAGTCCGACCGCGGCTGTCCTGACCTGAGCTTGTCATCCACATAAAAAGACATAAAACTGTCACTCTCAGGTCATGAGAGGCGCCGGCTGGTTCAGTCATTATCATTCAATCCTCACATGAGTCACATGGCAGTGACTCCAGCTGTGTTGTCTGATTACTTTGGCCTTTCAAACGTAAAAAAAAAATACACTGAAGGGTTAAATTGCTTTCTCATAAATTCTCTCTTATGAGTCTGTTTGGGTGTCAGATAGGAAATTTAGATTGTGAAGGTGACAACCTCTGTACAATGCTATAAATTTAAAAGGTTAGCTGTGTATATGCCCACCACTTAAAGAAACTGAGTGCACTCACCAAACGAACTTCATTTGATGAACCCGTTGAAGCACAGTGTAGCGTGAAACGGTGGTTGTTCATCCTCCCTCCTGTCCTGTGTCCATGCGGTCTTAGCTGTGTCTAACCGGGGAGTGCCGGGGAGTTTCCTTAAGTGGCTGGATTTTACTAAAGACTACTATACCGTGGAATGTGCACCTGAAGACCTAAGAGGACATATGGAGGCTGAGTCTGACGGAATCCATTGATTCCATGGATCCCTAGGATTAAGAGCGTGCTATAAGCTAGTGCCTGACCTTTTCTTAATTACTTGACATGTTAGGAGTATCAAAAACATAAAATCATTCATTAGCTGTGATTGTTATTGTGTGATTTTAATTAATGTTGTATTTTTTTTATTATATCATATTCGAAAGATTAAAGTTGAAAGTGCAGTATTAAAACTCCCAATAACAAAAAAATCTTTCCGTACGATGTAATGCCAGATTGGTTAGTAGAGGAAAATAAAATTGCGCTTGAATTCAGCTCTAAGTAGGAAAATCGAGCACATTAAGAGCGGAATACGGTTTAAATTATCCATCTCATGTAATGAAAGGGTGAAGGGCGCGCTCATGTGACCTTCACTAAATGCCGTAAGCCTTGATGGTTTTTTAATGTTGTATGATTATACTTTCCATCACACTGATCTTCTTTACCTTCACTGCCAACCACACAGCTATTCTGTAAGCCTCTGAAATCCCCCCAGGTTGTAGATGGATTCTCACTAACATACTGAACATTACTTCTTTGATCCGTGCATACAGTACAACCACTGTAAATAATGCCTTTTATTACTGAAATAAAGGCAGCATATTACTCTTTTCATGTATTTGTTTCTCTTCTCTCGGCTTCTTTTTTGGAGTAAGTGAATTAAAATTTCCATGCGTCGCGCTCCTAAAGAAACAATGTGTCACCATTTATTGAAAATGTTATCTTTAGGAAACTAAAATGACCCTTATTAATTTTTTTTCTCTATGTGAACAAGCTGTAAAGTTGTCTTCAATAAATACCTGACTATTCAAGCTCACTGGACTGTGAAATGTCATCCCCCTTAACTTCATCTTAATTACTCTCCTTAAAATGAAGTCGAGTTTAATGGGATTGTTTGGGAGTAAGCTGGAGCCGGTGAGTGATGACTACCGGTCTTATATTGAAATTCTCATTACATTTTTCTTCATATAATTTGTAGAAGGACTGAAGATGATGAAGCTGTATGAGCTTAAACAACATGGCGTCTGTCCTGCTAAGTGAAATATAATAAAGCCGACCTCACACAGTGCTGAACTGTAGACGACACTGGGGATGAATGATCAAGCCTCTACGCCTACTTTCTGACGCGATTCGTTGACCGAATGACGTTTAACAGGTATGCCATATTTCTAGATGCTAATTGTGACATAGTTTGTGTCAGTGAAGGTGGAGTAGTCCATTCTAACAGGCTGCTAGAAGCAAGTAATTTTTAATAATAATAATTATTGATGACATTTATTTACTCATATAACACCATTAATTCCACAGTACGCTACATACATTGGCAATACTGTTCCCATTGGACTCACAATCTATCCAATCAGTATATCTTTGGAGTGTAGGATTAAACTGGAGAACACAGAGCAAACCAATGCAAGCATAGGAAGAACCTACCAACTCCTTGCAGATGATGTCCTTGTTGGGAATTTAACCCAGGACCCCAATGCTGCAATACTGAAGTGCTATCTACCAAGCCACCAAGATGCTCAGTTTAGCTGGGATTTGAACCAAGGACTAGTGATGGGCGAACCCTAACTGTAAAGTTTGTGGTCAATAGCGAACACCTAGTGTTCAGGCACAGATCCCAAATGCAAACTTCCCTTGGAAGTCCTTATTTCAGTTTTGGTTTGGGGGTGGGGGAGTTGTAAAAAGGATACTCCAACAGGCAATCACAGATGCCCTTTCTCTGTGATATCATCTGTAATTGGCTGTTGAGCCTCTCACCCATTGACTGACATCATAGTACTGTAAAAATACATAAATAAATTAAAATAAATGATGTAGCGTTTTGGTATATTTTTTATTCTCAGCGCAGATAAAGTGGACAACTATGGGCTGCCACCCCCAGCTGCCTGGCGTTACCTTGGCTGGAAATCAAAATACAGGGTGGGCCAGTTATATGGAAACACCTATATAAAGTGGGAATGGTTGGTGATATCAACTTCCTGTTTAAGTACCGTTAGACGATCAACATTGTTCCTGACATCGTTCAAAAGTGACGTCTGGAACGATGTTGAAATGACATCGTTATTGCATCGTTACATGTAAATTAACAATTCAACAATGATAGTTGGTCAAGTCGGAGTTGACAGGTTTTCCAACATGTTGAAAAACCGGTCAACTTCCACTCAACCAACCTGCTGAATCGTTCTGTGTGACACCGCGAAAACGATGTCATGGACGACTTTGCCCATTCACGGCAATGAGCAGGGATCGTTCACGATGTTTGCGAATGATACCTGCTCACAACATCGTTGGTGAGTTGCCCACGATATCTAGACGTGTGGCATCTCACCAGCGATCTTGAACATCTGCCAAGAAATGCTGCACGCGCACGAGATCGTTGCCAACATCGCAACAAAGTCGTGCCGTGTAATGGTATCTTTTGTGGCACATTAGTATATGGGAGGGGGAAAACTTTTCCAGATGGGTGGTGACCATGGCGGCCATTTTGAAATCGTCCATTTTGAATCCAACTTTATTTTTTTCAATGGGAAGAGGGTCATGTAACACATCATGAACAATGGTGTGTTTGGTTTCAACTTGATATAACCATTCATTCCCATTTCATTTAGGTGTATCCATATAAATGGCCCAATTGCCCGGGTGGACCATTTATATGAATACACCTAAATAAAATGGGAATGGATGGTAATATCAACTTGAAATAACTCATAAAAGAATAAAGTTACATTAAAACCAACCACACCATTGTTTTTATTATGAAAGTCTCAATAAGTATGATGTGTCACATGACCCTCTTCCCATTAAAAATAAAACAAACTTGGATCCAAAATGGCCGACTTCTAAGTGGTCACCATGGTCACCATGGTCACCACCCGTCTGGAAAACGTTTCCCCCTCCCATATACTAATGTGCCACAAACAGGAAGTTGATCTCACCAACCATTCCCATTTTATTTAGATGTATCCATATAGATGGTCCACCCTGTACAGGGAAGTCCATTATTTTTTTTTTAATTACTTAAATAAATAAATAAATTAAAAAGATGCGTGGGCTTCACTCTGTTTTTGATTGCCAGCTAAGGTAAAAATCCAGGTGGCTGCATAGTAACCTATGGGGTCGGATGGAGCCGGATGGCAGCTCTCTGCCATCCGGTTTGCATGTGTCCGGGAGAATCCGGGAGGAATTAGATTTTTCTTCCCGGACACAAAAACGGGAACATGCAGCATTTTTGCGTCCGGGGAAAAAAATCTCCCCAAATTGTATTCTCCTGTATTCTCCCGGATCCGGGGCAATCCGGCGCTCCCTAGCATGAGAGTCTATGGGCCCAGATTGCCCCAATCCGGGAGGATCTGGGAACCGGACACCTGTGGCTAAAGTTCAGCGTGAAGTGGTTCAGCACCACTTTGCAGGGGACAGCTGAGCTCTGCTGCATCCAGCTGCACACCGGGCCGGGGGGCAAATTTGCAAATCCGGTCCAGGGGCCAGGCTGTCAGGTTCACCCCTGACAGCCGCGGATCGGATTTCACCGTGGTGTGAAGCCGGCTTATTTCCATAGCCCTCCAGATCATAGTCTGTGCAGGACAAGGTTAGACCACTGTACGGCAAGGGAGTGAATTCCAGTTCTCAAGTGTCACCAACAGGTCATGGTTTCAGGATTTTCGTAGCATTGCACAGAGTTGGAATCATTAGCAGTGCAGGTGAATATATTAGCACCTGTAAAATACTAAGGAAAGCCTGAAAATATGACCTGTTGGTAGTGATGGGCGAGTCCTAAATTACTCGGAATCGCTTGACTCTAGCGAGTCAGAGCCCGGGACTCGCTACTCGTTGCGAGTCTAGCGAGTCCAATGTTAATGAATGGGGAAGCGAGTAATAGCGAGTAATGTGCGATTTACAAATTGCAGATGTGTCTCGGAAGCTTCAGGCTCTATCTGCTAGGACTCGTTACTCTGCGAGTTTCCCAGCATTTACTCGCACAGTAACCAGCCCAATGCAAATCAATGGCAATCCTAGTTTTGTCAGAGACTCTGACAAAACTAGGATTGCCATTGTCTTGCATTGTATATAAAATATAAGGGGAGACAACAGAGGCGCAATAGTGCCCTATCATTTAGTATAGAATAGGGACTTATAGATGAATTCAGGTTTGCACTAACCTGGTCCAGTTGTGCCTCCCACAACTGGAATAAGAGCGTTGGTTTTTAGTAATGCAGGCTGCTGCTGGACCTCCACCTCCACAGGGCCGTGGGTGCTTCAAGAGTTCTGGGGTCAAAGGTGTGTTACAGTCCGCGCTGCCCGATCATCCAAAGGATCACAGGGGAAACAGTGTTCCAAGCAAAGTTTTCTTTATTCTTACAAACCGACGCGTTTCGGCGCCCAATCCTGGCACCCTGAGGACGGTGCCAGGATTGGGCGCCGAAACACGTCGGTTTGTAAGAATAAAGAAAACTTTGCTTGGAACACTGTTTCCCCTGTGATCCTTTGGATGATCGGGCAGCGTGGACTGTAACACACCTTTGACCCCAGAACTCTATTGTCTTGCATTGGACTCGCTACTGTGCCAGTGATAGCAGGGAAACTCACAGAGTAAGAGCTGTCTGCTCTGTGCAGCTCCAGGGTCCTAGAGCCCGCCTGCTGCCTGATGTAGCAGAGCTGAGATTGTTCTCAGTCTGCTCATTCCCTGTGCATAGACATCTATATCTATGCACAGGGGATGTAGCAGAGAGGACATCGTGTTTTGGACTACGTCGGACAAAAGAGGATTTTTTTAATTAAAGATGGAGTCCCTAATGGCTTTTTTTTTTATTTCTAATAAAAAATTTTCTCTGTGTGGTGTTTTTTTTAACCCCTTATTGGAGATTCTTAGTGGCCGGGTCAAACCTGGCCTGACATTAAGAATCCCGGGCTTAATACCAGCTTGTATAACAAAGGTGGTATTAACCCCTTTATTACCCAGCGTGCCACCGCCACCAGGGCCGCTGGAAGAGAGGGGTTCAGCGCCAGAGGATGGCGCTTCAATGAACGCGCCATCTTCTGGGGCGGCTGCGGGCTGCAATTTGCAGCGGGGGGTGCCCAGAAAGCTTGGGCCTCCCTGCGCTGCGGATTCCAGCCCCCAGCTGCTTAGCTGTACCTGGCTAGACATAGAAATTGCACGGAGTAAAAAAAAACACCACACAGAGAAAATTTTTTATTAGAAATAAAAAAAAAAAGCCATTAGGGACTCCATCTTTAATTAAAAAAATCCTCTTTCGTCCGACGTAGTCCAAAACACGATGTCCTCTCTGCTACATCCCCTGTGCATAGATATAGATGTCTATGCACAGGGAATGAGCAGACTGAGAACAATCTCAGCTCTGCTACATCAGGCAGCAGGCGGGCTCTAGGACCCTGGAGCTGCACAGAGCAGACAGCTCTTACTCTGTGAGTTTCCCTGCTATCACTGGCACAGTAGCGAGTCCAATGCAAGACAATGGCAATCCTAGTTTTGTCAGAGTCTCTGACAAAACTAGGATTGCCATTGATTTGCATTGGACTCGTTACAGTGCGAGTAAACGCTGGGAAGCTCGCAGAGTACCGAGTCCTGCGAGTCCCTTACTACTCGCAGAGTAACGAGTCCTAGCGAGTAGATTCGCCCATCCCTACCTGTTGGTAATAAGGCGGTCGACAGGGTAGGGGGTCCTCGAATACTGGGGCTCATCGTGACTTGGATGGGGGATCACGGCTGGTCGGTCCCCGGTCCCGTGCCCTGGACCCTCAATGGTGGGGATGGTGGGGGATAAGGGATTGGTTACGTGACGCCACCTGTGGTACCTGGTAATGGGTATACCAGTGTTGCGGCCATCCACTGAGATGATGGAGGTGCATCTCAGTGTAGTACAGCTCCCCACAGGTGGAGGTTTATCTCAGGGCAGTGGGGATGGATAAGGGGAGTTGTAGTCGCATCTCTGCAGTCAATACTGTGAATAGCGGCGGTTAAGCAGGCACAATCATACACAGTGGTCTTTGTTTCGGTACCTTTTACTGGTGATAGGATAACAGGTACAGTCCAGAGAAGTAACCATGTTCCCGATACAATTTGGGACTTTCACCTTAGAAAGTTGTGAGGCCTCCTCTGTCTCTGTGTACGGTGGTTTGGGGTAAGTCCTGCCTGTGACTGAACTCACCGCTCCTTCTCCCTCTCAGGGCTTTACTCTGTAACTGACAATGAGGTCCTTCTGCGGGGTCCCTATTCCTCCTTTTGCCCCTGGTCTTGTGTTTGGTCAGTTTGAGTGTCTCTTAATTTACCTCCTACTCTTCTACTGGCCTCCGACCCTCTCTATGGGGTATAGCACAGCTGGGTCAGTGTTCCCTGGTCCTGGGCCTAGATCTTTCCCAGCGACCAGCTCCTCACTCTGACCTGCTCTCTTCACTGCCTGACTGGAACTAACTAACTGAGACTAACTGACTCCACCCCTCAGGCCTGGATCTTTTAAAGGGGATCTAGCTTAAGGCAGCCAGTAGAGCTCCCCCTTCAGGTGTGGGGTAGAAGGTGTTATGTGCTGTGTGTACCAAGGTGTAAATCCCTCCTTGCAACGGTGGATCCTGTGGCAATACCCTGCAGGGGTGCCACAGTAACCCTTAAGAGTTTAATTCCCCCACCTCTGCTTTACGGGAAATAATGTTACAGAATTAGCGAAGATTACCTAAAAGTGTTATTCTTTCCATTGTCCTGGTCACCCCATTTTAAAACAGTGTTAACTTAAAGGGAATCTGTCATCAGTGTTTTACTATGTAACCCGAAAGCAGCGTGATGTAGGGACTGAGACCCTGATTGCAGTGATGCATCATTTTTTGATCTGCCTACTGTCATTTTGACTTAATGACTGTTTTATCTGTTGCAGATCTAGCCGCTCTCTGAAAGCTGAGCTCTATATAACCCCACCCACACCACTGAATGGCAACTGTATTGTATGTTATATGTTAGTAAAAAGCTGCCAATCATGGAAGACCAGTAATTCAAGCGACCAACATCTGAATATTAAACAGTTTATTAAGCAAAAATGTACAAGGAGGGACATACACAAAAGGAAAAGACAACCCAAATGAGGTGTCTCCTGTTTTAAGTGCTGATGCATAGAGTACAGACTTTGTAGTAATAATGATAGTACAGCAAAAACTGACATGCAGGTAGAACCTTACTGACCAAAAGAAAGTCACCACAATGCAGTTCAATAGTATAATATAAAAATCAAATAGGCTACAAGAATAGTACCCAATAAATAGTAGCCGATAAATATTAAAGTGCAAGTGCTTATACTTGTTCTTACAACTTTTATTGCGGTTTAGACTTATTTGGTACAGTAAAGCTAACCATACTTAACATCCAGATTATTAAAGTGTATCACATTTAATGATACTCATATTTGATGCAGTGTTACCCATAATAAGTTCTGACCCAAGATTTGGATCAAAGAAGCACTGGATGCAGCATGTCAGAAAAAATCGCCAACATCAAATAGCATCACACATGATTGTATTAGTACAACTATCTCACCAGAGAGGAGTTCACAACCAGGAGACACACACCCCGATGGCCATTTCGTATCCTTCGTCCCCTGATACGTCAGGGGACGAAGGATACGAAATGGCCATCGGGGTGTGTGTCTCCTGGTTGTGAACTCCTCTCTGGTGAGATAGTTGTACTAATACAATCATGTGTGATGCTATTTGATGTTGGCGATTTTTTCTGACATGCTGCATCCAGTGCTTCTTTGATCCAAATCTTGGGTCAGAACTTATTATGGGTAACACTGCATCAAATATGAGTATCATTAAATGTGATACACTTTAATAATCTGGATGTTAAGTATGGTTAGCTTTACTGTACCAAATAAGTCTAAACCGCAATAAAAGTTGTAAGAACAAGTATAAGCACTTGCACTTTAATATTTATCGGCTACTATTTATTGGGTACTATTCTTGTAGCCTATTTGATTTTTATATTATACTATTGAACTGCATTGTGGTGACTTTCTTTTGGTCAGTAAGGTTCTACCTGCATGTCAGTTTTTGCTGTACTATCATTATTACTACAAAGTCTGTACTCTATGCATCAGCACTTAAAACAGGAGACACCTCATTTGGGTTGTCTTTTCCTTTTGTGTATGTCCCTCCTTGTACATTTTTGCTTAATAAACTGTTTAATATTCAGATGTTGGTCGCTTGAATTATTGGTATCCCATTAAACTAGCGATTTATCTGTTTCCATGGTGTATACTCCTCTGCATATGGGAGGTTATTGCTTAGTATCTCGATGAAGTTGTTAATTTCAATCATGGAAGAGCAGGGTTACAAAGAGCAGGAGGACTATATGGCATGAGACAACCAGTTATTTATTGATAAAAACTGTAATTTTGTCAAAATAACAAAAAGGAGCCCAGTTAGTGATACATCAATGGAACTAGGATCTCTGCCTTTGCTCTTGGATTAAATAACAAAAATCTGCTGTTAGATTCCCTTTAAAGAGGTCAAGCCACCAGGCTACGTAATTTCCGCGTACTCCTGCTTATACACGGCACTTTTGAGCGCTCGCGTAAAAGCAGTGCCAAAGAAAGCTGGATACGCTTTCCAGCAAAAGCTATGGCTTTTGCTGATAGGCGTGCAGACACCGTGTTTAGCCACGTATTTTTGCGTGTGCACTTTTACTGCAAAAAGGCGCAAGCACAAAGAATTGCCAAGTCAATTCTTTGCGCTTTTTCAGCACACTTTTCCCATAGGCTACACATTAAAATGGCCTCGGGAAAAGTGCACCTTTGGAAGTACACTGAGCTGTAGGCTGATTTTTCTGCTAAGGGAGAAAAAAAAAAAAAAAAAAGAATAATTTAAATCTGATTTTCTAGCGAGTGTGACGAGCTGAGTGTGACGGAGCGCAAGTGCGGACGAAAGTAAGTGTGTGACTTGTGATTCAGTGACTTTGGATTCAGGGAGTTTGGAAGGGAGGACTTACTGAATTGCTGGTTGTATTTAATTAATACTTTGCATTTCTTTTAACTTATCATTTCTGTCTGGTGCAATCCCCATAAGGAAATGAGCTCCATGATTGGCAATGCCATCCAGTGTACATCTTGCCACATGTATGCATTCCTTGAACAGCCGGTCGAGGGTGCATACTGCTGTGTGAGATGTGAGTACGTTGTGCATTTGGAAGCCCAGATACTGGATCTAAATGAGCAACTGACAACGCTGAGATCCATAGACAATATGGAAAGGAGTCTGCTGCTCACTGAACAGCTGCTCAATGGGATAGATGTGGGGGAGGATGGTAGTATGGAGCTGCAGGACCGTGAGGTAGCTAGCTGGGTGACAGTTAGAAGGCGAGGTAGAGGGAAGGGTGCCAGGGAGGCTAGCTCTGATCTGGCACACCCCAATAAATTTGCTATGTTGGCAGATGAGGGGGGGGTGAGTTCAGGTACAGCACTGCTTCAGCAGGGCATGACCTCTGAAAGCCGGAGGAGTGTCTGCTCCAGTAAGGGGGAAAACAGGAGAGTAGGGCAGGCCAGACAGGTGCTGGTAGTGGGGGACTCAATTATTAGGGAATAGATAGGGCAATCTGTCACAATGACAGGGATCGTCGAACAGTGTGCTGCCTACCTGGCGCTCGAGTCCGGCACATCGCTGATCGGGTTGACAGATTACTGGGAGGGGCTTGTGAGGACCCAGCGGTCATGGTGCACATTGGCATAAATGACAAAGTTAGAGGTAGGTGGAAGGTCCTTAAAGATGATTTCAGGGAATTAGGCTGCAAGCTTAAGGCAAGGACCTCCAAGGTAGTATTCTCTGAAATACTGCCTGTACCACGTGCCACACCAGAGAGGCAAAGGGAGATTAGGGAGATAAATACGTGGCTCAGGAATTGGTGTAGGAAGGAGGGGTTTGGGTTCCTGGAGAACTGGGTCGACTTCTCTGTTGGCTACAGGTTCTATGCTAGGGACGGTCTCCACCTCAATGGGGAGGGTGCAGCTGTGCTGGGGGAGAAAATGGCTAGAAGGTTGGAGGAGTGTTTAAACTAGGGATTGGGGGGGAGGGTATTCATTGTATAGGAGGGGAAGATAGTGTAAATAGAAACCTGGGCACAAGTAATAAAATTGGGGGTGGCATGGGGGTGGGGTTAGAACAGTCAATATAGTAGGAAGGAATAGAGGTAAAGAGAGATGCATAAAGTGCATGTACACTAATGCCAGAAGCCTCACCAACAAAATGGAGGAATTAGAATTGATTTTGTTGGAAAATAATTATGACATGGTGGGGATTTCGGAGACTTGGCTGGACGAGAGCCATGACTGGGCTGTTAATTTACAGGGCTATTGTCTGTTCAGAAATGACGGTACAAATAAGCGAGGGGGAGGTGTATGTTTATACGTAAAATCATCCTTAAAACCCATCCTGCGTGATAATATAGGTGAATCGAATGGAAATGCAGAGTCCCTGTGGGTGGAGATAAGGGAGGGGGAAAAATAAATTACTCATAGGGGTTTGTTATAAGTCCCCAACAATAATGGAAGTGGAGGAAAATATCCTCATAAAGCAAATAGATGAAGCAGTGACTCAGGGAGAAGTCATTATTATGGGGGACTTCAACTACCCTGAAATACATTGGGGAACAGAAACCTGCAGCTCCAGCAAAGGTAATAAGTTTTTGAAAACTATGAGAGACAATTACCTTTCACAACTGGTTCAGGACCCAACAAGAAGGGGGGCACTGCTGGACCTAATATTAACCAACAGGCCGGACCGCATATCAAATATACGGGTTGGAGGTCACTTGGGTAATAGTGATCATAACATAATAAGCTTTCAAGTATCCTTTACTAAGATGTGTAGTAGAGGGGCTACAAGGACGCTAAACTTCAGGAAGGCAAATTTCCAACGGTTGAGAGATGATCTTAGTGCAATAAACTGGGACGGTGTCCTGAGACATAAAAGTACACAAAGCAAATGGGAGATGCTTATTAGCATTCTGAATAGGACCTGTGCACAATATATACCCTATGGGAATAAGCATGCTAGAAATAGGAGGAAACCACTATGGCTAAATAAAGCGGTAAGAGGTGCAATAAGTGACAAAAAGAAAGCATTTAGGGAATTAAAGCAAGTAGGTAGTGATGAAGCATTAAATAAATACAGAAAATTAAATAACATCTGTAAAAAGCAAATTATGGCAGCAAAGATTGAGACAGAGAGACTCATTGCCAGAGAAAGTAAAAATAATCCCAAAATATTTTTTAACTACATAAATAGTAAGAAACTAAAAAATGATGGTGTTGGCCCCTTTAAAAATAGTCTGGGTGAAATGGTGGATGAGGATGAGGAAAAAGCCAATATGCTAAATGACTTTTTTTCAACAGTATTTACACAAGAAAATCCCATGACAGACAATATGATCAGTGATAACAAAAATTCTCAATTAAATGTCACCTGCTTAACCCAAGAGGAAGTACGGCATCGTCTAAAAATCACCAAAATTGACAAATCCCCGGGCCCGGATGGGATACACCCCAGAGTGCTGCAGGAATTAAGTACTGTCATAGATAGACCATTATTTTTAATATTTAAAGATTCCATAATAACAGGGTCTGTACCACAGGACTGGCGTATAGCAAATGTGGTGCCAATATTCAAAAAGGGGACAAAAACTGAACTTGGAAATTATAGGCCAGTAAGCTTAACCTCTACTGTGGGTAAAATCCTAGAGGGTTTTTCTAAGAGATGCTATACTGGAGTATCTGAAGAAAAATAACCTCATGACCCATTATCAACATGGTTTTACGAGGGACCGTTCCTGTCAAACTAATCTGATAAGCTTCTGAAGAAGTAAGTTCTGGACTGGACCAAAGAAATGCAGTGGATGTGGTGTATATGGACTTTTCAAAAGCTTTTGATACGGTGCCACACAAAAGGTTGATACATAAAATGAGGGCAATGGGGATAGGGGAAAATATGTGTAAGTGGGTTAAGAACTGGCTTAGTGATAGGAAACAAAGGGTGGTTATTAATGGAATACTCTCAGAATGGGTCACAGTTAACAGTGGGGTACCACAGGGGTCAGTGTTGGGCCTGCTTCTATTTAATATATTTATTAATGACCTTGTAGGGGGCATACAGAGTAGAATCTCAATATTTGCAGATGACACTAAACTCTGCATGGTAATCAATACAGAGGAGGACAATTTTATATTACAGGAGGATTTATGTAAACTAGAAGCTTGGGCTGCTAAATGGCAAGTGAGCTTTAATGGGGATAAATGTAAAGTCATGCACTTGGGCAGAGGAAACAAAAAGGTATAATTATGTGCTTAATTGTAAAACACTGGGCAAAACTGTCACTGAAAAAGACCTGGGTGTATGGGTAGATGACAAACTCACATTTAGTGGCCAATGTCAGGCAGCTGCTGCAAAGGCAAATAAAATAATGGGATGCATTAAAAGAGGCATAGATGCTCATGAGGAGAACATCATTTTACCTCTATACAAGTCACTAGTGCGACCACACTTAGAATACTGTGTACAATTCTGGTCTTCGGTGTATAAGAAAGACAGCTGAACTAGAGCGGGTCCAGAGAAGAGCGACAAAAGTCATTAGAGGACTAAGGGGTCTGCAATACCAAGACAGGTTATTAAACTTGGGGTTATTTAGCTTGGAAAAACGAAGGCTTAGGGTGGTCTTATAATAATGTATAAATATATGAGGGGACAGTACAGAGACCTTTCTAATGATCTCTTTACTCTTAGGCCTGAGACTGGGACAAGGGGGTATCCTCTACGTCTGGAGGAAAGAAGGTTTAATCATAATCACAGACGCGGATTCTTTACTGTAAGAGCAGTGAGACTATGGAACTCTCTGCCACATGCTGTTGTAATGAGTGAGTCACTACTAACATTTAAGAAGGGTCTGGATGCCTTTCTTGAAAACTAGAATATTACCAGTTATATATACTAGATTCTTTGGTAGGGCGTTGATCCAGGGAACTAGTCTGATTGTCATATCCGGAGTCAGGAAGGAATTTTTTTCCCCAATGTGGAGCTTAGTGTTGCCACATGGGTTTTTTTTTTGCCTTTCTCTGGATCAACATGTTAGGCTATGGGTTGAACTAGATGGATGTAAAGTCTTCCTTCAACCTTAAAAACTATGTTACTATGTAAAAGAGTGGCGTCTGAATGCAGTCACGCTCTTTTGTGCGTAAAAGCGCGCAAAAAAGCGCCACTTCCAAATACGTGGCAAAACAGGCTACGTGTGAATGTAGCCTAACACAGCAGTGTATCAAAATATCACAAAGTGGCCCTGGAAACCAAACTTTGAGCAACACCTTCTGGTCACCAAATGTAATACGTATTAAAAAAATGTGGCTTGCATAAAAAGGGATAAAAATATAAACTAAAAAAAATACATTTTTTTTTATAAAAGCTCAAATGTATTATTGTTTTTTGTTCAGCAATAATAAAGAACCTAAATAGGTTTTATATCCACATTAGTGATGGACAAACCCACTGATATTTGGGTTCAGCGGATCCAGATAGACTGTTTATAAAGTCCAGGTTCGAGACCGGACATGACCTTAACTTGAGCCCGAACCCTGAACCCCATATTGGGTCCTGAGTTTGGGACCTGAACTTTAGAGTTAAAAAATAATGGCAGTTAGGGCTAGGGGGCTGTAAAAGGAAGAAAATGATGAGTAAAGCAGATAAATTATACATACCAGTCTCCCGCTGCAGTCACTACGTGCTTCCGGGTACACTCATTAACCCTCATATTTATTCACTGCACTGACTACAACAACCAAACACAGACACCCACTCTCTATGATAGCATCTGTGATTGGCTGTTCAATTATTTGCTTCATTTTTTCCATTTTACTTCAATTATTTAATTATTTTGACACACAAACGGCAAGGTTGTAGCCAAAACACTATTTGTGCAAGAGCAGAAAGTGATAGAAAATTTGGGAGCAATTATATATTGAGTAAACATTTGTGACTTGTAAGATTTGTAGAGAGGTGCACGGAGATGCTCATCACTTTTCAGGAGCTCCTGATTTCTTTGGGGCATGCACCTCTAGGAATGTCTGACTGCATCACGCTATCTCATCAACACCAACCAACATTGTTGATGCCGGTGTTGATGAATCTGGGCCATAGTGAATTCCCTCCTAAGCCTTTCTCTAGATCTTAAGGGCCAAAATGCTGTTTGCAGGTGTTACAGTATTCAACAATAAATTCTGCAAACTGTAATTTTGGTGGCATTCTTAAGGAAAGTGATCATCTTACTGGTGGCACAGTTTTGAAGATGTGCTATGAATATTGGTTATGTATGGAATAAACAGGGTACATACATAGAGGTGGACATAGCATCAGTGCAATCTGTGCAGCTGCACTGGGACCTATGAGGTAAGATGGCCCACCTCCACCTCCCCACCCTTGTCACTGACATAAAGAGTGGCCCATATACTGTCCTCGCACAGGGTCATTTTTCTTTCTGCATCCGCCACCACAGATACAACTTTCTATGTTGTAATCTTTTGCATCACAATGACTTTCATGGTGAACAACAATTCAATTTGAATGCAAAACAAAAACTGTATTTAAAGGGAACCTGTCAGCTAGTTTATGCCCCAAAGCTATCATTAAATGAACCTGCATCTTTATAATCCTCACCTAAGCATCCTTGTCTTAGTATATAGTGTAATGGTAAAAGTTGAAAAAATGCATTCATAAACCTACATTTTCGATTTTTTTTTAATTCATCCAATAATTTTTATTGCACATTTTCAAAAACATGCAGAAAATACCCCCAATATAGGGTGTGAGGTAGCAACCGGGGAACCCGCTTGCAAAACGACAAGAACACGTGTTTATCAGGTTAACCAATGTCTACCCGTTTATTTTCACATATTAATCACATAACCCGGGTAGCATGTTCGACACATATCACATTGATTAACAACACTTTACATAAATACACCATACATTTACATTTAACATCACATAACACTTATATTGCACATAACGTTTTATAGTAACCCGGGACCTGTAACCATCTCTGTCCCCATTGGAGCTCTACTAACAGCTCCCGGGAGGCTACGGCCTCCGGCCTACTTACACTATACATAAGTTACAGTACGATGATGACCCCTCCGGGTTCATAACAGGGATTGGCAAACCCTAGTAACCCGTGGCTGCGGCCTCAGGCCTAACCACGCGTTACCCAGTACGGGAGCCCTTCTAACCCCTGCTTCTGACCTTCGTTACATACGCCTCAACGGGCCCTGTGGGTCCCAATGGCGGTACCTGCCGCCTGGCTTTAGTCACCCCAGCATGATGATATACATTCATCCGTAGTCAGGAATCCTGCCTGACCGGGACCTTACACACCGTATGTGATCCATCATTCAAACGTCCATGGATCACACACCTTTTCACAGCCCACATCCATGGACTGTGGCCCCTCCATGGCCCATTACAGGGACTGGCAAACCATAGTGCACGGGAACCTCTACATCCGTTACCTACTAGGAGCCCTATTACCCCTGTCTCTGGCACCACAGGCACACCCACACCATTAGAGGTCGTGGTTGAGGGATCAGGTACCCTCTGCATGCAGCAGGGCAAGCCTCCCTCTCGTCCCAAGGACGGAACGCCTCCAACATCATCCATACCAGCTGGGTCACTGTCTCTCCACATGATTATACATGGGTCTTACATAGGTCATCATCTCTCATTCAGGGCCATTACTTAAGCCCTCATACACATAGTTAAACACATTGTTTCATCAGGTCCTTTAACTGAGCACTCTGACTCGGACCTAAAGGCGGTCTATGCCCGCCTGGCATTCTACATACAATTGCCTCCAAGGGCTACATACATTCCGGTTCATCGGGACCTTTAACGGACTCCACTGAGTCGGTCCCAAGGGCGGTCTATACTCGCCTAACATGATTTACACACTCAAGGTGCACAGTTCACACTATCGCTCGGGAACTGCTTTCTTACCGGGCACGGATCCGGGTCTCGCTACCTGTGTCACAGGTTCCACCAGGCATCCCCACAGGCTCCTTTCCCGGGCGTGTTTCACCCCACGCCCGGACCAGTATCCACCAGGTTCAGCCACGGCTTCCCCCTCCAGGTGCAGACACGACCACGGACCTCGGCACCAGCATGGAGCTAGCATGCTCCCATCATGTACTCAGAGCCTCTAGACTGCTCTGCACTTGGCTGGTCTCAGCTTCCATCTGAAGCAATCTCAGCTTCCAGAATCAATCTCAATCACTCAGGTGGCCGGCTCTTATCGTGCCAGTCACTCCCACATAGACACACCCCCTCAGCTGCTTGTAATCAGCCTGTCACACAGCTCAGGTTAACTCCCTGTGTTCCAGGTTGTCAGCACTCACTCATTACATCCTATTCCTCATGGACTCCTCGATCTCATCTCACTCTCACTGCCGCTCATTAGGCTCTTGAAACCTCATTGTGTTCAGGTTGGTTCACACAGTATTATCATCACAGGAGAACCGGCCAGTGTGCACAGGATCATCCTATGATCCTACATGTGATGTACCCCGGCCATGCGGATCATGCCGGCGGTGCCTCACATACCCCCCTCCTTGTTTACACCCGTGGGTAGGGGTTAAACACACGGCCCTGACAAGTCGGGTGACAGCGTCGCTCCTGGCTTGTGAATAAGGGTCACACACACTGCCGGCTTGTACACCTAGGACACCGGTAAACCGTGTCCTAACCTCCCCCCTCCTTGTTCAGACCAGTGGGGGATGAACACACTGCCATAGGAGCCGGGCCACCACACAACACCTTGTGGCACCGCTCCCGGTTTGTATACCTGTGACTCCTGTCCAACCTCCCCCCTCCTTGCTTAAACCAGCAGGGGCAAACAGTTCATAGAATCCGGATGTGGCGTTGTCTTGGCAACTTCGTGACCCCTCGGGCCACCGGAACCTTGATCACGCCGACTTTGACTTCGGGACCCCTAGGGCCGCCCGATACTTTGAGTACGACGTCTTCGTGACCTCGCCAGGTCACCGGCAAGAGGCTAGGGTGCGTCGTGCGGTTGCCCATAGCAACCAAGTCCATATAAAGTGCATCAACAGAATTGTCCATATAAGGTGCTCCGGCACCACAGCCCTCGGCTGTACCAACCCCCCTTTGTAACTGGGGTGCATTCCTCACCGGGCAACCTTGCCCGCATTCTCCACCATATGTGAGGTAGCAACCGGGGAACCCGCTTGCAAAACGACAAGAACACGTGTTTATAAGGTTAACCAATGTCTACCCGTTTATTTTCACATATTAATCACATAACCCGGGTAGCATGTTTGACACATCTCACATTGATTAACAACACTTTACATAAATACACCATACATTTACATTTAACATCACATAACACTTATATTGCACATAACGTTTTATAGTAACCCGGGACCTTTAGCCATCTCTGTCCCCATTGGAGCTCTACCAATAGCTCCCATGGTGGCTACAGCCTCCGGCCTACTTACACTATACATAAGTTACAGTACGATGATGACCCTTCCGGGTTCATAACAGGGATTGGCAAACCCTAGTAACCCGTGGCTGCGGCCTCAGGCCTAACCACGCGTTACCCAGTACGGGAGCCCTTCTAACCCCTGCTTCTGACCTTCGTTACATACGCCTCAACGGGCCCTGTGGGTCCCAATGGCGGTACCTGCCGCCTGGCTTTAGTCACCCCAGCATGATGATATACATTCACCCGTAGTCAGGAATCCTGCCTGACCGGGACCTTACACACCGTATGTGATCCATCATTCAAACGTCCATGGATCACACACCTGCTCACAGCCCACATCCATGGACTGTGGCCCCTCTATGGCCCATTACAGGGACTGGCAAACCATAGTGCACGGGAACCTCTACATCCGTTACCTAATAGGAGCCCTATTACCCCTGTCTCTGGCACCACAGGCACACCCACACCATTAGAGGTCGTGGTTGAGGGATCAGGTACCCTCTGCATGCAGCAGGGCAAGCCTCCCTCTCGTCCCAAGGACGGAACGCCTCCAACATCATCCATACCAGCTGGGTCACTGTCTCTCCACATGATTATACATGGGTCTTACATAGGTCATCATCTCTCATTCAGGGCCATTACTTAAGCCCTCATACACATAGTTAAACACATTGTTTCATCAGGTCCTTTAACTGAGCACTCTGACTCGGACCTAAAGGCGGTCTATGCCCGCCTGGCATTCTACATACAATTGCCTCCAAGGGCTACATACATTCCGGTTCATCAGGACCTTTAACGGACTCCACTGAGTCGGTCCCAAGGGCGGTCTATACTCGCCTAACATGATTTACACACTCAAGGTGCACAGTTCACACTATCGCTCGGGAACTGCTTTCTTACCGGGCACGGATCCGGGTCTCGCTACCTGTGTCACAGGTTCCACCAGGCATCCCCACAGGCTCCTTTCCCGGGCGTGTTTCACCCCACGCCCGGACCAGTATCCACCAGGTTCAGCCACGGCTTCCCCCTCCAGGTGCGGACACGACCACGGACCTCGGCACCGGCATGGAGCTAGCATGCTCCCATCATGTACTCAGAGCCTCTAGACTGCTCTGCACTTGGCTGGTCTCAGCTTCCATCTGAAGCAATCTCAGCTTCCAGGATCAATCTCAGCTTCCAGAATCAATCTCAATCACTCAGGTGGCCGGCTCTTATCGTGCCAGCCACTCCCACATAGACACACCCCCTCAGCTGCTTGTAATCAGCCTGTCACACAGCTCAGGTTAACTCCCTGTGTTCCGGGTTGTCAGCACTCACTCATTACATCCTATTCCTCATGGACTCCTCGATCTCATCTCACTCTCACTGCCGCTCATTAGGCTCTTGAAACCTCATTGTGTTCAGGTTGGTTCACACAGTATTATCATCACAGGAGAACCGGCCAGTGTGCACAGGATCATCCTATGATCCTACATGTGATGTACCCCGACCATGCGGATCATGCCGGCGGTGCCTCACAAGGGGTTAAAACTACATAAACATAACCATACAGAAATTCCACATTATGGATGAATTATACTGACACTTGCAAGACAAGTAATCAAGGGCATCTTAAAGGGTTCCTTCCGCTGACTGAGTAAATACAGTTCCCATATTTGATCAATCCTCCTCCTGGCTGCCGTTGAGTGTGCCAATGCCCGTTCATATTGACAATGTGTGTTAATCTTTTCTATCACTTAATAGAGATAATAGTTGTCACCCTCCATTTAGATGCTAAAGCGAGCCTGGCTGCAATCAGAATATGCAAGACCATGCCTCTGATGTCTAGAGGAAATTCATTTATTCCAATATGTAGCAATTCCAGCAAGGGTGTCAAGTCAAGCCGAATCTCAGTCACCTCCCTTATCAGTACAGTCACAGTATTCCAGAAAACGATCACCACAGGACATAAACCGAAAAGAAGAACCGGACAGTGTTTCCTGGATCCGCGCTGCTCACACAATGATACAGGGTGTTACCACACTTGTCATACAATGATGGCTTTTATTTCAATCCTTCCAACTATGTTGGCTCCCAGAGGAATGAGTTGGGATATAACTCCAAAAAACATCAGAAGGATTGGAATAAAAGCCATCATTGTGTGGTGCCCCACTGGTCGGGACACCACGTAGGGTTATTGCACCCACAATAGGGTGTACAGTATCCCTGTGACCAAGGGACTTGGATGTCAATAGGGACCCTCATTACACACAATCACACACCTTAGGTCAGGGGACCATAGGGTTAACCATTGCTAGGAAACTGATCCCAGTGGGAGAAGCTGAGGTGGGTAGTGGAGAGTGGGAAAGTGAGATAGTAGGAGCCTGGGAGTGAACCCTGCGAGAAGCACAGTGGAGGGCACCTCAGGACAGGTGGCCCAGAGAAAGAAGGAGATCCTGGGGTGTTGAGGTGCACCCGAATTAGGACCGGTACGACTCACCCGGAAGGATACAGTCCAGAACCAAAGGAATGGCTACTAGAGTGGTGCGGGCGTTTATCACTAAGCCGCCGAACTGGAGGGCGCAGGCTTCTTTAGAAATTGCGGCCAACACCCAGCATAATCCCCTAAGGCCCCGTAAAGGATCCGGAGGCCTCAAGACAGGAACCGTCTATAAGGATCCATGGGGACCGGAAAAGGGCTCTGTGTGCAGGAGCGCTAAGGAAGGAACAGAGGGAGAGCGCAGCAAATACAGATGAAAGGACCAGGCAGGTGTAATGCCCCGCTAGTCAGCGCGCTACAAAAGGGTACTGCACCCCTAACAGAAGGTGCAGTATGCTTTGTCCTGGTAGGGAGGTAATAGAAGCCTGAAGCTCCACAACCACACACATTCACCTAGTGATAGGGGACCAATCAGACAACCCGTTGCTTGGCTAACCGGTCCCGGCGGGAGGAGAGCTAGGCTATATAGTGAGTGGGGAAGAGCAGAACAGACGAGTAGCAGTAGACGAGTAGGAGGGAAGTTAAGTAGTAGAAAGGAGAAGAAGTGAAAAGAGGAGAAGTAACGGAAGGGCACCTCAACCTGATGACCCAGACAGAGAGGGGTGGATAGAGGGTAACTGAATGCCCTGGCCCAGTCCAAAACGGGATACCGGCTCCGAAGTGGTGAAGAGGATAATCCATGAGCCGCAAACACCGGCGTGGTCGTAAGCTTCTTAGGAGCATGATCCTGTCCGACCTACGCATAGTCCCCACCAAAAGCACCAAAGTGGGTTGGGCTCCTTTAGGGAGAGAGAGGTGTCCCATCTCACCTGACAGGCCTTGTTCAACAAGCGGGATTCATGCAGGGCAGCGCGAAGAAGAAGGAGAGCGCAGAGGAAGGACAGAGACAGATATAGAGAAGGAACATCACTGGAGCTTCAGAGGGACATTACTCACTGCCAGGACCACCCGGTCTACCAGGGCCAGCCCTTACTGCAGTGAGGGGCCCGGGGCCTGACTGCAGGGGGCGTGGCTATTGAACAGGGGCAGGGGGGCTGACCATGCCGGTGGGGGGCGTGGCCATTTGGAGCAAGGGGCCTCCTATGTTGCGTGAGCGCTCCCGCCTCCCCCCACTGACGAGTTCCTGTGTGCGGGGATCCGCTGGCTGCCGCCCACTCCCTTCCCGACCAGGGAGTGCACGTCACAGTGCACAGTACAGTGACTGAGCACCTCCTTCAATAGAAATTAGAAAAGCCTATATGTGGGGCCGCAGGGGGAGAAGCCTCACTGGAGGAGAGAGACCATATCGCAGCCTGGTTACCGGGGGATGAGGCTGCTGCTCCACTGATATAATGAACAAAGGTGCGCTGCCTCCTCAGCTGCTCCTCTGGTCTCTTCTTCGGCCTCATCTGTGGCCGAGGAAAGGAATCCTGCACAGCATCAACAAGAGCTGGCAGGCAGCCAAGCATGAGGAGAGGGGAATGAAGTGAGCAGCTAGCTACAAGAGCTCCCCCTCCTCCTGTAATGTCACTACCAGGCCAGCTCAGCAGTCGGGAGCAGGGGAGGGGGAGAGAAGGGGGCTGACAGGAGCCAGAATGTGTGTACAGAAGATCCTCTGCTGATTACAACTACAGGCCTCCTTCACTGGGTACACGATGATGAAGAAGAGAGTGAGTATATATGTGTGTGTGTGTGTGTGTGTGATACAGATATCATGTATGAGTGTGATGTGTGTGTCATGTGCTTCTGGGTGTGTGTTATGTATCTAAGGTGCTGTGCCTGGGTGTATGTGTTATGCATGTAAGACAGTTCTCCTGGGTGTATGTCATGTATGTAAGATGATGTTTCTGGATGGATGTGATGTGCTCCTGGGTGTATGTGTCATGTATGTATGATGATGCTCCTGGGTGTATGTATCATATATGTATGATATGTCATGTATGTAAGACACTGCTCCTGGGTGTATGTGTCATGTATGTATGAGGGTATGCCTGGGTGTGTGATGTATATCTGATGGTATGCCGGGGTGTATGTGTGTCATGTACATAATGATGGTGCACCTGAGTTTGTATGTGATGTATGTATGATGGTATGCTGGGGTGTGAGTACACCTGTGTGATGTATAATGTATGTATGAGAGCACACCTGGGTTTGTGTGTGATGTATTTATGATGGCGCGCCTGGGTGTGTGGACTCTGGCCTGGAGTCTGGTAACTTGTGACTGTCGTTCACAGCTCTGACACTGGAGAATCCTTACAACGCACAGTGTCTGTGATGCAAGGATTCATAAATCTGCAGCCATATGAAGTGACTGCAGATTTGTCATTTTAGACCGGATCAGGATCATAACGATCACAGTCGCAGGGGTCACTAATGTGACCGGGCCTGGGGGGACCATGCCCGCCAACCCCAACGCCTGCTTCATCTGAATCTACGTCCTTGCCGAGGATGCAGACCCAGCTAAAATGCATCACATATACTAGGATAGGGACCATGAAACCAGGATAGGGACATATATTTCCAAAAGTGGATAATAGAAAACTTATATATTAGGGGTTCTTATATAACAGGATGGGGGATCAAATATTGCCAGGATGGGGGATCAAATATTCCAGGATGGGAGACATATACCGTATATACTCGTGTATAAGCCGACCCGTGCATAAGCCGACCCCCCTACTTTTGCCCCCAAAACCTGGGAAAACCTATTGACTCGTGTATAAGCCGAGGGTGGACCCTAGCACAGGTATACAGCCCCCAGCAGTGTGGTATACAGGCCCCCCCCAGTGGTAGTATACAGCAGCCTCCCCAGTGTCATATACAGGCCCCAGCAGTATATACAGTAGCCCCAGTGGTATATACAGACCCCACCAGTATATACAGCAGCCCCAGTGGTATACAGGCCCCACCAGTATATACAGCAGCCCTAGTGGTATACAGCAGCCCCCGGGGGTATACAGCAGCCCCCGGGGGTATACAGCAGCCCCCGGGGGTATACAGCAGCCCCCAGGGGTATACAGCAGCCACCAGGGGTATACAGCAGCCCCCAGGGGTACGCAGCAGCCCCCAGGGGTACACAGCAGCCCCCAGGGGTACACAGCAGCCCCCAGGTGTATACAGCAGCCCCCAGGGGTACACAGCAGCTCCCAGGGGTACACAGCAGCTCCCAGGGGTACACAGCAGCCCCCAGGGGTATACAGCAGCCCCCAGGGGTACACAGCAGCCCCCAAATGCTGGCACTCGCCCCCCTGCTGCTTAACTTACCATCCTCAGTCTTCTGCACAGCGCCGGTCTTCTGTGCTCCGTCCTCCATGCTCCCGTCCTCGCTGCATCCGGGATCCCCGGCCGTCGCACGATGACGTCATATGCCTGCGACGGCCGGGGATCCCGGATGTAGCCGGACGGGAGCATGGAGGACCGGCGCTGTGCAGAAGACCGGGGATGGTAAGATGAGCAGCAGGGGGGGGGCCCTTACACAGAGGGCGGGCGAGTGCCAACATTTTGGGGGCGAGATATGCACTGCTTCCCCCTGCCGCTGATTGACAGGGGGAAGCAGTGCATATATAATGAGCGACCCCACATGACGGGGCCGCTCATACAGCAGCCTCCCCCCGCCTGCTCCAGCCTCCCCAGCCCCGGACACAGCCCCCACCACAGCAGCCTACCGTATTGACCCGTGTATAAGCCGAGGGGGAGACTTTTCAGCCCAATTTATGGGCTGAAAAACTCGGCTTATACACGAGTATATACGGTACATACCAGGAAGGGGACATATATACAAGGAAGAGACCATGTATATCAGGATGGGGGACCATATCAGGAATGGGATAATATATACCAGGATGAGGGATATATGCGTGCATATGTGTGTGTCATGGCACTGACATCCTTGTGTTTGGGGAAGGGGGGCCGCTGTTTTGAATTACGCCTCAGGCAGCAGAGAGGCTAGGTTCACCCCTGGATGCGGACGACCCGACACGATTGCTTGCGGAGCTATTGCCCACTACCCTAGGGAACTACAGGCAGCCGCTGCTCCCTCAATTTGCCATCTTGGATCTGGGAGCAGAAGAAAGCGCACAGGAATGGAGGCTTCACAAACTTGTTTACAAACAGCACCGGACATGAGTGGCGCATTAGGCAAAAAAGCCAGTGTCCTCTACATCAGAGCACCAAGGACAGATACTACATTACAGGTAAAACCTTCACATGTGCACGTGTCTGTTATCCGTGTGCTGTACGTGTGTCTGTAATCCGTGTGATGTGTGTGTCTGTCATCTGTTTGCTGTATGTGTGTGTCTGTCATCCGTTTGCTGTGTCTCTGTCATCAGTGTGCTGTGTGTGTCTGTCATCCATGTGTTGTGTGTCTGTCATCCGTTTACTGTATGTGTGTCTTTCATCTGTCGTTTGCCTGTCACCTGTGTACTGTATGTGTGTCTGTCATCTATCACGGGAACACAGCACACAGGAAGGAAACAGGTGCAGTGGGGAGACACAGCGTATAGGGGGAAGATGGGCACATGAGGGGGACAGGTGCAGGAGAGAGACACAGTGCGCATATGGGACATAGTGCACAGGTTGGAGACAGGCACAGGGGAGAGACAGCAAACAGGAGGGACAGAGACTGTGCAAAGGGGGTGACAGGTACAGAGAGGGGAGAGAAATGCACAGAGAGGGGCATTGCCAAGCTGTGACTTGGCCTCTATTGTTTAGACCTCCAGAAAATGGCCGTGGAGGCATTGCATGCGCAGATCGAGATCCGCAGCCATTTTCTGGAAGCTTTTGGCCTCTGCCTCCAGAGCTCAGCTTACCCCTCAATGGGTCAGGGCCCGGGGAGAGATCATACATCCCTCTGGCTCCTGCAGACCTCAGCTCACCCCCAGTCTATGTGCCCCTAGCCCTCTACAGAGTGGTATATGCCCTCAGTGTCTCCTGTATGATGTATATATAGCAGTCTCCTATGTGATGTATTTAATTTACAAAGCTTATTGTCACAGAGTTGACTGCGCTCCAGATCAACGCAAACCTGGAAGATCAGAAATCACCGAGCATCGCAGGACACAGAGAAGCAGCTGCAGCCATCAAATTAGGTGAGTAAATTAATTAAATGTAGCCGGGTAATTGTCATGGTGATATGTGGCCCCTGAATGACTTTCCAAATGTCCCCCCACCCCGGCAGGAAAAAAGTTCCCCACCCCTGTTCAAGGTAATAAATAACAGCACCAGTGTTATTCTGCCTCATGTGGCATTTATTGTTCACATCCCTCTGCTCACATAAAGAACAATATATAGAAAGAGATTAATGTGTGACTGGGGAGGACGTGGTGCAGAAAGGGAGTTTTTCCAATAGTGGGCGGTGAAAATATGGAATGTTCGGGGGTGGAGGTGAAGTCTGGATGGAGGTGGAGCCTGGGTGGAGGCGGAGATTGGTGGAGGCGGAGATTGGGTGGAGTCTCATGGGGCCCCAAAATTTTGCCAGTAAGGGGCCCCAAAATTTCTAGTGGCAGCCCTGCGGTCTACCACCTAGCTGTAACCACTGCATACCCTGAAAGCCTGCAGATTACCAGAGTAAAGTACCTGAACAGAGTGAACAAGTGCCTGTGTTTCTTCTTGGTGAACGGAGGTAATTCTACGCTGTGAAGCAGAGACTGCGCTACCCCCTTCCAGTCCCACACCGCAACGGCTGCACTGCCCTACTCCACCATCTTACCCTTACAGCCCTGGGGACCCTGCTCTACCTGTAGAGAGTCACAACACCTTGCTGCCGCCCATCACCTCAAAGGTCCCAGCAGCGCAGGTGCCATAATCGGACCTACAGGTGGCATCACAAAATTTATTTAAACTTTAATCCCTGTAAATAAACCTTTTTGTTGTCTCCGCAAGGGCACAGGCTCGGGCACCGACCACCCGTGACATCCACCGCACCCAAACGTCCAATACCTGAGTACCCCAGACCCTTGTGGGCCAGACACAGGCACACCACCGAGGGTCCCAAGTGAGACGTCCTAGTTCTCTGGTGACTATCCAGGCCAGCAATACCCGTTGACTGTGCAAAGACTGTTTGCTGCCTGAGTCACCAGTAAAATCCAGTTCAGAGTCAAAGACTGTGTGTTGTGTTTCATTTACCAGCGCTGGAGGAGCCATACTCTTGTTCCCTCATAACAGACTGCCTGCCAGCATCTCCACCTGACGAGCCTCCCTGTGTAAAATCCCTATTCACCCACAACTACCCCAGGGATCCCACTCCACCTATGGGGGCATTACCAACAAAGCTGCCCCATCATCACCCTGGAGGTCTGCAAGCAGTGGCGGTATCATTACCGGATACCGTAGGTGGCATCACAAACTCTTTTTATTTTATTTTATTTTAATTTAACTCCTTTTTCTTCAACCACCACAGCCACGGGTCCGGGCACAAGCCGCCCATGACATCCTACAGTAAATCAACGCCCAGAAACGGGTACCCCATGGCCCTGGAGTGGGGCAGCTTTTGGTGTCACGAACAGGATCCCATGCCCAGTAAAACAGGGTAATAATAATAATAATAATAATAATTTTTATTTATATAGCGCCAACATATTCCGCAGCGCTTCACAATACAAAGTTTACATTTAAACAATTATAAGAAACAATTAGAAAATACAATACATTTGTAAAGAATTGTATTAGAAAATACAATACAATGCCAAAACAATACAATACAAAGCATATTATAATACAATAATTAGCGCAAAAAATGGCAGTCCTGCTCACAAGAGCTTACAATCTAACAATGAGGTGGGGGTGACAAGGTACAGGTGCTTATTTAGAATGATGGTATAGTCAACTTGAGATGGGGAACAGATAGGAGCAGAATAAGTGGCCACAACCCATTATTTGTGATTCACTTGAGACGGCGCGGATAGGCTATGTCTAGATGACTGACGCTTTAGTGTCGCTAGTGATAGGGCACTATTGCGCCTCTTGTCCCCCACCCCTCTTTTATTTACATAGATGACTGACTAGGGATCATGATAGGCCACCCTAAAAAGATGTGTTTTTAGGGATCGCCTAAAACTACTAAACTACTTGGGTACTGTGCGCCTTGAATTTTGTTTAAACCAAACTTTGTTGATGGAGCCCAAGATAGCGGGGTCAGAGACTTAACAGCATGTGCTGGCCCAGGGGTGTGCCTCAGCCCCTCATCGTGGGAGGGCTATGCCAGAGGTGTGAAAATGCCTGCCCACCCCAATTGCCAACAAAAAAACAAGGGGGCAGGCTAAAGATCAAAGTACCGCTGCCGGAAGCTACAAAAAGTGGTAGGAAGGGTGCAGCAGTAGACAGACGGCAGAGGACGAGTGCGGTCTGTTAAAATGTTGGCTGTGAGGCTATGAGATCTGAACTGCGAAGTAGAGGAGGAGATCCGTGCCGAGGTCGGAGACTTGGGTGCAACTTCTCTCCTGACCCACGAGGGGGATTCTGCCTTCTGTGGAGCCGCTTACAGAGACTTGAGGGTACAGATCAATGAAATCCTAGATTGGATCTTCAGGCGCTGGAGCGCCAACACCGGACTGGAGCTGTTCCAACAGGCTGCACGGAGGGAATCCAGCGACCGGGAGCTGGAGCCGAGGGCGAGTGACCATGCCGCGGTTGAGCCCGAGGTTGCCAGTGGGGACCCACCATCTGACCCACAATCCGTCATCGACATAGAAGTTGGGGCATCCGGGTCCTGCACGAAGCCAGACATCCCTGAACTGCCTGCTGATAACCATGAGATGACCGGAGCAGAGCCCGAGGACCTGGAGGAGCCAGCCAAGCTTAACATCCCACAGGTGCCCGTAAGAGGATCCAACATGGTCATGGATGCAGTCATAGAGAAGACATCCAGCCAGCCAGACTCCGTGGAGGAGGAACCCAGGGAGGACGACCAGGACGGCAGCGACGAGGAAGTTGGGGCATCCAGGCCCCGCTTTCTGTGGTGGGACAGTAACCAGCATCGGCAAGTGGGTCGAGTCGGTGTCGCTGCCATAACCGGGGTGCAGGATCATGCCCCCGGTTCAGTTCAGGAGCAATCCGATATTGCTGAGCAACAGTTCCTGGCCGACCAGGCGGAGCAACAGTGCCGCCATGAAAAATGGTGGGCCTGGGAACAGGAAAATCTATTGTCGAGATCTCGTGCCCAAGTACTAACCTGGACAGCGGGTGGGGCTTTTTCTGGGAGCCGGGCCTTTATGAGGAGGTTTTTGTGAGCAGACGGGATGTTGAGGCTCACCTCCCAAAAGGGCACCCGGAGAGGGATCTCTATCGCCATGACCGAGTGAACTATGAACAACACATAGGCCCTAGAGGCTGGTATACCCTGCATGTCTATAAATGTGCTGACTGAAGCCATGAAAACCCGATGTGTACATAGTTAAAAATGTGTGCTGTACTTTTGAAATTTGCTGGACATTAGTGTGGCTTTTATTTATGCTATTGAGCCTCTGGACTATAACCCGTTAAGCCCAAGGACTCAGTAAAACGTGAAAATGTGCATTTAAGCCGTCCGAGTAGGCGAGAGGACACTACTGAACCAGTGCAAGACAATGACCACCGGAAATGTGTTGGCCGTTGTAAAGTGTGTTTTGTTGGTCCCGTTGACCCTGTAACATTATAAGAAAAGTGCCTCCCGGAAGGGATGAAAAATATTGCATAATGTTATGTGTTAATAAAAATGTTATTTTATTGTTTGCAATGCATATAAAAATTTAACTCTGTGCTGGGTATGGGTCAGGTCACTCGCCGTCAAGTAAATTTAACCAAGGGGGAATGTGGAGCCCCACTGGTCGGTACACCATGTAGCGGTACTGCACCCACAAGAGCTTTTGTGGTATCTCTGTGACAGGGAACTGGGATGTCAATAAGGGACCCTCATTACACGCCTCCACACACCTTAGGTCAGGGGACCGTAGGGTTAACCGTTACTAGGAAACCGGTCCTGGTGGGAGGAGCTGAGGTGGGTAGTGGAGAGCGGAAAAGTGAGTGAGAGAGTAGGAGTCTGGGAGTGAACCCTGCAAGAAGCACAGTGGAAGGCACCTCAGGACAGGTGGCCCAGAGAAACAAGGGGATCCTAGGGTGTTGAGGTGCACCCGAATCTGGACTGGTGTGACTCCCGGCCAGAAGGATCCAGTCCAGAACAGGAGGACCAGCTCTGAGAGTGGTGCAGGCATTTATCCCTGAGCCGCCGAACCGGAGGGCGCGTGCTTCTTCAGAAGTTGCAGCCAACACCTGGCATAATCCCCTAAAGCCCCGTATAGGATCCGGAGGCCTCAAGACAGGAACCGTCCATAAGGATCCATGGGGACTGGAGGAGGGCTCTGTGCATGGGAGCGCTAAGGAAGGAACAGAGGGAGAGTGCAGCAAGGAGAGATGAAAGGACCAGGCAGGCACACCACCGAGGGTCCCAAGTGAGAGATCCTACTTCTCTGGTGACTACCCAGGCCAGCAGTACCCGACTGTGCAAAGACTGTTTGCTTCCTGAGTCACCAGTAAAATCCGGTTCAGAGTCAAAGACTGTGTATTGTATTTCATTTACCAGTGCAAGAGGAGTCAGACTGCTTGCCAGCATCTCCACCTGACAAGCTGCCTTCCTGTGTAAAATTCCTATTCACCCCCAACTACCCTGGGGATCCTGCCCCACCTACGGGGAACGTTACCAACAAAGCTGCCCCATCATCACCCCAGAGGTCTGCAAGCAACACCGATATCATTACCGCATACCGTAGGTGGTGACACAAACTCTTTTTAATTTACATTATTATTATTTAACCCCTTTTCAGCGACCACCAGGGCCACGGGTCCGGGCACAGGCCGCCCATTACATCCCCCTGTAAATCAATGCCCGGAACCGGGTACCCCATGGCCCTGGGGTGGGTCAATTGCATAATAACTGTAGTATCACCCTGTATCATTGGGTGAGCAGTGCGGATACAGGAAACACCGTCTGGTTCTCCCTTTTAGTTTTTGGCCACCACTATTGCAAGTGGAGTGTGGAACCAACCATAACATACCATCATACCGATTGTGGGTGACATAACCGCCCCAGGTGAGCAGTGACAAGAGTTCACACGACATACCGTATATACTCGCGTATAAGCCGAGTTTTTCAGCCCAAAAATTGGGCTGAAAAGTACCCCCCTCGGCTTATACACGAGTCAGTGCTGTATACCGATGTATACATCAATACATACCGATGTATACATCGGTATACAGCAGCCCCCGCATCCCCAGTAATGCAGGGCCCCCCCAGCGTCGCTCCGGTCACCTGTAAAGCAAACTATACTTATCACAGTCCCGCTGTCCGCGCCCACTCGCCGCTGCCGTCCGCGATCCTCCATCTTCATGCGTCTTCTTCCTGTTTCTGTGCTCGTCGCAGGCAATGACGTCATTCCCTGCGACGAGCACAGGAAACAGGAAGAAGTCGCATGAAGATGGAGGATCGCGGATGGCAGCGGCGAGTGGGCGCGGACAGCGGGACTGTGATAAGTATAGTTTGCTTTACAGGTGACCGGAGTCAGGCTGGGGGGGCCTGGATTACTGGGGATACTGTATACTACCGCTGGGGCTGTATACACTACCACTGGGGCTGCTATATACTACCACTGGGGCTGTATATACCTCTGGGGCCCTGTATACTACCACTGGGGCTGTATAAACCACTGGGGCCCTGTATACTACCACTGGGGCTGTATATACTACTAGGGCTGCTATATACTACCACTGGGGCTGTATATACTGCTGGGGCCCTGTATACTACCACTGGGGCTGTATATACTACCACTGGGGCTGTATATACTACCACTGGGGCTGTATATACTGCTGGGGCCCTGTATACTACCACTGGGGCTGTATATACTACCACTGGGGCTGTATATACTGCTGGGGCCCTGTATACTACCACTGGGGATGTATATACTACCACTGGGGCTGTATATACTGCTGGGGCCCTGTATACTACTACTGGGGCTGTATATACTATCACTGGGGCTGTATATACTGCTGGGGCCCTCTATACTACCACTGGGGCTGTATATACTACCACTGGGGCTGTATATACTGCTGGGGCCCTGTATACTACCACTGGGGCTGTATATACTACCACTGGGGCTGTATATACTGCTGGGGCCCTGTATACTACCACTGGGGCTGTATATACTACCACTGGGGCTGTATATACTACTAGGGCTGCGTCTATACTACCACTAGGGCTGTATATACCACTGGGGCTGTATATACTACTGGGGCTGCGTGTATACTACCACTGGGGCTGCTGTATCTACCTCTGGGACTGGTGTATACCACACTGCTGGGGGCTGTATACTTGTGCTAGGGTCCACCCTCGGCTTATACACGAGTCAATAGATTTTCCCAGGTTTTGGGGGCAAAAGTAGGGGGGTTGGCTTATACACGGGTCGGCTTATACACGAGTATATACGGTATTTGTCGTAAAGATAAAACCCTATTGCACTTTCTCTCCTCTCATTTACAGTTGTGACCACAGGACATGACCACCATATGTGGCTAAGTGTTCCCAAACCAACACATCCTCTCCCACAGACTGAAGTCTGATTTGGCCCATAGTGCTCTAGTTGTACCAAACACACATACCACCTTAGGTGCATTTTCTTCAGCTGTTCTAAGAGGCCATGATTACTTATGATTAACTGCTATCTATACAATGCCATTGTTCAGTGTACCCCTTTACACCACCTGATAAAGACTCTTCTATACAGTTGAAACGCGTAGAGCTGTGAAGGGAGCTAAGAAATTAATAAAAGGTTTGCCATTTATCAAAACATCTTATATGTCTGCTTGATCCTTAGAGCGCTCCTAATCAGACCGCCATTACTATTTTTTGCATCAAATGAAATTGTTAGCCATTTTTTGGAGGGACTTAATTATCCTAAGAGGGACCTGGACTGGAATACAACGAAAGTAGTATAGGACCTTTTGGGAGCAGCAACATCTTATAGATGTTGATTCTTGCTATCCAAGAAGTAATAGCAGTACGAAGCTCATCTAATTCCCTTTTATTCTCTTGTATCAATTTTGAGAAATTCCACTCCACCAATTGTTTAAAATTAGTGAGGACTATACCAAATATGGGATCTCGTCACTTTCCCATTTAAAGGGATACTCACGCTCCAAAAGTCTTTGAGTCATGGTTGGAACCGATACAGTGAGGCTGGAGGCACACTGTCATGCATCAAACACTGAGTGTGTTTGATGCATGACAGTGATGCGAGTGTAGTATGTGTTTTGTGTGAGCGTGGTGTGAGTGTGGTGCGTGTGGGTGAGTGTGCATGGCTGCATGTGTGGAGCCCACTGGGACAGGGTACTCGATACCGGCCCGGGGTATCACGGGGGTTATCACGGCAGTCTTGGTCCAGACCGTGTCTCCCGAGCCCACAATTAATGGGGGATATTTACAGGGGATATTGTCGTGACCCACCCACGGGTTGTGGTCAATGAGGGGACCACCGCTGCTGCGTACTTCTGCCAGGAGGATGGATGGATGATGCTGCAGCAAGATGGATGAGCCCGCCGTGGGTCAGGGCTGCTCCTGACAGGATGAAAAGTTGTAATAAAGTTCTTAGTACAGTTCACAGTACAGTCCACACAGTTAACTCCGTACACTCTCTGAACCCTCTGCAGCCAGGTTCCTTTCCTGAGACCCTTCACTCTCTGAAACCTTTCAGGCTTTCCTCTCCTCTGTTCTTCCCGTGGGCTGTATGATGGCAGCTCGGTCCCTTGTTTGGCTTCTCCCAGGGTATGGGGAGCAAGTCTGGGTCCTATATGCTGCGGTTTCTCCAGCCCGTGTGTTGGGTGACCAGACCTGGAATCTGTGCCTCCCCGTCGGTGTGTCCGTGTACCGGCGTGTAGCTACGGTCACCCAAAGCCGACTCTCTGGTCCCAGCCAAGCCTTGGATGTCCCTATCTTGCAAGGGATCACCGGGCTCTCTCCTACCCATGTACGTCAGGGGAGTCTGTCCTGCCAGAGCTTTGTCAGCGCTGCCGTCTTCCTAGGACCTTGCTGTACTGGTCTTTCCCCTTTCTCGTGGCTTCAGGCTATGGAGCGAGCTTTCTCTCCAGGGAACGGTGTCTCGCAGGATTCTGCGCCTCCAGGGAGCCTCAAGCCTTTCGGGAAGTGTCTCTCAGTCTTTTCTACTATTTACTGCTTAGCCTACCTCGGCCTACTGACTAACTCCTCCTAGTTCCCCCCTTCTGTACTTGGTCTGTCACCTGGCCTACGTTCCTCCCACTCCCCTCTAAACCCTACCACCCCTGGTCCGCCTAGAGTCCCGGGCTCCGGGTTGGGTGTTGTGTCTTTTAGGTGTGTGTTTTGAAGGTGTTTGGTGTACAAACTGTCTCCTATCTGCCTGGCTGCAGTTCCTACCTGTGGCCACCCTGGTCGCAGGGACGCCACACATGCAGTGAGTGTACTGCGTGTGTGGTGCGTGTCAGTGTAATGCTGTCCACGGTCCTGAAGCAAACTTCAGGACCGCAGACAGCATTTACCGGCTTTTTCAAACACCGCTGCTGTCAAGCAGCGTTGTTTCAATTTGCCGAATTGGCAGCACAGTAACCAATCAGCTGTCAGCGCCGTGATAGCTGAATAGTTAATTTACCGGCATCACGGCAATTACATTTTCAGGGCAGCGGCGGTGCTTTCACAGCGCTGACAGCTGATTGGTTACTGTGGGGGAGAACCGGCATTTTAACCCCATCTGCAGCCTCTGTGCTGTATGTCTATGTATGTGCTGTGACCCTCTTCCTGTGTGTTTAGTTGTTCGTACCCATATGGCAGGCAGCTTAGGCCTTTTTCAGGTGCTGCTCCTCTCCTGGCGGCTCCAGGCTCTAATCTGCTGTTGTGCTGCTGGATATTTGGTGTGGCCAGAAGACTTGCAGTCTTCTGCCCTCTGGACTCAGCTGCTGGGTCTCCAGTACCCCACAACTCAGGACTCCGGTGTCCTCTTCTATGGCGCTAAGCTCCAGGATGAGCTCTGTCACAGCTCAATTCCCCCTCAGTGCTCTCCTCGACGTCTTTACTGTTCTCCTCCTCAGACCGTCTCCAACAGTTACCTCACACTGACTGAACTCCCATTTCCTGTTTGTCTCCTCTTTTATAACTTATCCAACTTTCTTTCTACTGCGCACTCCCTACTGCTCCCCTGAAACAGGGATAGAGGTCCCCCTTCAGGCGCGGAGCAGGAAAAGTGTTGGATGCTGAGTATTACCTGGCGTGGGAACCCCTTCTTGCTTCCAGGCATGACATCACACCTTGGGAGGGAGGTAATGCCACTGTGGCAACCAGACCCTGAGGTGCCACACATGCACAAGGCAAAAATAATAGAGGATAAGGGGCAGCCCTGAAAAGTACCATTAGATACATGAAATGACTCTGAGAGGAAACCGGATGATAAGACTTTGGCAGAAGGGTTTGAGTACATAGCGCAGATCGCTGAATAGATAGGGCCTACTAGTCTGATTATATGCAGGACACTCCTGAGGTATCTCCAGGGCATTCTGTCAAATATTTTTTAGCATCCAGAGACAGAAATGCACTGGGGACCCCACTCAACTTAGCTACCTGGATTAAATCTATCATCCTTAGTTTCTCGACCTGCCACAAATCTGATATGATCTGAAGAAACCAAGGAGGGGATCACATGGTGCAACCTAATCGCTAGTATCTTAGAAAAATTTTAACATCGCAATTTAAAAGTGCAAAAGGCCTAAAATTACTGGGATGTGTCAGAGGTTCCCCGGGCTTAGGTAGAGTGGTAATAGTGAGCTCTAGATTCATGGCAGATACCGATTCTGAGTCCTGCCATGAGTTATACATACGTAGGAGGTAAAGACTCAAAAAATAATGGAATTGGCGACAGTACTCATTCAATAACCCATCTGGGGTATTGTGACATTTTGTGAGCTTGATGGTATTTCAAATTTCCTCCTCAGTAAATGGGACATTAAGTAAATTCAATTGTTCCTGTGATATTTTGGGTAACATTATGGACTGAAAAGTGGTGGAATTCTGGAGCCCACTGGGACGGGGTACTCGGTGCCGGACCGGGGCACTGCTCGGGATATCACGGCGGTCTTGGTCTGGACCGTGTCCCTGGTTCCGCAAGTAAAAGGGTATATTTACAGGGGAGATTGTTGTGATGCCACCCATGGGTTGTGGTCATTAGAGGGACCACCACTGCAGTGTACTTCTGTCAGAAGGATGGATATATGCTGCAGCAAGGTGGATGAGCCCGCCGCAGGTCGGGACTGCTCCTGACAGGGTGTAAAGGTGTAATAAAAGTTCTGTATACCGGGAATCATACACAGGAGACTCAAGCAGGGTTCATCGGGTTTTACTGGCACGTTCTTCAGTTTAAACAGTACAGTTCACAACACAGCCACTTCACACAGGTAACGCCGGACACTTTGAACCCACTGCAGCCAGGCTAACTTTCTGAGACCCTTCACTCTTTCCATTTAACCTTTCAGGCTTGTTCTTCATCTGCTCTTTTCCCTGTGGGTTGTATGACGGCAACTCGGTCCCTTTTATGTGGCTTCCCCCTATGTGTGTGTTGGGTGTTGTGCTCTAGTAGGTGTGTATGTACTGAAAGCGTGTGTGTAGCACTCGTCTCCTATCTGCCTGGCTGCAGTTCCTTCATGTGGCCATCCTGGTCGTAGGAGCACCACAGAATCTTCTGCTAAATTGTACAAATGGGTATAATATTTAGCAAATACATTCACTATCTCTAACGGATCCCGGATACAGTTCCCCTGATGATCCACTAGGTGCTCAATTCTAGTCCTTTCCCTCCCATTTTTTAACTCTACGTGCAAACAATGCACCAGCTCTATCTCTTGTTGTGTAATAATTACTTTTAACTTTTTTAAGATTGTGTTCATGTGGCGCCCCACTACGTCGGTGCCACAAAAGGGGTACTGCACCCAGAAAAGCGGTGTAGTACTCCACTGCAGTTGGGACTATGGTCACTAGATGGAACCCTAGAGCAGCACTCACACACTAGAATAGTGGGTGGGAGGAACCCCGGGAGGGTCTTAGCGACTTTTAAAGGGAACCAAAGAGCTCAGAGGCTGAGAGGAGTTGGAGTAGACAGGCAGCCAGCCTGAGAGGGATCAAAGAGGGCCTCCTCGGCTGAGGGGCCCATCCCAAAGAGAAAGAAAGAGAGAGAAGGAAACTCAGAGAGACAGAGTTCACTTGAATGGGGAAGTGAGTAATGGAAGAGTTTGCCCATAGGAAGTACCAGAGCCCACAACTGTGAGATCCTCTAAGGCTCACAGAAAATCCGCTAAATGGGGATATTACAGATACGGCCCCGACTCCTAAGAACCCACAAGAGGGGAATCAGAACCGCAGTAAGCGCCTGCGGCAGTCAGTAAAAGGTTAACCCGACGGGTACAAGGGAGGAGAGGAGAGTAGAAGCAGCAGGAGGTCAGATTGTCTATAAGAGATCAGACAGTACTGTGAACAAGAGGAAAGAAGGAAAAGAAGAGGAACATAACGGAGGGTTCCATCTACAGCTAGAAATCCCAATTGCTGCACTCAGAGCATTTGTCGTTACACCACCAATAACTACTGAAAGACTGTATTGCTGAATGAAAGTTGTTTCAAGTAAAGTTACCCGGTGAAGTGAAGTTTCGACTCTGCCGCATCCTTTCTATACCAACTGTTTGCCTTACAGCATCACTGCCCCGGTGGCCCAGTCCCGCCTGCGGAGACTAATCCATCTAGGCCGCAATACCACCGACCACCGGAGGACTGTGGCGACTCAGCAGGTGGCGTCACGAAGATAACTTTGTAAATAATCGCTTGTAAATAATAATCCCCCAGGACCCCCCAATTTTAGCTGACCACCAGCGTCACGGCTTCGGGATGGCCACCCGTGACTTCCCTGACTGAAACAGCCCGAGAGCCGAGTACCCGAGCCCTGGGGCGTGTCATTCATACATAGACAACAGGTTTTCTCTTAATTTAAATCTGATATTATAGATTTCATCAGATAAAGCTGGTGTGGTTGCTGATTTATTTAGGGACTCTAATTTCTGAAGCCTGGACAATAGTGCCTTCCTGCTGGATTCCCTTCAAATATGAAGCTTGCTGCAAAAAGATGCCTCTAATACTGTCTTATGAGCCGACCACAGGGACTCGTCCAAGACCTCTCTATTGTCGTTTGATTGAAAGTAGTGTGTGAGCTCTGTTTTTACCCTCTCTGTCACTTGGTCATACAGTAATAAGGATTTGTTCAACTTCCATCTAGTGGAAGGGTTAGGTTGGTGGCGTAAGGGTACCTTTACACGCGGCTATATTTCTAGGGTGGCTACAGGTAACTTACTGGTTGCAGTGAAATCATGGAGAGATTATTCCATTTGTACACAGCAACAAGATAGAACCTTGTCTCCATGATTTCACTGCAACCAGTAAGTTACCTGTAGCCACCCTAGAAATGTAGCCGCGTGTAAAGGTACCCTAAGGTTAGCCTCAGAATCACCAGGACGTGGTCTGACCACAAGATCAAGCCATTGTCCGCTGATTTGCATCTATTCAAAGCAATACTGTCAAACAGGAAAAAGTATATTCTGCTATATGTCCAATGACGGAAGGAGTAGAATGTATAGTCATGCTCCGTTGCATGAGAATACCTTCAATAATCATGAAGGCGATAATCATTTACCACCACTTTCAACTCCCTCCGAAATTGAGACAATCTATTAGAGCAGTCCATCTCTTTATCCATAGGGACATTGAAGTCCCCGCATACAAATTTTTACCCTTGGGCTAATTCAACTGTCTTCTGGAGCACCTTACTAGCACAGGTACATTGTGCTTCCTTAGGAGCATACATCACTACCAGTGTATGTAGTTCCCAAATTAGCAAACAAACCAAGATCAGGAGTCCGACGCCGCTGGCATTTAGTGCTACAGTAAAAGCCCGGAAGGAAGAGTTCAGCCCTGAGGAGAATGAAGTAAGAGACGCTAAACCAGGGGTCTCAAACTCCAGGCCTCGAGGGCCGCACACAGTGCATGTTTTCAGGATTTCCATAGCATTTGGCAGTTGGTAATCAAATGACCAACTGTCAAATTCTATGGAAATCCTGAAAACCTGGACTGTGTGCGGCCCTCAAGACCTGGAGTTTGAGACCCCTGCGCTAAACTGAACAAGTATAGGACCAGGGGCCACAGGAGAAACAGGGACCCCGCAGAAGGACCTCATTGCCAGTTTAGGACACAGCCCAGAGAGGGAGAAGAAGCAGTGGGTTCAGGCTCAGGCAAGACTTACCCCACACCACAGAGCACAAAGACAGGGGAGGCATCATAACTTTCTAAGGTGGAAGACCCAAGTTGCACCAGGGACCTGGTTATTACTCTGGACTGTACCTGTTGCCCTGTCACCAGTAAAAGGTACTGAAACAACAATCCCTGTGTGTCTGTGTTCCTGTCTAACCGACCCACTTGGAGAAAATAGAACCGGATGGATAGAAGCCGCGCTGACCACAATAAGAGTAACAGAGTAACACACACACTCTGTTTATTCTGTCTACGCGTTTCGTGGCAAACAGGCCACTTCATCAGGACAGCGCGGCTTCTATCCATCCGGTTCTATTTTCTCCAAGTGGATCCTTACTTTTTGCCGGGAGCCTGCTGCGACCATACGTGCTTGTCCAAGGGAGTTGTGACCATTCACAACCAGACCAGGTGAGTCTGTATTGTGGGAGTCCGTGTGACCATCAAACCCGAAGGTATTACTCTATGTGCGCTTCTTTTCCTTCTTATTTGTCTAACCGACGTAATTCACCGCCTTGTCTGCAAAGACGCAACTACTACTCCCCTCATCCATCCCCGCTGCCCTGAGGTAAAGCTCCACCTGTGGGGAACTGTACCACAGTCTGCTGCACCCACCATCACCTCAGCGGCCAGCTGCAGCACTGGTATACCCGTTACCAGGTACCACAGGTGGCGTCACGTTAATAATCTCCTTATTCTCCCACAGTTCCTCGCCATTGAGGGTCCAGGGCACGGGACCGGGGATCGACCAGCTGTGATCCCCCCATCAAAGCCGCCATCAGCCCCGCTACCCGAGTACCCTTATACCCTGTCGACCGATTAACCCACATCACGCAGAGCTTTGCAGATATGTGCATATTCATGTCTCTTGGCCAATGTCACAGCAGATAAGTCCAGGAAAACCTGTAGTGACTGCATGTCCTGGGTCAAAGACTGGCTTTTCCTCATACTTTGCATGAATACATCCTTGGTAGTATAAAAATGTAGCCTTGCCAGTGTGTCTCTAGGCAGATCCTGATCCACATTTTGTTTTCAGGATTCTGTTGACCCTGTCGACCATTAGATCTCTAGTGGACATCTCAGGAAGGACAGCTTGTAGAAAACTGCAGGAAAGCAGGCAAATCTTTATCCATGACCTCCTCAGGGATTTCTCTCAACTGAATGTTATTTCTGTGTGATCTATCCTCCAAGTCATAAACTTTATCACTAACACTAGTCAATTCCTCCCTTAAGGCTTCATTTTTATCCACTAATGCATTAAATGAGGTGGCATACTCAGCCATTTTGTTCTCCAAATGAGAGGTGCGCTCTCCCAGAGTTGAAATTTCTCCCTTTATTTCTCTGAACATATTATGCATGTCCTCTTTCAGGGAGGCTCTTAAGGAGGAGAGCAAGCCCTACATATCCTCCTTTGTAAATGGGGCAATGCTGCTGATTTCCCTGCATGTCCTCCAGTGCCCCTTGAAGAGTGCGAGGATCCCGAAAGGGACATAGACGCCATGTTACCTGCCGCTTTGGCAAGCTTCCCCCTGGAAAAGAAGTCGGGCAATCTTGGCGGGGATCCCCTCATCTGCACTTGGCCGTGTGTCATCATGTGCCACTTGGGAGGTTTAAGAAGATGCGGTTGAGTAGCTGGATGAATTTGGATGCCGGAGTGAGCCGGGAAAAGCCGTTTAAGGTCCGGGGCTGCAAGAGCTCTGCAACTATGCCACTGCCACATTAGCTAGCAGGCTAAACCCCCAACTTACATTTTCTTATGTAGATTGGAACGCAGGCTTGTCTGTAGGGAGTTCGTATACCATCCATGCCTGCCATCTTTCCGTGGTTATCACGACCCTGTGGGTGTGATACCCAAATTTCCAAGCACTGTTTTCCTCTCTATCTCCTGCGTTGGATGTACAGTTGTGGCCAAAAGGCGTTTACACCCCTGCAATTCTGTCAGATAATACTCAGTTTCTTCCTGAAAATGATTGCAATCACAAATTCTTTGGTATTATTATCTTCATTTAATTCGTTTTCTTTGAAAAAACACAAAAGTGAATGAAGGAAAAAGCAAAACATTGATCATTTCACACAAAACTCCAAAAATCGGCCAGACAAAAGTATTGCCACCCTCAGCCTAATATTTGGTTGCACAACCTTTAGCCAAAATAACTGCGATCAACCACTTCCGGTAACCATCAATGAGTTTCTTACAATGCTCTGCTGGAATTTTAGACCATTCTTCTTTGGCAAACTGCTCCAGGTCCCTGATATTTGAAGGGTGCCTTCTCCAAACTGCCATTTTTAGATCTCTCCACAAGTGTTGTATGGGATTCAGGTCTGGACTCATTGCTGGCCACCTTAGAAGTCTTCAGTGCTTTCTCTCAAACCATTTTCTAATGCTTTTTGAAGTGTGTTTTGGGTTATTGTCCTGCTGGAAGACCCATGACCTCTGAGGGAGACCCAGCTTTCTCACACTGGGCCCTAAATTATGCTGTAAAATTTGTTGGTAGTCTTCAGACTTCATTATGCCATGCACACGGTCAAGCAGTCCAGTGCCAAAGGCAGCAAAGCAGCCCCAAAACATCAGGGATCCTCCGCCATGTTTGACTGTAGGGACCGTGTTCTTTTCTTTGAATGCCTCTTTTTTTCTCCTGTAAACTCTATGTTGATGCCTTTGCCCAAAAAGCTCTACTTTTGTCTCATCTGACCACAGAACATTCTTCCAAAACGTTTTAGGCTTTCTCAGGTAAGTTTTGGCAAACTCCAGCCTGGCTTTTTTATGTCTCGGGGTAAGAAGTGGGGTCTTCCTGGGTATCCTACCATACAGTCCCTTTTCATTCAGACGCCGACAGATAGTATGGGTTGACAGTGTTGTACCCTCAGACTGCAGGGCAGCTTGAACTTGTTTGGATGTTAGTTGAGGTTCTTTAGCCACCATCCGCACAATCTTGCGTTGAAATCTCTTGTCAATTTTTCTTTTCCGTCCACATCTAGGGAGGTTAGCCACAGTGCCATGGGCTTTAAACTTCTTGATGACACTGCGCACGGTAGACACAGGAACATTCAGGTCTTTGGAGATGGACTTGTAGCCTTGAGATTGCTCATGCTTCCTCACAATTTGGTTTCTAAAGTCCTCAGACAGTTCTTTGGTCTTCTTTCTTTTCTCCATGCTCAATGTGGTACACACAAGGACACCGGACAGAGGTTGAGTCAACTTTAATCCATGTCAACTGGCTGCAAGTGTGATTTAGTTATTACCAACACCTGTTAAGTGCCAAAGGTAAATTACAGGTGCTGTTAATTACACAAATTAGAGAAGCATCACATGATTTTTCGAACAGTGCCAATACTTTTGTCCACCCCCTTTTTTATGTTTGGTGTGGAATTATATCCAATTTGGCTTTAGGACAATTCTTTTTGTGTTTTTTCATTGAAGACAAATTAAATGAAGATAATAATACCAAAGAATTTGTGATTGCAATCATTTTCAGGAAAAAAATGAGTATTATCTGACAGAATGGTAGGGGTGTCAATACTTTTGGCCACAACTGTATATTCACACATATATTTGCATCTATATATTTATATATATAGGCATCTACATTATATATATACAATAGATGCACACATATCTATCTATCTATCTATCTATCTAAGTGAACCTGTTGAGCAGCGACGCCTTCAGGGTGCAGGGCAGCTTGGCTTTCTTCACAGCCTTGCTATACATACGTGTCAAAAAATTTCACTGCAGCACTCCTTGGTATATTCTGTTTTAGTAGTCCTTTATTCAGGCTTCAAATGGACCGATGGACAGGAGATGGCCACTTATTGGGCACACACGCCCTTTGTCAAGCTTTGGTTTGCTGCAGTGAAATTTTTTGACACGTATCTATCTATCTATATATACAAAGTATATCTATTATATAATCACGAATGGGTTTTTTGCCCCTTCTGAGTCCGCTCGCGCTGCGAGTCAGCGTGGTCATGTGGATACGCCCGAAGCATTGGCCACGCAGCGGCCATTGCGAGCAGTTCTAAGGCGACTCGCTATGCCCGCGGAGCGGGCATGGCGAGTCGCCTTAGCAGCGCGAAGCATTGGCCGCGAAGCGGCCATTGCGAGTCAGAGACTCGCTCTTCTAGAATCCCGATGCATGTGCATCGGGCACCCAGCTAGTCTATTATATAATCACGAATGGGTTTTTTGCCCCTTTTGAGTCCGCTCGCGCTGCGAGTCAGCGTGGTCATGTGGATACGCCCGAAGCATTGGCCGCGCAGCGGCCATTGCGAGCAGTTCTAAGGCGACTCGCTATGCCCGCGCAGCGGGCATGGCGAGTCGCCTTAGCAGCGCGAAGCATTGGCCGCGAAGCCAAGGCTTCAAATGGACCGATGGACAGGAGATGGCCACTTATTGGGCACACACGCCCTTTGTCAAGCTTTGGTTTGCTGCAGTGAAATTTTTTGACACGTATCTATCTATCTATATATACAAAGTATATCTATTATATAATCACGAATGGGTTTTTTGCCCCTTCTGAGTCCGCTCGCGCTGCGAGTCAGTGTGGTCATGTGGATACGCCCGAAGCATTGGCCACGCAGCGGCCATTGCGAGCAGTTCTAAGGCGACTCGCTATGCCCGCGGAGCGGGCATGGCGAGTCGCCTTAGCAGCGCGAAGCATTGGCCGCGAAGCGGCCATTGCGAGTCAGAGACTCGCTCTTCTAGAATCCCGATGCATGTGCATCGGGCACCCAGCTAGTCTATTATATAATCACGAATGGGTTTTTTGCCCCTTTTGAGTCCGCTCGCGCTGCGAGTCAGCGTGGTCATGTGGATACGCCCGAAGCATTGGCCGCGCAGCGGCCATTGCGAGCAGTTCTAAGGCGACTCGCTATGCCCGCGCAGCGGGCATGGCGAGTTGCCTTAGCAGCGCGAAGCATTGGCCGCGAAGCGGCCATTGCAAGTCAGAGACTCGCTCTTCTAGAATATATGCTATATATACATATACATTATATATCTATATATATATATATATATATATATATATGCATACATATGCATCCGATGGTTGCTTAGCGACGCCGCTAACAAAGGACCGCATTCTCCCGCTGCACGCGCCGACCGGTAATGACGCAGCCGCCGGCAGCGCGTCATGGAAGCAGGAAGAGCGGGGCGGGAAAATTCAAATCTGCAGCCCCGCTCCTCAACCCATGATGCCACCCATCGGGGTGTTATTAGAGCAGCGAGGCGGGGGGAGCGCGGCCCTGGACACACTGCCCTTCCATCAGGAACGCCCACTCATCACGGATTCTGCAAGTTATTAAACTGATCTATTCAAGTTCTATTAAGCCCTATTAGGTCAGGCAGGGAAGGTTAGGAAAGTAGTTTGAGGTTGCAGGGGCAGGTAGTGATAGGTACGGGGGGCTAGGTGAGGTGACAGGTTCCCTTTAATAATGAAAGAATACACTTGGCTTTTGCTCTACTGCAAATTAAATGACCAACTGTGAACTTTTTTAACACTGCACAAAAAGAATGTTGACAAAACTCTCGCCTTGGTCTCTGCAATATGTATGTCATTCTCAAATTAAGTTCTGATATAAGCTATACTATGTTTTTTTCAATGACAAATTCCTGATCTACAAGAATGAACCTAAATCTTCAGCCTGCAGCATTGTTTTATGCACATGTTGGAAGCAAAGATGCCTGGAAGAAATGAATACTAGTGTGAAGCGGCTGAATGAGGATTGAATTATTTGATGTTTTCGAGTATCACAGTCACTTCTGAAAGATAATTTCTGCCTTCATGGATTTGATGATGTGGCAAGTACAGCAATGTGGAGCAGAGGTACAGCATGTGAGAAGAAATAATTCAATATAATATTGGCTTTTTTATTCAATATTGTTAAGGTATATAGTTATTCTACACTGATTATTTAAATAACAGCTATGAAAAAATATATTGAATATAAAAGACTTAATACTTTTCATCCTTGCATATAAAGCTGCAATAAGCACTGTACCAACTGCTTGTGTGCATAATAAGTTGTAATATTAAAACAGAGATAAGCAAATTGCACTTGTAAAGTATGTAACTAAAATACTGGAACAAGGAATAGTGAGATACATAGTTGGATTTGCAAAAGCTAGTGAATTAACAAGAACTCCTATTCATGGTTCTAAAAAATAGCGATAAGGGATGGGTGAACCTGAACTGCAAACCTCAACAGAGACTTCTAACTGTACATCCGTGTTCCTGTTCAGGTTTGCCATCCAAATAAAGCTTGTTGAAAGACTAATGCACCCAATCAACAAGCTTTTTTGGTGTGGGCACTTCTGGCCCCAATCACAGTCATGTCAGGTATTGGAATTACAAGGATTGGGCCGTGTACCACTTTAGAAATTAAATACATAATGAAAAAAAAATGACGTGGGCTCCCTCCTATTTTTGATAATAAGCACAGATAAAGGAGACAGCTGCGGGCTGCAAGCCCCAGCTATCTGCTCTACCTTTGCTGGTTATCAAACATAGAGGAGATCTGCTTTATTTTATTTTAATTAAATAAATAATTTTTAAAAGGATCCTATTTTTGATAACTAGCCACGATAAAGCAGACCATTGCAGGCTGATGTTATCAAGATAGAAAGGGCTATGGTTATTTGACCCTTCACAGCCTAAAAATAGCAGCCCATAGTCACCCCAGAAAAGTGACATTCTTTAAATGCGCCAATTCTGGCTCCTTGCCAGGCTCTTCCCAACTGCCCTTGTGCAGTGGAAATCAAGCTAATAGTTAATGGAGTTGATGTCAAATATAAATGGACAGCTGACATCAAGAGCATAGGATAGTAAGGGATGAGTATCTACCAGACACCTACTTTACTAACTTGGCAAATGAATGGTTACAAAAACACACTCACAGAGAAAATTATTTGAATAAAGACTCCACCACATGCCCTCATTTGCCATTTGTTATCAAAAATGGTCCCACAAAGCTCAAATGATAATCTAATTGGGAATAAAAACTTCCTCACATGCTCTCGTTCACCAATTTATTACATTTTAAAAATCCTGGAAGTTCCGCCGATAATCCAATAGGTAATGTCAAATGATGTCCATCAATTCTCATGGAGTCGTGTTCTGAGATAGTTCTCAGAATGAGGCTCCAGAGGTCACTGCTGCCTAGCACAAGCCCTTGACATTTCCACGGGTGCTGACATCAGTAGCCTTACATGACCTCACCACCTGAGAGCAACCCACTTCTACTAGAGGACCAGTAACTGGGATGGCCAATTGAGTAATATAATTTTGGAATTATTGGAATCTATGTTTATGCACAATTTTTTTGCTTTCAGAGTCGTTTTTTATTTACAGGAGTGCGGCACTGCCTCGGGAGTGTCTTGAGTGTCTTCTTTCACCAACCTCTTTTTGGGGTACAGGAAGAGAGACATTTTTGGTGGGGAGGGTGTCGGGGCTGTGGATCATTTGTAGTACTAATGACGCTTTATAGATGATGTTTTCTTTGCAAGGTAAGGCACAATTAATGTTCTCTCAATTATGCATGAATCAACTGAATAGAAGTGAATTGAACATGACCCTAACCTATTCATACAGCCATACATCAGTGGAATTTCTGTATATCAAAACTGGAAAGGATTACAATTAGAAACTGACAAATACAGAAAATCCACAGCTGTGGATTTTTTTACTTTACTTATTTAACTTGTCCCTTTATGAGATATTACTTTTTACAGCTCTGATTGCAGCTGCACTATATTGCAATGCTCGATCATTGCGTTACAGTGCAGCTGTCAGAGCTGCAGTTTCACAGCTCCGGGGATCATGCTGCAGACATGAACCCTAGGGCTTCCCATAATCACGTGACACAGAAGTCATCATGGCAATGTCGAGTCATCATGATCGATCGCACCATTTAGGGGGTTAAACTACCTGGTGCGGTGCTTGCACCAATCCTCGCAGTGAGTTCTGGGTCTCAGCTGTAATATCAGTTGGAGACCCGGTGGTAATCATGGCCGACACCTGCTGTGATGCAAAATAGCCATGACATACCTATACGTTATAGGCAAGTACTACTCGCCATTAGGATGATTCACTAGAGGCAGTTGTATGTGCAAATATTTTCAGGGCTACCTCATTCTCATTTTCTCAATAAAACACCGAATAACATGCAATACAACATTAGTAATTTACTATGGCACTTGCAGTTGCTCTACAATCTATAAATCAGTGATCACCATAAAATTTAATTTTATTAAACAATAAACATATCCATTTAATCAAAAAAAATTAAAAACACTTGTTCATACTGGCCATAATTTGGCATCAGTATATCAGCACTAATACAAGCCACTAATAGGAAGGTACAATAAAAACACCCTAATAACCAGAGATCCAGATTTGCTATTTTTATGTGCAATATTTAAGCATTAATATGCAAATCTGGAACTACTTAAGTAGTGTATCATTGAATAGGTGGCAAAAATGCAAAATTTGGATCTGGAAAATTGGATCCCTCCCACCTGCATGTTCTTTAGATGTATGGGCCCTTGTAGCACTCTAAATCTTATAAAGATATATATGTTACTGTCCCCCATTATGTAATAATGTCCTCCGTCCTGTACTAATTTTGTTCATCCTTGGCCCCTGCAATGTATATAATATGTCCAGTATTCTGGTTTATGTGTCTCTCATCCTAGGCCCCTTCCAGGTATAAATGTCCACCATCCTGGACTTCATCCTGGTATATATTTTCCCAACTCTGGGCCCAATCCTGGCATATATGTCCCCCATCCTGGGTCTCTTAAAGGTATATATCCCCCATCTTTTACCTCATCCTGGTATATGTGTCCAACATCTTGTATATATGTCCCCCATACTGGTATATATGTTCCCCATC